>VXBO01013008.1:8228-28951 GCA_013400135.1 Rhinoptilus africanus | reverse complement strand
AAAAAAAGAAAAGAAAAGAGCGCGATTCCAGCTAAAATACTCAAAAAAAGGTTTATGTAATCTGCTGGCTCTTGGTGCACGTCATCTTGGCTCCCTCAAGCGGCTGGTCCAGGAGAGCGGACAGCTTTCCTCGTGTTTCAAAGCACAAGTGGTTTTTCTCTTAGCACAAGTGTTACAGGTCTCTGCCTCAGGGATCCCAGCTTCAGGCCCTGCTGAAGCGCACCGTGCATCTGTGTGCAGCCAGGCTTTGCTAGGAATTGGTACCCAGTGAATAAACTCCACGTACTTCTGAGGTCCCATCACCCAAGAAAAGATTGAAGGGACTGAGACAACCTATTTTTTTTTTTTTTCACATCCTTTTCCTTTTTCTTGTCATCCTCTAGAGGTCTGCTTTGCCATTACTTCTTCTCTCTAACTTCAGGGATGGATTCTAATGGTTTTGCTGCTGATTGCAGTTAGCATTCATTAACTATACTGGCTGAGGTCTGCACTAAAAAAGGCTGGCTGGAGACCTGTGGGACCACATCCTGGCTGTAAAATCCTGAAGTTCAGCAAAAACAAATGCAAAGTCCTGTACTGGGGACAGCCTCAGAGCTGGGGCCAACTGAGGAGCAGTTCTGGAGTGGAGAAGCAGCTGAATGTGAGAAATCACTGTATCCCTGCAAAATTCAGTATCAATGGGCACAGGCTGCAGCAAGGAGAACTTTGGACAGAGGAAGAAAAAAAATTCACCATGTGAGAGATCAAGTGCTGGAGCCTCCATTCTTTGAGATTTTTTTTGGTACCTGGCTGGATGGGGCCCTGAGTGACCAGCTCTGACTAGGGGGTAACCCCTGCTCTGGACTGGACTGGGAATGTATGATCCCAAGCTCCTTTCTGATTGCTGTTATTCTACAATCCATGAAACACACGCAGGGATTGAATTTTTCTATAGTTTGTTGCAGGATTGCTTTGAAAGTACTCGCATGCGCTGGTGCAGACCCTGACACCCCGCCAGCCTGCAGCCGAGCTCAGCCCTGCTCTTGACTTCCCTCCCCACTCTCTGCCATGCTGTGTAGGGAGCCAAGCTTTGTTCTAAGTGCTTCAGCCAGGTTTTGACCAAAATATACACCTGCCCT
The DNA here is from genome assembly GCA_013400135.1 of Rhinoptilus africanus. Classification (NCBI taxonomy): domain Eukaryota; kingdom Metazoa; phylum Chordata; class Aves; order Charadriiformes; family Glareolidae; genus Rhinoptilus; species Rhinoptilus africanus. The sequence continues at coordinate 27,833 of VXBO01013008.1, read as the reverse complement.
CCAACGGCTGAGGCCACAACATTGTACCTTAGCTGGCTCATCTTAAAATTAAACTGCTGTTAGCCCCTTGGAGCTTAGTATGCGCTGAGCCCCTCAGCACTGACCCAGCTACCCAGGATTGATTTGCTGTCCCCCTTGCATTCAAGGCTGCCTGAGCACCAAGTAGCACAAACCACGTCGGAGAAACAGCAAAGTCCTCCAGGATTGTTTTCTTATGGAATCATAGAATAGTTAGAGCTGAAAGGGACCTTAAAGATCATCTAGTTCCAACCCCCTGTCATGAGCAGGACACCTTCCATGAGACCAGGTTTCTCAAAGCCCCATCCAACCTGGCCTTCAACACTCCTGAGGATGAGGCATCCACAACTGCTCTGGGCAATCTGTTCCAATGACTCACCACCCTCACAGTAAAGAATTTCTTCCTAATATCTAATCTAAATGTCCCCTCTTCCTGTTTCAAACCGTTACCCCTCATCCTATTGCTACACTCCCTGACAAAGGGTCCCTCTCCACCTCTCCTACAGGCCCCCTTTAGGTGCTGTAAGGCTGCTATAAGGTCTCCCCAGAGCCTTCTCTTCCCCAGGCTGAACAACTCCAGCTCTGTCAGCCTGTCCCCATAGGAGAGGTGCTCCAGCCCTTGAATCATCTTTGTGTCCCTCCTCTGGACTCACTCCAACATGTTGTTTTTATGTTGGGGGCTCCAGAGCTGGATGCAGTACTCCAGGTGGGGCCTCACAAGAGTGGAGTGACATGAAACATGAGGACACAAGGCAAATTCATGATGGCATGAGCATAATTTTGTTGCAAGAAGTTGCAGTGCAAGAAGCTGGAGACAGATTGCCTCTGCCCTCGTAGGCAGGCAGGCAGGCTCTTTGAGTTCCCTGGTATGCATGCTTCTGGTGAGACAGATCTCTGAATTTATCTCCTTTCAAAAGGAAAGCTTTTGTAAGTCACCTTTAATTTATTAGGTTTTTCCTCAAAGAGAAGCCTCATCCTACAGTCCCTTGTCAGCCATAATTTATCTTCTCTGTTTTAACAGTTTTTCATGTCCTCGCAGACCAGGTTTCTTCAAGGACGTATAAAGATTGCTGTTTAATGCTCACCAGTGCAATATGCATTGCTTCAGTCTCGTGAAGTAGGAACGCAACTTCAGCTCTTCGGTTTGGAGACCGATGGTAACAGGAATGGGAATATAAAGCAAAGGGAAAAACGGTAATACAAACGCTAAACTTTAATTGCACTTTTCATATCATAGAGTAAAACCTCCTGAGTGTTTACTAATTAGTCATACTTTTAAGGTAAAAAGCCGCTATAACAGGTTATCTCTACTTGTCACAACAAATTCCTGGATTTTAGCATGCAGCTTTACGTGTGCTCAGTTCCCAGAGACCTCTTTAAGTGAAGGCTTTCCACTTCATTTATGCATCAGAAAACAGAGAAGGTGCTGCAACAGGGGCTGAACAAACTTGTGAGTTTTCTCTTTCCTCACTTTTTTTGCTGGATGTGAGAACTGGATATGGACTGGAAATACGTGATGTGCTGCTTCGATCAGTGGGGGGGGTTTCCTGCTTTGGTTCAAATTTTATTGAGTTTTTTAAGCGAATCTCCTGATCACTTCCCACTCATTGGTTTGCATTGTGACATGATTATAAAATACACAAACTGGGGGTTTATTTCAGATTAAACTAAACTGGAATTTGTGGGAAGTCCCTAAAGAGTTCCAGGCTCTAATGGCTATTGACAGAACCAGACTGGAGCTCTTCCAAAGTAAAGCATCCTGACTCACAAATAGTGCCAACTTTCATCCTTATTACCAGTTCCATCACTCTACACATCTACTTCTGTTGCACTGCATTTCTTGTAAATGCAGATACAGCCTTTTCTCCCCTGATTTTCTGCCTTTGGCTCCTTGTGCAGAGCAGAGTCTTCATTACAAGCTGGGTAACAGTTCTCTTACTCAAATAGTAAAGGTGAAAGATTTTCTATGATCTTTTACCTCTGTACTCTCAGGGTACTCATATGTTGATAAACCAGGAGACTTAGAAATGGAATGAATGTATTCAGATCCTGCATTTTTAAGAAGTTAAAAGGCAGGACTTGTCAAGTATAAGACCAGGATATTTTCAGACGTAAGTTTGGGCTCTTCTTGTGCTGACTGAGATAGCTAATAAAATTGACTTGGTATTTTTTTGCCAAGGACTAAGGTGCATACAGCACCATCGACTGTGAGGACTTGAAATGTGCTTTCTGAGGACTTGCAGTACCATTGACATCTGCTGAATTTGTAATGCTCAACAATTTGGAAAAATCTAAGGAAAAGTATACTTTTGCCTCAAGCATCTGGCTTTGGGCTTTGGTCTCTGGCTTTAGACTTCAAAGACGAAAAATGTTGGTCAGGATGCCCTTAGTAATCTTCCCTTGTTGACTGCATGCAATATGTCAAAACAGAATAAGGCATGCGAGGGCTGGGACTGGGCTCTGCCACTGTGAGTGAGAAAGACAAAGGAAGATGGAAAGAGAGACACTTTATTCACAAGCCTTGGACACCCACACTACTGTTTCAGCAGTGTGATTTTCATGGATTTATTTGAAAACGCGCTGCTTGCCTTATCTGGTTTAAGTAGCTGGTTCACTAGTATGAATTGAAGGATCCTCCAAACATGTATCTATTTCCATTTCCCTGTGGGACGTCTGATACAGAAAATCACCTGAGCAGATATGCCTTATTAGTAATAAACTCACATGTCAAAGCAGTGGTGACCAGGTGAAGTAGAATATAGAGTCTATATTGCCACTGAGAACTCCAAATATGTTGAGTTAGCCTTGGGCAAACATGACAGGATGGGTCCATCAGCATAGGTCAATGTGGCCCCACTGTTACAAGCCACAGCCTGGCTCTGGTGTCCACCAGATGTCCACGTATTTGCAGTGAAGCATGACAGCCCTCACGAACCACAGTGCCCCATGGGCCTGCAAGTGCCACAGTGCATTTTCTCCAGGTTTTGCTGTTCAGAAGTTAACCAGCTGCCCAATCCAGACAGCACTGCCTATTGCTAATGAATCAGTTAAAAAAGCATGTTTCTACTCTTCCATGTGTGAAGGAATTTCTGCAGACACATACTACTGACTCCCTGGAAAGACCAAAGGCAGGCTTTAACGTTCCCAGCAGCCTTGTCTTGCCTGGGTAAGGGTTTAAAATCTTTCTTGAAAAGTCAGGAAATCACTCTGGATATTCTCTGAAAACACTTTCCTGGCTAATGCACCGCTTCTGAAAGGCAGCGTGCAAGGGAGAGCCTGAGCATATAGCGCCGAGCATTGTCATGCAGGAACTGTGATAAAGCTGAACAACATTTATAATATAGCCCAATATTACTCTCATGTTTGTCATGAGATTAGATTTCTGATGAGGCATTTCTCCCCCCCCCTCCCCCCCTCCCCATTTGCATCTTTGTTGTGAGAACAAAGCAAAGACAAATGATGGCTCCCACTGGTGGGCAGAGGACAAGATCAGTCCCCTCTCTGCCAAATAATTCTTGTGGGGTTTTGTGTGAGAATAGGCGTGTGTGTGTATCGTTGATTTGTTTTAAATGCCGTCTCAGTCATTTATTTCTGATTGACTTCTTTTTTATTACGTGCTCCCTATTCCAACATGAAAAGAGCTCAATTACCTCTTTCCTCCTGCTCATCCCTCCTTCCCATCACAGTGACAAGAGGACTGCTCGTTGTTCAATCATCTTGCTAACGCCACCAGGCAGCCCACGCTCTGCTCTATTTTGGCAGATCAAGAGGAATTCATTACTCTTTTAAAAGTGGTCAATACGTGGGCTAATAGAAGGTCATTCCAGAAATTATTCCACTGCATAAAAATATGAATGCAAGGGATACCATCAAGTCTGCACAAACCTAGTGTGCAGTGGTAGCTTTCAACAGTGAACTGAACACGCACCGAGCAAGATTTACACTATGTATGAGAGAAATGCCGCCATTTTTGACCCCTGAAAACTCAATCATGGCTTATTCCTGGAACCATTTAACCACCTTAGACTTGAATGGGGTCCTCAGTACATAGAGAGGAGGTAGAGTGAAGAAAGAGAGTGAACTGAGGGACTGAGCACAGAAGTCAAAGTTGCAGGTGGCCTTCATGAGAGCAAGACTGGACAGAAGCCCCAAGGCCATCCCATGACATGGAATTACTAAGAAATATTCATAGGCTGTACAAAAAGCTCCTGGAAGATATGTGTCTGAATTACACCCCATGTCCCCCTGCTTATAACCAAGAATATAAAATATTTCCACTGAAAAAAGAGTGAAAAGCAGAAGGAAGACACTAGCGTCTTTTCATTGTGCCAAAACATACTTTTATTTCATCATAAAGATATGTTTACCTTTCCAGTGGAGCTTCACATGAGAGCGGAATCTGGCCTAGGCCTGGCACATATTAAGGGGTAAGTCTCATTAAAATACATACTGGGTAGCGTTAAACAACATTGATGTTAATGAATATATATGTGGCACCTGTGATTTTAGGCAGACTGTAGCTCCATCTCAGGAGCTTGCCTGAAGCTACTGTGCACATATATCAACTGTCAGTGGAGGCCTGGGAGAAAAGCATATTGCCCTGCTGCAAAACAGCACTGCTGACCATAGCCCATGCCTTACAGAGCTGAAACATAAAGGCAGCGGGATCGCAAGCACCCTACTACAACCGTTACTGACCCTCATTACCAGCTGAACTATGCAAAATGAACAGCTTAGTGGAACAAAATGAGTACAGCCCAGAGAAGTTAGCCTCAAGGAGGGAAAAAGGAGGAGGAAATGCCCTTCATCAAAAGGCTGATAAGCATATTTTTAGGAAAAGGGGATCAGGGTTGAGATGCACGTAAGAGCCACGTAAAAGCAGAACTAGCCAAGCTTCCATGTGGAGAAGAGGTGATAAATGCACTTTATTAAGTTGTTTCTAAAATTGGAGCAGATGAGATAAGCCTTGAAGGAGATACTCATTTAAGATTGATGTGGAATAAGTGCGGAGAGATAGCTGTTGAACAGACTGCCATAAACCAGTTCTCCAAGTTGTCATTCACTAGCACTCCCCGGTGTTTTCTAATAAAAATAATCTGTTAAAATCAGTCTCTGGAGACAGCTTGTCTTTGGCTGCCAGTGCAATTTCTCATCATTGTTTCACGTAGTAAATGAGTTTGGAATAAGTCGGAGATTGTTTGAAAACGAGACAACTTTGAGATGGATTTTTAAGTTATTGTTTTTCATACTAGCGAAGTGCTTTTATACAGCTTTAAAACAGGAAAAAATGGTTACAAGTTATGAAGGAACAGGTGAAAGTCTTTTTGTTTTAAAAAAATGGCAAATAGTTAGAGCCACTTAAGCTGTTGATGGATATTCCTTCCACGTACAAGTTTGCAGTACCATATAGCAGTGGAGGGATGTAGCCTTGTGCTAGCGTGGGACTATGGATGTACAGGAGCTAATGAAATGCCTGTAACCCCACAGGATAAACTGATAACTAGGAACTGCAAATTACAGCTCAGACATCGCGCCAACACGCTGCTAAAATCCTTGCTGACACAGTTGCTATGAAGTTAGTTACCTAAGGCAGTTAGTTACCTTCTGCATTGCACAGAAGAGAACAGAGACCACGAGCAGCCTGGCTGGGTCTGACCATGCACATGTCAGTGTCCTGGGTCCGAGGGCAGGGAGATGCAGTTATAGTCCATCTCTGCTGGAACTGGGGTCATGGAGATGCAGACCGTGGGCTGTATCCTGAACTCATGGACAGTAGACTTTTTCTGCTGCCTCTCTTTAGTTTCCCAGGACTCAGGTAACTGCTCAGAGTGGAAAAACCAGACCCTCTCCTCCCCCATTTCATCCACTCTCCCATTTTTTTCACAATCCCTCCTCAGTATAACAAGAACACAATGACATTTGGGTTGTAAAATGGAGCTGAACTGAAGCTAGAAAACCTTCACGAAGCAACAGCGTCCATTTCTTCTCTGTGCCATAAACTTCTACTCATTATTTTGCCATTAAGTCTGAGAGGTGGACAGCAGAGTCTGTCTCTTCATTAGTGGCGATGCAGTGCGAGGACAAGCCCCCAGATTCCCTGGTGTGATGCCAGGCCTTGGAGAGCCTTTAATAGTGATTTTTCTGAGATGGCAATTTGAAATTCCAAGCTGGGTTCACTAGCGAGTCATGAAAGTAATTTTTAACTCTTCCACATTAGTCATGATTTTGAAACTTTTAGTGTGAAAAAAAGCCATTCTCATGCCTTTCGTAGCCTTGAAGTGATTGTTAGCAGAGTTCAACTGCGGGAATATTTCCAACTGTAGAAATGTGCAACAACCATCTTTCATGAAAGTAAAAAAAAAAAAAGAAATACTAATTTTTTTATAAGGATGATATAAACCACTACCTTTCTCAGCTACCTGGAAATGGTTCTGCTGTTTTTCACTGAAAAAAAATATGTCATCACCTGTTAAAATATTACGACCAATTCTAAATGAGGCTTTTAGGTGCTCCTATGAAGTGCAATATACTACCTTATTGCCATAGCAGAGGCCACTTAAAAATGAATAGGCTTTTATATGCATTTTGCTAAGGGATTTGTTCATTTTGGGCCATCCTCAGCAGGAGCAAGATGGACTATCTTATACAGCTCCGCCTGCTGCAGGAGCTAGGAGATGTGAGGCTGCTTCAGACCAATGTACGCCCTAAAAACCAAAAGAGGATAGGGGACAGCCTAGACGCTCCTTGGTTGGGGATTCCCCTTGGAAAGAGGGAGAATCTGTGTGAGTTGGCCTGCAGGAATTCACTTCTATAGTTTTCCAAATGATTTGCAGGCTTATATCCTTATCTTTAAGTGGTTTCCTATGGACAGACTATGAGCACCTGAGTGTGAACCATGCACCTCCAAGAAGAGATATCCATGTCAGCCTCTTCAGGACCCGCTTTCCCAATAATCTCTTTGTCCCAACTTGTCATGGATGCATCTTTTGTATGGCCCATGTGATGTTTGCAAAGTGCTTTTCTGTGGTGTGTGGATGAAAAGGAGTTATATAAATGCAAATTGAATGTATTCATTTATTCTATATGGAAGGTTGTACTGAAGGCCAGGTAAATTACACCCACGGCATCTGCCTGTCAGCTCTTAATGTCACCCACTCCAGGAACAATAAGTTTCCATATAATTTGTTAAGCCTGATTTTCTTTTGTTAGTCCTTGCAGACTATTTTTAATCAAATTACACTTCTCCAGGTGTTTTCCATCCGGCTGGACCCGCTCGCTGCCGAATTCAAGGAGCCTGATTCATTACTGCCTGCGTCATTTGCCTGACCTTGCCACGAGACCGCAGTGGCAGCATAACGAGGGAGGTTCGTTCTTCTAGCACAGTCCCGGCTTCTCCCAGCTCACTGCTGAGATCCTCAGGAGCCGAATCCTTGCCCTGAAACTTTAACAACCTGCAATAAGAGTAAGTCCTTTATTACTCGCTCTGGCTTTACCTGGAGTCCCTTCATTATTTCTTTTACTCCCCTTGAAAGTATATGGCTGTCCCCGGCATTGCTCTCATTATCCCTCTGTGAACACCGGAAAAAGAACATATTTACATTTCCCGACACACTTAGTATTCCTGTCATCATTGTCTCCCTGAGCCTGCCCTGACCTTTGCAATGACCTTATGCAGCAACTCTATTCCAAACACTTTTTCTTCTTTGCTGCTATTTCCTGTGCAATTTTTGGCTTCATTTTTCCAGCTCTATTTTTGTTATTATTTTCTTCTTTGCTCTTTTATGCTCTCCTATATAGGTCCCTGGCTGTAGTGGTGACCTGGCAGCCCTTTCAGATATCACTTTCTGGCCTCAGAGCTCCCTGCCGCAAGCCTCATTGTTGTCTGTAACGCTGCTGGGTACCGAGTACAGGGAAATTAATGTCAGCTACAAGTGAGGCTCAGCGTATGTAAGGAAGTTTTCCTTGTGCAACTTCGGAGAGCTCAGCTATTCCACTGCTGGGATGTACATGACGCTGTCCTCATGCAGAGATGATATGTCAAGAGAATGACAAAGCTTACCACTGCCGGCATCGCCAGCGCTTTTGTTTTGGCCTCAGGCTAAACCCAGCTGCGAGATCTAAAGCTGTGTGCACCTGTGGCCCAGATCAACGTCCCTTCAGCTTGACACACCTCTGCATTTCTGTGTCCCAGGGCCCACAGTGCTGCCCACGCTTCAGACCCCCAGGGAGTCCGTGAGATGCGGGGAAATAGACTCGTTTTGGCAGTCGCAAGATTGAATTTTCCCAGATCAAACTACATGGGGAGACATGAAGCCTTGGAGAAACAAAAGGTGGCTTATGATAGCTTGACCTGGGCAGAAGCTCCAGATTTAGCTCTGAAATTTGGGAAAACATAATTCATACTGGTGTGGACCTCTGGTTTTGTTTTGACACTCACCTATAAGTAGCTGCAGACTCACAAAACTTGTCAAGCAAGTTCTTGGATTTGTCTGCAGAGTCAGTAAGTGATGGAGCCAGACCTTCATCTGCTGAAAAGCAATAAAATGTTGGTCAAGGCAGTGGATTGGCACCAATTTACATTGGCATATCTTACAACCCACAAGAAGAACCCAGTTTATTACATTCCTGAGAGGAAAAGATACATTCTCTGGAAAGCAGATATAAGAGCTACCGTCATCCATCCGCCTTTACCAGTGCAACAGGATTGATGTTGTTCAAAATGGCACCTACTAATTGTTTTCATTATCTTATTTTCACCTTTTTTAAATTTTGCTAGCAGGCATTATTTAGCCATCAGTTCTGCTGGAGAAGACTGGTACTCAGGTTTTGTACTATCAGTGAGTGAGTACCTGGCTGATCAGAGAGAACAAATGCTGCTCTTGCAAAGGTCTCTCCAAATCCTTGGAAAAGGCACCCTTCATCTCTGGGAGCACCTTGGGGAAGCAGCCCAAGACAGACAGATGCAGAGCTGAGCAACACAGGTTACAGACTCACTTTGGCAAGAAGGAGTCCAGCTAAGGAGTTTGGCTAAAGCAATACAAGGATTGCAGTGAATAAAAGCGATGAAAGCAGGAACAGCGTAATTTCACCTACGCAAAGTGAACAGCAAAGGCTGATGCACTTCCAGGGCTGAAAGCTGGTATTATGGTGCTGCAGCTAAAGTCACAAGCCATTTCTCCCCTGAAACCAAAATAAATGCTTTAGGCTGCTGCTTATTTTTGTAGCCTCACAATTTTTTCTCTATTTTGGGGAGCAGGTGGAGTGCGACAATGATAGTAACAGTTCATGCATCTGACTGCTGCTATGGGAAATAGACGGAGGGGAAAGGGGTTGAAGAACATGGGGAATTTGCCAAACAGTTGCTTGGAAAGTGGAAAATAGTTCCAATAAGTCCAATAGTGCTAATACATCCACCTAAATGTATGTGCCATCTTGCACAAGCAATTAATCCTTAATTACATGACTGTTTTTATCTTCAGATAGGAACTCATCTGAAGTGTTTACATCTCCCTTTGGATTTGGGAAGGGGGTTTGTGCTGACCACAAACCAATCTCCTCACATGGCTGCAACACGCAGATCAGACACTTCACATCAGGGCGGCTCTGTGAGATCCCTTCAGCTTTCCACACCAGCTCCAGCCTGGCATCCCCAGTCCCTCCAAAGCCCCCCTTCCCCAGGAGTCCCTGGGGAGGAAATATGGAGAAGGTGTTTGTTGACATCTGCTCAAGCAGAGAGTGGTGGGTGAGAAGGACCAAGCAAACAGCCTTGGGACATAGTTGTTTATGACAGGTATCAGAATGGACTAGGCAGACAGAGGGACTCTGGCAAAACAAGGAGCAGCTGACAGTCAAATTTTGCAGGTCATTGCAGGTCTTGTAACTCAACAGAGTGAATTTTAGTTTCTTTATTTAGATTAGTGCAAGAAAGGAAGGGGGAGCAATCACCTGGCCTAGCAGCTGCCTCAACAGGAGAAACTACAGTAATAAGCATCTAGCTTTTTAGTAACGTAACAATTTCTAGCTGTACTTTAGAAAATAGTTGTAATGGCTACTGCTTACCTACCTTGCTAGAGCTTTGTTGTCCCCTTTAATAAAAATAATGTTCATTAAGCCATCTGATTTCTCTTTGCAAGTTAGGAACATAAATTAACCAAAGACAAAAAAATTTTGTAGATCTTTTCCTTGTTTTTGGCTCACACCATTAAGCTTGAGTGCAGCCCTTGTTGTTGCCAGCTGAGTTCTGGCAGATGAGTTGCACTTGGAAGCTGAGGTTTCCAGGACTAAGCAGCAGCTGAAGAAGGAGTGTGAATACCGAGATTTGGAATCAGGCACTAAATCTTTTGGAAGCGTTGCCCTTAAAGATTGCCTATTTCTTTACTGCAGCAGTGTGAGAGGCTGCAAACTTGATGCTGGTTCCTGGAGACCAGATACAGAGAAGGTCTTCTGCCTGGTGGGCCAAATCCAAGCAGAAGGTCCTATAGGCTTATTAAAGCTCAGTTAGATGATTACCAGTCTCTTACGTAGATGCTTATCAGCTGCCCTTTCCAGTCTCCCATTACTCAGCTCGAAGGAAGAGTTGCATAGAGCCCAGCAGCACCGCTATTGAAAGCAGACCTTCTGTTTGCTGGGTGTGCTCAGCAACGCCCTAGTCTATATACTGTAATAAAACCATAGGAACCAGGGTGTGCACTGGCATCCCAAGACAGATGGTTGGGAGGGCACTAGAGTATCCTAAAACAGATATAATTTTGTTATTATGGATAATCTAAACAGATTTAGAAATTAAATAGATTTTGGAAGATATTGTACCATGAGTACTACGCCTCCGTGGACAATTGAACATATCAGCAGTGAAGTGAAGAAATTTATAGAGTTGTTCCAATATTGCTGTGGCAAAAAACTGCTGCATCTACAGCACATTCATGTCAAGACCTCAATAAAGTCTCCCCAGGGTGAGTGAGCGGTGTGGCACTCGAGCTGTGCCAGTGCTGCAGTGCTCTCAGCTTTCCCTTCCCATCTAGTCAGTAGTGTCACCCAGCTGAAGCTGGAACTATACTTCTTTCCAACAGTGGCTTATACTTCAAAAGGACGAGCAACAAGAATTAGCACTTCCCAATTCTGTAGTCTCAAACGAGGGGCTGCAGATAATCTGATGGATCAGGCACTTGCTTTCTTGAGTCATTTTGCTTCTCTCAGGGCAAGTTGTAAACGTGCTGTCTCAAACCCAGATATTGGTGTGGGGAGGAGTGTTTGTGTGTTTTATATCGCAAAGAGCCTCCTTGCCTGCACAGTCAGTAAAGGACACCCATTGTCTTTCTCTGGACTAGAGTCATGGAGCTGAGAAGGGTCTGAAATGCCCATGATTCAAGAAAGGACAGGTAGCAGATAAATAGCCTGCTCTGGGCTATCTCCAGTAGCCTGAGGTATATGTAGAGTTGAGACAGTAAATGTTTGACAGTGTGTGTTTGTCATGCTTACAGTGTAATTTCCAGGTACTGTTCACTTCCCACACTTCCCTGTATCCCTCTCCTCTGATCTGGTACTCCTTCCCTCTGGCTGCAGGAGATGCTCAGCCTGTGTTGGGGGTTAGTGACAACTCCGATTCCCAGAATCCAGTCAAGATCTCATCTCGAGGAATAGCCATGCATTGGGGATTTAGTCAGAGTTTCTCATGCTGCCCATGAGCAGTGGGCCTATACCAGCAAACTATTATAAATAACCGTTTTGGCCTCCACAGTGGATGTTCCATCCTTTTGCCATTGTCTCTGTACAGAGCCAGGGACAGTTGTAGATAGTAGCTGGCCTGAATGACTGTCACTAAAACATCAGAAGAAACACTGTCTTAATCTAAATAGGCTCGAGCGAATCAATTAATGCAAAATAATGTAAACAGATAATTAAAACAAGTAATGAGAAAGTAATAGGAACTGCATATCTCAGTCCAGTCAGTGGCTCTGAAACACTTTGAAAGTCTGAGTCATGCACAGGGTGCAAATACTAGAGACTGTTTAGTTAACAAGGGGATGCTGTGCCTGACAGCTTGTCCGTGGGTGACTACGCAGAGGTCTTTCTGCACGCACTCTGCTGAGACCTGCCTGCCTCTCTCCTCAGTTCTAGGCAAGCTCAGGCACATCTTCCTGCCCCAGATGGGAATTGCTTCTCTCCAGAGCATCTGGATCTCTGTGGAAGTACATTGTCACATGCTGTCACCTCCGCGTGCCTTCCCTTCACAACATACTGCTGGACTTAGGGCTTGAATGCTCCCCACCATGTGGTCTTCTCAAGCAAATCCAATGGTGGGCTCTGTAATGAGGGGACAGGCACGTAGGGATGATAAAGTGAAGGAGAAGGAGGAAACCATTTCTAGCACCACTGTAATTTCAACTTTGAAAATTTCTTCTGAGTCTTAGTCTCTGGGGAATGAAGCCAATTAAACTGCAATCTGGCAAGCCTGCGAGGTATTCCCGCCTTTCAATGGAAGTCCTTTTCTGAGTGACATGAGCTGAGTGGAAGAAGACTAAACAGACAGGAACAGCAGCAAGTTGTTTCTAACTGAATAACGCCAGCGTTTAATATTCTGGTGCTCTGTCAGTGAGAGGTGATCATTTTTTCAGAAGAAAATACAGTGAAACTAGAGAAAACTCTGATTTCTACTTTTGCAATCAGATGCAGCAACACATCTGAGCCTTCCCCCCCCCCCCCCCCCCCCACCCCCACCCCATCCCCCCCCACCCCAGCCCCATCCCTGCCCCCCCCCCCGCGTCCATCCCCACGGGAGCTGGGGGCCGANCCCCCTCCCCCCCGATTACCTAAAAGACACTGTAGCAGAATTCAGAAAGATGCAGTCAGTCTGCCTCTATTTGCTTGGAAAAGAAAAAAAAGATATGGTTGACACTCCCAGTGTGATGTTTCTTAAGAGTACACCTCTCCAATCAGCTAACATCCACCCAAGCACTTTCAAACACAGAAAAGAGCCTGCTGATGAAAATGACTGCTTCTTGCTTGTTTTGATGCTTCAAAAACATAACTGCAGAGCTGCCCAGAAAGCCTACTACAGGCTACTACCGTGATATACAGGCTACCCTGTGTATGTCCTTTTATTTCACCTACTGAACTCTGCACTGAGCCAAGTGACTTGAACCTTGTAGTTGCTGCTATTCATACCCGTACCAGTGCAGGGCTAGAGCTTGTCTTCCACTTGTTGATTTGCAAACCACCAGAGGCTGAGAATCAACCTCTTCCCTGGTCCTCATGGTTAAATGTGCCAACCTGAACGTGGCTGGGGTCTTTGCCAAGGTGTAGGTTTTGGTATGTGGTTTGCCTCAAGATACAAAAGATCTTTTGGTACTTGGTATTTTCCCCAACATGAGGAATCAACAAGTCATCTTTCAACCTCCCATCTTTGTTAAAATAACCTGCCTGAGCAGTGTGTCTCAGCGTAAGTGCTTGAATAATTTTGTCGATCTTTCCTGCCCCTTTCAATTGTCTTCAAAGGTGTTGTCAAAATAAGACCAACAAAATGGTACGTGATACACAAAGGGAAGTCAGTCAGTCAGTATCTCCCACCTTCCTATTTATATGCACCAATCCACCACTTATACCTTAAAATATTCTGCTAGCAAAGGTTTTATCACATCACTACACTAAAAATGCTTGATCAGTTGCTGGCTCAGTAGAGGCCAAAGAACCTTTCCAGGGGTGACACGATTCTGCATCTACCAACTGCAGCCCAGGAACAGGCCCATCTTGCTTCCCACCACGACCCATTACAAATTGTGGAGCTGTCACATTTTGTCAGCAGAGCAATTATACTCAATTTCAGACTGCTGATGGAAACACAGAGCGGTGTTGGCCTTGAACCAACATTTGCAAACCCCACTAGAAAAAAAACAGTTGGATGACAATTCCCCACTGACAAGTAGTTTTTGAGCTGTCAGCTCGGCAGTCTGTAAGCCACTTAACAGGTGCTTCAGTGATACTGCAAACTGCTTATTTCTTTGTGCTGCTTAGTATTATCCCCTGTGATTTCTGTAGGATCTCAGGAAATCGATGATGTGGGGTCATCTTTGTGAGAATAGAAATTAGACGAGCTTTCGAGACATGCGATGGCAGGAGTGGGGGAAGGACTACAAACTAACTTCTAGTTCAGCTTGTCCCCAGACACTGCCTGCTCCACCCTCATATAGGGCGTTCTTTGCCAGTCCCTTCTCTGCCCATCCCAAAATCCCATTCCCCCAGTAGCCTGGCAGACCGTACTTTCCTCTTCTCCCTAGACCAGACTTAGAAAAACCTCCCTTTGCACCCCATTTTGAGAGCTTCTGCAGTGGGTGGTCACTGTATTAAACTCACAGACTGTGAAACAGCATTGAGAGTGCTCTGCCAGCTCAGTTGCCACCCAGCCATACCATGGCAGTGGCTAACTTCCAGTAGCCCGATACAACCAGTGTACGGGGTCTTGACATGCAATTTCAAGTGGCGAAGGAAGTTTCTCACCAAGGAAATGAGCTGAGTGGGTACTAAACAGAGCTGCCTACAGGTCAGTAGGCCAAGACGCTCAGTGCAAGTCCTTCTGAGTTAAATCATGCTTGCAATTAGCTATGATATACACCCACATACAGTCATTGAAGAACTACTCTGCATCTCTTGGTCTATCAAACCCTTAAGGTACATTAGACTGCAGCCTCATCTTCCAGAGCTCCTGAGTTTACCTCAGTTCCTTCATTACCACCTCATTTTCTTGCCTTCTCTCTCTATTGATGAGAGCAGTCACATTTGCCTGATACTCCAGCCAGCACCTTTGACTTTCTCTATTGCAAACATACCTTTTCTGACTCCCCCCAGCTTCATCCTTGTGCACTAAATGTTCTAATGTGATAATAAGTCAGGACTTCTCTGGGAGATGAGTGGGGAATGTGGGCTTGCCTGTGCTGATGTATCCTGATGGTTTGCACTCTTGCAACCTCACCTCTCATTCATTTGTCCTCGTCACCTGTCACAACTTGTTTTTTCACCTCTACACCCTTTGGAGATGGCTCTGCTGCCAAACATGGACACTGTTGGTGGTCCAGCCTCTGAGTAAAACTGTAACACAAAGCTTATTTAACAGGAATAACATCTCAGAGCGCACTGTTTATCCATGGTGCCTTTTCTCTAATTTCCCTTAATGAAGGACTTGATATTTCATTGGCAACCATTTGCTGAAGAATACAAACTTCATCCTTCACACTGATAAATCATAAAACAAAGGAGTAATTCAAATGGCTTACAGCCAGCCTGATGCCAGATCAAGGGCTTTATTCTGAATTGAGTTCAAATTCCTCATGGTGCCAACACAATGAAAGGCACTTGGTTTATTAACATGAAAATAATCGTTTCTACTTCAGTATATCATATTATCCCGGGAAGGGAATTCGGGCAGTCTGTTCTATTACATTTGATGGCAGATATTAAACTCATCAGGCCCAGCTGAAAACTCAGACACACTTAGTGATACTCAGATATTAAAGAAGGCCTGACATTGTGAAGTCTCTTATTCATGTTCGGTTTGCTAGGTAGGATGAGGAAGATTGCCTTCTCTCCAGTGCTCCCCAGTGCCCTGCTCTGGCTGAAATCAGATGAGTTAAGGGATAGGCCCTAACAAGGACAGCTATTGGAAACAGGTCATCAGATGCATCAAGCCTATCTGAATTTACAAAGGCTGGCATGTTTATGGTGTTATTGGCACTTGAAGACTTAATTGCTGCTTTGTTTGAAATAGAACTTGAAACATTGACAAATACCCATGGGGACAGTAGGACTCTCTTCTCTCTTCAGAAACACGTCTGTCTTTCAGGGCTTCCTACCCGCTGAGGGGAGGTCACTGTCCTCACTTACCAGACTGGGTTTGAGGTCTCCAACTCTCTTCAAAGCATTCTGCCTCTTCCCCTCTTTATATTCTGCATTGAAGAACTATCTGCATCTCTCTTCATGCATCTCATTCCCAGAAAGAGTTTCCTCATACATCTTCATCCACATCATTCTTGGAAACTTAAACATCCACTGAGCCTAGGGCTGAGGGATTGCATGGCCCAAGTGGAATGAAATATTCCTTCCCCCACCAGCCACAGTAGACAGAAAGGTGGCGCAACCAGCAGCAGTGACTAAGCAGTGACTGCTGGACAGCCAGAAACTTCTGCAGTGCTTATGCAGGGAAAGAAGAGTGGAAAGTCACAAATCCAAGAGCAAGAGCCCGTTTAAAGAATAAATGCCTAAAGCTCACCTCACCCCTGAACGAGTTTTTGTCTTGCTTCCACAATGAGTGCTGAGGCTAGTGGGTTTTAATGGGTGTTTAAAGGCTAAATCAGGGGGGGAAATGGCACACAGCATCCGAGCACATGGTGTACTGCTTTCAGGGCTCCATACCTGCAGGCTAATCAGTGCAAGTCCAGTTCCCACTGAGAGCACACATCTACCCAGCAGGACTGCTGTACTGGTTCCTGAAACAGAAGCCAGGATACAAGCAAATCTGCTGCCGACATACAGAGCATAATTGGAAACCCTCAGCCTAGTTGCTCGCTCATTAATAAAACCAGATTCATAATGTACCTGGCTCCTTCCACCTGCTCCTCGTCTATAATTAGCAACTTGTGCGTAGGCGGAGGCACCAGTAAATTGCTTCCAGTCTTCAGTGACAGTAACTCCTATCTGTGAGGAGGATGTGACAAAGGCAAAAGGAATAGGGATAAATGGCTACAATAATGCAGAAAGCCATTAGCACTAAACGCCAACAATAACCCTTCGTATGTCAGCACTAGCTCTGCCTTCATTTGTATGAGTCTCCGTTGCCTTGTTGGAATTACAGACAGATGTTAGCAGCTGGGAAAAGCAGGCACCGCACAGCAGTCAAACAGGCTCTTTTTACACAAGTAGCACCAGTGTTGATGTTTTCACCCCTTGAGTCCTCAGAAAAAAGCTTGAAAACTGCTGAGGCTGGCCCTGAACCAAGGTACCAGGCTGCAGAGACCCACTCTGCCTGGCTCAGGGCTGTCAGGCAGCGGTTCACCCCATCCTCACCATCTGAACCGAAAGCTAGAGTCTCCTTGCTCTATGATCCCCCAAAATCACACCACCTGCGCCCTCAGGACCAGATTTCCCTTGATCATCTCCTTTCACTGACTCTGCAAGAAGATCTCCCGGCAGAGACAGGATCATGTTCTGCTTTAGGGGTGCTGCTGGTGGTAGCATTACCATGCAAGGTCCCGTCATAGCACCTGCAGTTCTCACAGGTGGAGATGGGACCAAGGCTCTTCTTTTGGCCTAAGATCCTGTTGTTACGCATCTTTACCAGGTCCTGCCACAATGGACCTCAGATGTGGTCCACACAAGGATGTTTGTGGCTCTTCTAGGTAGTGACTGCACAGGGAATAATTTCTCCCTGCTCTTGGGCAGCTCCAAGTGTGTTCCACCGTACAGAAATGGAAATATTCATACATGTGAGAACACCACTCATTATTATTCATAGGAATTATCGTTAAATCAACACATCCTCAGGTTCTGCAAATCCCTGAATCTGTTGCTGAAAAAAAAGTCAAATCTGTCTAGTCTTTTTGATTGCAAATGAATATATTGAAAATGTGCCTCGTTCCCTTCGAGAAATCAAAGCCTGTTTGATTGAAGCTTATTTTCACACAATTAGCTGATGCAGCTCACACTTTAGATGTTTTCCAAATTCTTTTCACTTTTCTAGAAAAAAGACATAAATCCTGAAGAAAACTGTCTCTCTCCAAAGTCATCTGTCCAAGCTTTCAGTCTCTTACCTTTTTTTGCTGCCAAACTTTTGATTAATAAGATGAAAAATTGTGTATTTCTTAAGAGGACAATAACAGGATGACCTTTCTCCTATCTCTTCTAACTATAAACGCAGTAATAAAAAAAGTGTTTTGATGGCAAAGAATTAGATTCAGGTGCTGATAATACTAAAATACTGTAGATTTATTTTTCAAGAATAATGCCTAAATCATGCTTCCCTTTTTTCTTATAACCACTCAGATATTTCATTACGTGGTAAGAATTCTGAAAATCTGTTCCTTCTTTTGGTAGCTGAAAACCTGGTCCTTTTTCCGACTTGTCTCTCTGATGTTTTGCTTTGCGGAGTCTCTTTAGCTGGAACAGTATTTTTGTCTTGCTGTGAAGTATTGCTTGATGCTTGCTTTTCAACCCTAGGAAGAATTTTTGTTTGTAATTATTTCAAAAGTTCAAAACTAATTTAAAATGTAGGGAACACTTGGAAAGTGCAAAGGAAAAGTTCAGATCTTTAAAAAGGAAAGGAAAGGAAGAGGAGGGGATGTGACAGAAATATAGCTCTGGTGCCATTTGAGAGTTAGCCATTAATAAATAAATAGAAAGTGTAACAATCGATTCAAAGTTTCTGAAAAAATATACCTATAAGTTTTATGCCTGTCAGAAGTGTGAATTTTCTGGAATGTTACAGGGACAAGGACCCCCAGTACACCACACTTGCTCATGAGAAAACATCTTAGAGGCAAACAAATGCAGATGGAAAAAGAGAGAGATAGAAAGGAAGAAAAAATACCAGTTAACGTTCTTAATGAAAACATTGGAGCACAAAATATTTTGTTAAGAGTTACTAGAAACTCCAGCAGAGGAGAAGCTGTACCAGAGAGATCTGTCAGATTAATGCCTGGTGATAAAATGTATGGCATGGAAAGAGAAAAAGATGATCAAAATGAATGGGTACAGTCACAGACATCAACACCAGGGCAGAGATTTCCATTGGGTCAGGTCAAAATACCCTACAAATGCTCACCCATCATAGCTGAAAACAGTGAAATTAACGGAGTGCCTGCAGGCTGCGTCTTCCCCCAAAACCCACATTTTCTGCCATCTATCTTTATGGAGACTTCTTCTGATTTGTGGGCAAGTGCTGCTTTAGGTAATTTTCTGGTACTAAGAAGGAACTAATTACAGGTGCTCCTACTCCCACCAACACCACTTGCTGGGGAGTCCTCACTGTCACACCATCAAACACTACAGCCTGTTAGAACAGAGGGGAAAAAAATCAGCCTGTGATGCATGGCCCCGCAGCCAGCCAGGTGAGACAGCCAAAGGGAGCTAACCCACCTGAGAAGGGTGGCCTGCTCTCCGGGACCTGGCTGCATTTTCTACTTAGTCAATTATGAACATCCAAAATAAATTAGAAAGGGGAGGTCAATCTCTGTTTATAGGACTCTATTTAATCTATGTAAATTTTAATTCAATTTCATTTAATTTTTGATTATGTAAATCTATATTAATTTAGTTCAACTGATTGGACCACCAGGCTGTGTCACTGTCAAGATCTCCAGCGGTTGGAGGGCTTCTCAGACCTCTGAATGCCTCTTTGCTTTGAAGCTGGGGCTTCAAGCTCTAGAAAACTAACTCTTTTATGAGCAAAAATTCCCTGTGCTGTTTCTCCCAGTGCTATACACCAGTGTTATCTGCTCCCCTAGCACCGGGAACACTCAGGCTGGTACACAAATCTAAGCACATGTTTAAACATATGATGGATTTAGGTCGGATTTTGTCTCCTTTCATTTGGGCCTTCCTGCT
>VXBO01013007.1:204217-220732 GCA_013400135.1 Rhinoptilus africanus | reverse complement strand
ATCATAGTGTTAGGGCAAGGTGGGCAAGAACCCGAACGGTGGGGTAAAAGCACCCCCGGGGAGCCCTTCTCTACCGCTGTGCCGTGTCCTGCCCCAGAAGCTCGTGGGTGCGCGACTCCATCCCAAAACCTGGCTGTGCGGAAGATGGAAATCCAGGCTTCTGCACCGCACCGGCGCTTGTCAGCAAAGTCCTTGGGGCGGCGGACAAAGGTTGCCGAAAGGCACCAGAATCCGGGAGCAGCGGCAAGGTGTGGGATGGGAGAGGGGCCCAAAGTCCCGCAGGCTCCCAAGTGCTTTGTGTGGCTCCAGATGGCTGGGGCAAAGGCTGGCAGTGGAGTTTTACACCGGCAGCGTGACGAGTAGCAGCTTTATGATACCCCTGGCTTATTGCTTTGCTGCGGCTGGATCTCTTTGCTGCCAGGATAAAACCCCACCTCATGACTTTCCGCTCTTTGCTGGGAAGATAAAACCAGCTGCGAAGATAAAATGCCTGGTCCTCGCAGGCAGGCGGGGGTTCTCCCTCCACCAGCCTTGGAATGTGAAGGGCGAAAGGTGGCCATCAGCCCGCTCCGGCTGGGTGGGAAGCTGTTGTGTTTTCAGCCTGGCGGGTGCTAACCTGTATTAGATGTGGGTGCAGCTGATTTTTCTCCGTTAGGTTTTCAGTGTTAATTTCGGTGATAATTGTTTACCAAACTTCACGTCTTCCTCGATAATAATCCCTTCGCAAATGAGAAACGAACCCCTTTAGCCCCCGAAGGTCCCCTGTGACGGGCGCTGTCGCTGCGGCGATAGGAAGGACGTTTGCGCCAATTCCATGAGGTGGCCCGTTTTCCCCCGTGCTGGCGGATTGTGGTGGTGGGACAGTGCAGGAGACAGGAAAAGCTCCCCACACAGGGGAGGCAACCAGGTGGAGACAGGCATTAGCTGGGGGTTGGNAGGCATTAGTTGGGGGTTGGTTCTGGGAAGGAATTGTCTCGTGGATGGAGAGAGGTCTCCACTGTCCCGCCGTGCTGCACCGCCAGCACCATCTTGGGTCACTGGGATGGTTTGAGAAACCCACGACTGTCGTTTAAACAATTAATCTCTCACCTGACGACTCCTCCCCATCCAGGAAGGGGAATCGGGGAAAAAAATAAAGAAACCCGAGGGTAGAAATACCAACAGATTTAGTAGAATAAGAGTAAATAATTAACAGAATACTACTAAAGAACCAATATTGGTGCCAATACCAGTATCGAATACGCAGGGGCTGTACTCAGCCAGTTCTATCAGAGGAAGCCGCGCGCTCCCAGCAGGGGACAGCCAGTGCGGGACACCGCGAGCGCTGGGTCTTCGGGAGGAAGGGAAAGGCTCAGGGGTCCGGCACCGGCGAGAAGTTCTCTGGATGGCAGCCATTCAGGGAGGGAGAACTTTGCAGAAAACTTCATAATTTATACTGAATGTGACATTCGTGGCATGAAATAATCCCGTTGGCCAGCTTGTGCCCAGGTCTCGCTCTTCCTCATCCCTGCACCCCATGAGCTCGACACACCGAGACCTTGAAACCTGCAGGCCAGAGCTGGCTATAAAGTAAATATTTTCATAAATTCAGACAGTGGAATCTTCTAAAAAGTGCAGTTTTCCCAAGCGTTAGAAAAGAAGTTAGTCCTGCGTCGCTCAAACTGCGCAGATGAACAACGGCTGAGGTTTGGGATTGTGCGAGAAGGACGTGGCAGATGGTTATGGGGAAGAGCCCTTGTGCTCACCTGAAACCGGGGAGGGTTCCAGAGCACTTGGCTCCAGGTAGAAGCCGGTGGCAGCTCCGGCAGATGGGGAGCAGAAAGGAGGGAAATGCAACGCAGCTGGAGGGCCGCGTGGTGGAGGCTGCTGGATGCACCTTCTTCTGCTCCATGTCTCCATGAGCACAGAACCGTTCCATGCCGCCCACACGGGCCCTGGTGGCTCCTGGCCAGCAGACTTGCTCGTGCAGATGCTGGGGAGTACCAGCAGTTCTGCCTTGCTGGGGGCTGCTCACTGGCTTGTGACTCTGAGAAGCTGCGGGGGTGAGCGTCGCTCGTGCGGCCAGTGCCTCGTTACCAAAAAGGTTCGGTTATTATTGCTGTTGTGGTGGGGGTNTTGATAAGATCCCCCCTCAGCCGCCTCTTTTCCAGACTGAAAAGACCCAAATCCCTCAGCCTTTCTTCACAAGAGAGGTGTTCCAGTCCCCTCATCAATTAATTATAACTACCAATTACCCCCTATACCCAGAGCTTGGGGCTCGGAGTTCGAAAACTGCCTGCGCTCACACCATCCCTCAGCAGGGGGGTCCGCAGGTCCGTTTCCCACTGTATGAAAAAAACCCCACCTCTTTTGTTTTGCTCTGAATCCATTTCCTGACTTCTTTGGTGGCCCGTGGCTCGGGTGTTGGAAGTGGCTATGAACAATGGGTTCCTGCCCACCTCTCCCGAGTGTCCCTGCAGGCACAGCGCCGTGTCCCTGAGTTCGTGGGACTTAGCCAGCCACAGCCAGAGCTGGTGGGACCTTCTGTTGTCTGCAGTCCTGCTCCGAGAGGGAGGCTGGACTAGGGTCCTCCAGATGCCACCTCCCACCAACACTTTGGTGATTTTAAGGCTTGCTTGACAGGAACTGGGCAGGGAGCCCTTGGTTTGTGCTGCTCCATACCCAGCAGGCATCAAGAGGTGAAAATTCTCCGTGCTTCTCCCTTTCTTCAGCCACTCCCTGTGCTCGGAGGGCTTAGGTTCATACTCAGCAACACTTCCACACACGCGTATCTGCTTCTCCGCTCACACCCCGAAATAGTAACAGGCTCTCTTTCGGTGACAGCACCAAGATGGCTGTTCTGTCGAAGGAGTACGGCTATGTCATCCTGACGGGGGCTGCCAGCTTCGTCTTGGTCAGCTACCTGGCGGTGAAAGTGGCCACGGCCCGCAAGAAGTACAACGTGGAGGTGAGTGCTCAGGCTGCGGGAACGGGAAGGTCAGGGCTGGTCTGCAGGGGATGCTGCAGACAAGCGAGGTACCGCCTGGCTTGCCTTTGGGTGACTTGCTGGCATTTTCTGCCCCACCAAATGGCTGCAGAAGGGACGGAGCTGCCGTTCCGGCTCTGCAGACAGGCGGCACGACAGAGCTTGGGGTTTGGCACATCAGGTGCTTGGCACTGAGCTGAGGCGGCTGAAAGCACAAGGCTTTGAGCTCGGAAACGCTGTTAAGAAAGCGCACAGGCCTTTTTCCCTGTAAAGAAGTCCGATGCGGCGCTGGGGGCAAAGAGTGGTGGAACAAAAGTGACAGGAGGGTTTTCTCAAGCTCAGAGGGAGCACGTGAGCCCTGCCACAAGCCGTCTTTCAAAGTGACCTTCCCTCTGCATCCATGGAGGAGCCCTCAGGCTGGGCAGGGCTGTGGGCTGGGTGGGGACGGCTGATCTCTCCGTGAGTCAGGGCAATGGCACGTGGAGGCTGCTGTGCCACTTGGCTCCGAGCGCAGACACTCCTCTGCTCTTCCCCTGGGGTCACTTGGGGAAGTGGCAAGAAGGTGTGGGAGCAAGGACAGCCCCAGGTGCCTGCTGGGGTGACCCCATTCCTGCTGCATGAAGTCAGGATTACAGAAAATGTGCCCAGAGCACTGGATTTCATGCCGGGAGAAGCCTCTGCAGCCAAGTGGCAGCTCGGGCTGGCTGCTCAGCTCTGCAGCAGTGAGGACTGCAGCGTCTTTCAGGCCTGTTCTGGGTCACGTCCGCTGCCCCAGAGGAGAGACCGGAGCATGTCCTCAGTAACGGTGCTTTGCTCTTCCCTCTGGAGAGATGGGATTTAAACAAGGAGGTGACCCGGTACCTGGCTATCTCCTGTTCAAAGCAGGGCCGCCTCCAGGGTAGCCGGGTTGCTCAGGAACCAGGGGCAAGCAGCAATTGCAGCATTTGTGTGCCACGGGCCTTGAGACAGGCTCTAACTGGCCAATGCAAGCGAGTCCCACAAGCACTTAATGCAGCGCTGGGCTCCCTGGAGAGAGGTGCTGCAGGGCACGCTCCTTGCTGCTGGAGAACACCAGGGTCCCGAGCCCAGACTGCGCTTGCTTATGTTTTGCTGCTGGATTTTTTTTTTTTCTGGCAGTATCCAACCATGTACAGCACAGACCCTGAACACGGGCACGTATTCAACTGCATCCAGCGTGCGCACCAGAACACGTGAGTACCATGCATGAATGCCGACCTTGAAAACACACAGGACTGTGGAGCAGGGCCTACAGCTAGAGACTTGCTGTTGCCAGGTGCTTGGGTTCAGGCTCGGAGCTCGAGGAAAAGGGCCAGGAGATGCTTAGTAGTAACGCTGTGCTGGCTCCTTACCCTGCCTTACCCCCCCATGAGATGGGGCTGTGCTGCCGCCTCCTCTTCCCCAGCACTCAGCTCTTTGGCTCCATGAGGGGATCTTAAGACACTAGAAATCTTGTTTCCAGAAGAGCCTGCTGATCTCCCTGGGGAGAGGCCTAAGTCCACCCAGCTACTGTAGACCAGGCTGTCAGTGGAATTACTCCTCCTGGGTTAGGAGGGAGGCAAGTAGTATTTAGCAGTGTCTTAGGGCACAAAACGGAAAGACTGGGCGGGTGGCCTTGGGAGAGGCACAGATGGGAAGAAATCCCTAAAAAATGCCCAGATTCACTCTTTCCTCTTCTGTGGCCAAAGCATCGAGCACAGCTATCCTCAGCAGAGAGACTCCTAACAGTCAGGCCCAAGAGACCTGGGCAGGGGACGCTGGCAGCTTCTGCATTTCTAGAGTTTACTCTTTTTTTAAGCAACTTGAGCACAAGTACAACTGCCTCGCTTTTATTTTCAGGTTGGAAGTTTACCCTGCCTTCCTGTTCTTCTTAGGCACCAGTGGAATCTACCACCCGGTAAGCAACGCAATGGTGCAGGACCGCACTCTGCTCTTGCTCCCAGACTTGGGGAGGGTGGGGGGCAGAAAGCCAAGCTAGCCCCTCTGGTGGCAGCAGGCTTCTTCACTAGCCCCATCGCACTTCACAGCTGTGCCCCTTCTGAGAATGTAGCTGTAGAAGGTCTTGTGCAGGGGAACCACAAGTATTTAATAAACTCATCATTCCCACTTCAGCTTTAGACCCCTTTCCTTCCCCTAAGGGTGCCTTGTCGCACAAACCAACACCTGCACAGCCTCCGGTCCGTAAGTGGGAAGGGTCCCTCCAACCCTGCCTGGTTCTTCCAAGCCCTGCAGGGTCTGCTGGGCTTTCAGCAGTGCTACTCAGCAGCTGGTTGTGTGGAGGAACAGGAACCTTTTCCCTCCTCTTCTAAGCACACTTTCATGAAGAGTTTATCTGATAAGAATAGATTGGGAACATGGTGATCTTCCCACTCACTTCCACCACCAAAGGAGGTGTGTGAAGGATCAAAAAAAGAGCCGACATTATTTTTAACTGAAACATGGAGACAGCTCATGAGGAAGTGGGCATACAGAAGAGGCCAAAACCAGTAGCTCTTTCTTTGCTACCAGTAGACAAATCTGGTCCTTCTTGAATATTCCTTTTCAGAGAGGCAAGGAAGCAGCATAGGCAAATCTGGCAAACTGGAGGCGTGCTGCAGCAAGCTCTACATTAAGAGGCAAGGTGGAAGTTTGAAACACCTGCAGCAGGAAATCCTGTACACTTGCTGGAAGCAGCGGAGTGGGGTTTGGGGCAACAGCAGCCTCCAAGCTCAGGGCACATGGCCTAGCTCACTAACTGGGTAGTGGTGAAGTGAGATTCAGCACCTGCTGCCTGCACGACTTAACTGTTTCTTGCTTGGGAAGAGCTGTGCTGCAAACCAGCAAGGCTTTTGCAGCACATCATGACGCCTCTGGGGAAGGAGCATGTGAAAGTGACTCCTCCTGTAGCAAACTCACCCTAGCAAGCTGCATCAGTCACCCACCTCCACCGGGTTGTCCTAGCAAGGTCAGGACCCATACTGTAGTTGGTGGTCACTTCTTTGAAGCAAGGCTGCTGTAACAGCTAAGCACGTGCAAGTGGCAAGTCTCCAAAACCTTTAATGCTTCTCCTTTCTCTCTAGCGGACTGCTACTGGGCTGGGCATAACCTGGATCATTGGGAGAATCCTTTATGCCTATGGCTACTACACAGGAGGTAGGTCTTTACCCTGTAGCACAGAAGGTGCTTGGAAACTCAAGTCTGTAATGGCCTCGGGGCTCCTCTCTCCAGCTCACATTGAGAAGTGTCATGGTTTGGGCCAGACTGCCCACTGAGATGAACCTGATACTACACTTGATCACTTGAAGCAGCACAAAGCTTCCAGTCAGGGTGTGGAGAAAAAGGGTGCAGGTCCACAGGCTGCTAACTCTACAGTACGCTTTTCCTACCGATGGGAAGAGCGCTGGTCTAATAACACAGACAGAGGGTAGGTGCATGGCCCGAGCTGGTGCCTGCTGTTTTGCCTTGAGATTTATCAGTAGTTCCTGCGCCCTCCTTAATTTTCAGGATGGGCTAGTCTTTCAAGGATGGGCTGCTGAACTGACAAAACATGTCTTTTTTCCCAGATCCAAAAAACCGAAGGAGAGGAGCCATTGGTTCAGTTGCACTCATTGGGCTGGTGGGCACAGGAGTCTATTCAGCTTGCCAGCATCTCCGCTGGATCTGCCAGGACTAACTGACCATTATGATGGCTGGCTAGGAAACTAAAGGAATTTTTCTTGTCTCTTCTGTTAAAACTTTTCATTTCCTGGTTTTCTCGTGGTTTTTTTCTCCTCATTCAATAAAATGCAGTTGTCAATTCTGTATTTTCATTCTAAAGTTATAGAGGGTTTTCTTAAGAAGTTTTGCAGAATGCTAGAATGGCTCTGGTTTTGTAAGGACTACAGAAGTCTGCCCATCAAGCACAGATGTCCTAGCTTTTATGATTTTAGTGACAAAAAAAAGCCTTCTCGCAACCTGTTTAACCCATACAGCATCAGTTATTTCTTGACCCTTCAATTCATGTCACTCTGCGATAAGATGTTCCAGAGTTAGTATTTATTTGATTGCTAAAAAAGAAAAAGATGTAGGCAACCATTTAAAGTTGTTGCTTCATCACGTTTATAAAGAACAGTAGACCTATAAGAAGGAAGATAAAAGAGCTTTTGCTTAAGAGAGGCAGCACTCTACCCTACGTTGGAGGCTTGCTACCGCTGTGGTTCAGCTCCACACTCTCTGTGTGGAGATGATTCTCAGGGCCATGCCTGTCCCAGGCAGCATCAGCTCACCATCCCCACAATATTTTGTCCCACCTTGGAAGTGAGGCACAGATAGAAAAAACAAAACTAGTGTTTACAAGTGGGCTAGAGGGAATAAACAGCCTCACCCTTAAGGCTTTTATGTAGTCAGAGAATAGGCAGAGCCTATAGCTACAGGATATCAATGTGTCCAAGAGCTTTTATGTGCGCTGAGTAGGGTCATGCCTGTTAAGAAGCCAAAACTGAAGTTGACTGAGGGTGGAAGGCAATGGGGTTCAAGGCGCACAGTGGGGGAAGCAGCCTGGGCCAGGCCTCTGCCACTGACAAGCCTCTGGTGACACCTACATAGCTGCACAAGCTGCTGCTGAAAGCCACGTTGCCACCTCCTACTCTGAGGTTTCCATCTTCCACCAGACAGGACAGAGCAGGCCCTCGGGCTGAGCCCTGCGTGTATGTTCCCCCTTGCAGGAGCAGGATGGCTAAATGCTGCTCGAGCAGTGTTCCCCCCCAGGCACTTACAATTTTAGGGCACTTTATTGCTGGGGACATGATCCACATCTCTGGCTGACAGGCAAGAACTGGCTGATGCTCCCTTGAGCAGGCCCCAGAACCACTAAAACACAGATTCCACATCACCCATCTCCACGCAGACAGTCTTCAGCTGTGAGTAGTACTCGATGGCTGCCCGCCCGTTCTCTCTGCCAAATCCTGCGGGGACAAGGCTGAAGTGAGAACACCGCTCCGGGCAGTGCCAGGTACCACTCATACCCCCTGGAACCAGTATGTACTCATACCACGGAGAACATAAGCCCCACACTCAAGTGCAAGTGCCGCCTTACAACAGCACTTCTGATCAAGCCCAGAGTAACAACTAGATAAGCTCAGCTGCAAGCAAGGCCATGAATTTTACAGCTCGACTCCTTGCTTTCTCAGTACAAAGTCGCGATCCATTCCCCAGCTTCCCTTTCAGCCCCCAGTGTGGCATTTGCTTCTTAGAGGCACAGCAAAGTGCCCCGCTGAGCCAGCAAGAGAACAGTCACGCCTGCCATCATACAAACAGGTTCATCCTCACCCGTCTGCAGGAAGGCTGAGCCCAGGGGAAGCCAAACAGAGCCCACCTGATGCCTTGTATCCTCCGAAAGGCAGTTCCACAGGGCTGATGTTGTAGTTGTTAATGAAGCACATCCCAGCCTTCAGAGCAGCCACTACCCTGTGAGCCTTCTGGATATCCCTGCAGGAAAAGGGCAATTCAGCTGGATGCCTTCCCATTCATCTCCACCTTGCCTGCCAGCTGGCATTCCACTAGGGAAAGGCCAGCAGGTCGCAGTGGTTTTTGGAGCCTGACCCGCCCTATGCTGCCTCTGCCTGCACTTATTCCCAAGGACACTCAAAACTGCATTTGATTTGAGAGGGCAGGATGAGGACACCAGCAAAGCAGACTGGGGCAAGCAGCCAACAGCCATCTTTCCATGCTTTCAGCACCACGGCAGGGTTCTGGTACACATCTCCTGGAGATGTAGGAAGGCAGGCTGCAGGCCAAGCACAGGCTGGAAAGAGTCTGAAGAACAGCTGGGCCCACCTAACCCCTCAGGAAAAATTAGGGGGAGATGCGCAGTCATGTACAAAGTTTCCTTTTGGCAATCCCTTGCTCCAGCTTTTCTGGAAGAGGATATCCATGTCCATGCCAGGCACCACAAGAGGAGGAGCACCAAGTTGCTGCAGTATTTCCCTCCTCTCCTCCCTTCCCTAGACCGCATCCACAGTGGCCACAATACCCAGTCATATACCTGGTGAAGACGCCCCCTGCCAGGCCGAATTTGGTGTTGTTGGCTCTCTCCACAACCTCCTCCTCTGTGTCAAATGGCAGAATGGACATGACAGGCCCGAAGATCTCTTCCTTCACACACGTCATGTCATCCGTGCAGTTCCCTGGAAGCATGGCAGAGCACATGTGCTTCAGAAGGAAGAGTGAGCAGAACAGCCTGTGCCTTCAGCAACCCACACGGCCTTTATGACAGCACTCGGCATGGCACAGCCTACCCCCACCTTGGCTAGCAGAGGCACAAGTCCCACCCTGCATCTTAAGGCAACAAAGGCACTAATTGCACATGTCCTGTCAGACCCTCCAACAGCAGAGATTGCTCTGGAGGCAGTTCCTAGGTGCCTCAGCTCTCACTGGCACATCCATCCCAGCGCCTGTCCACACTGTGGATGTGCACAGAGACAGGTTTCGCTGAACACAGCTTTCTCTAGAAGAAACTCAGCAACATCCATGTGGAAGACTGCAGTGCCGTGAATAGGAAGGATCATACCTAGCACGCAGGGTCGCATGTAGTAGCCATTCTTCAGCTTCGGGTCATCTGGCACGTACAAGTCCCCACCACACAGCACTTGTGCTCCCTGAAAAAGAGCCAAGCAGAAGGTAGGCAGACATGTCCAGCAGCATCCTGCCCAGCTGCCGCAGCTCTGGCTGGCCAATAGCCCTCTCACAGAAACCGTCAGGACTGTTCACTGATAGATCAGGGAGTGAGACCCATCCTAAAAGGCCAAACAATGCTGATTTGAGGTGCAAACGCCACAGGAGCCAGTGCAGGCTGGAGGGAAGCAACTACAACTAGGAGCAGATCCTCAGCTGGCATCACGTTAGCTTCCACATCTTCACATGGTGTGAATTCCCCTGTTAGCAAGTCAACCTTAGCACTCCACCTGGCAAGATACACCTGCCTCCATCAAATGCCCCACTTCAGAGATGGGGATTTTCCCCCTCCTTCCCCACATCTCTTTACACATCCCTCTTCCCGTTTCCAAATCCTCATCTAGCTCTCCTGACTTTCACTCACAGTTCCCCTTCTCCAGCACATCCCCACAGTGGCTACACCTAGTCATATACCTAGCACTGACATTTAAAACATCTTTACACTTTACAATAAAACCTGAAGAAAAAAAACCAACCAAGCAGCCTGGGTAAATCTTACTGCTATTACAAAGATTGTTTCCAGCAGGCTTTAAATTTGGCCTTTGATCCTTAGTAAGCTCTTTCTCCAACCAACAAAACTGGAATCCAAATGAGATAACAGCCAAGCACACAAGATGTCACCACAACTTAAAACCAGCCCAGACATTACGGATTATCCTGTTTTACACGCTGCCATGCTGGGTATCTCACCACCTCTAATGCTTGGCAACATCAGGATATGAAAAGCCATGTCACCTTCAATGCTGATTCAGAGACATACACTGGGTCACTTTTAATCTAGCAGCCAAAGACACTTATTAAGCAATTCAACCACAAGGGAAAAAAAAAAATAACAGCTTAACTGAAAAGGCATAGAGCAGGAAAGTAGCTGCCTGCCTGTTTGCCTAACAAGAGAGAGAGACATTTCAGGGCAGTCACAAGGCAGCATCACAATCTCACCTGCTCCTTCGCCTGCTTAATAAAGCCCTGGACACGATCCAGGTGGGGTCGGTTGATGAGAGCTCCCATCCGTGTGTCTTCCAGAAGAGGGTCTCCAACTTTGATTTTCTGGGTGCGTTTCACCACTTCCTTTGTGAAGACATCCAGTATCTTCCTCTCCACAAATACTCGTGTGCCGTTGCAGCATACCTGGGATACAGGACAGGCTGCTCAGAACAAGACACACAGCACTCCACAGGCCTTCCCTGCTTGGGTCCTGCTACAGCAGCTCGCAGAAAAACCCCTCCACAGCTGGTAAAACAGCTAACTTATCCCCAGGGACAAAGATTACTAGATTACCCTGCTGCTCCTGACAGCAATGAACAGTTCATGCTGAACATAAGTGGTATTGATGCCACCACGTGGCAAAAACGCGTCAAGTCACAAGCAGGAGAGAACTTGAGATGACCTCAGTAAGACAATTTTCCAGCAGGATTACACAAAGCCTGCAGCATGTGTGGAGATCTCAAATTTTGGATGGACAGACCCCCCCCCCCCCTGCCNCCGCCCCCCCCCCCCCCCTGCCCCACTTCCTCCCAGGGCTGTGGCTCAGCACACCAGACTGGAACCTGCCACCCCTCCAGAGGAAACCAGCACAGTTTCTTCTCACCTCTGTGCACCAGATGGGAGCCCAGGGCACAAGAGCAGCTGCTGTGAGCTGGGTATCAAGTGTTACAGAGGCTCCACTTCTGGGAAGAACAGGGCATCAGCTAAGGCACACTCTGCTGGGATGCCCTGCACTGGCTTCTGCAAGGGCATCCCTTCTGATCCCTTGTGACACTGCACAGGGAAATAGGTGGCAAGATGGGAGCTTCAGGGCATCCCTCATCCCCCAAGGTCACAGGCTGGCTCTGCCACCTGGTTCTCAAACCGCGAGGACAACTGCTCCTGCCCTGTGGACACCCACCTCGCCCTGCGTAAGGAAGTTGGCCATGAGGGCTCCATTCACAGCATTCTCCAAGGCACAGTCCGAAAAGATGATAAGGGGGGATTTGCCTCCCAGCTCCAGGGTGATTGGTTTGATCCCTTTAGCTGCCATCTCCATGATCTGAGGGAAACAAGAGATAAGCGATTCTCTGGTAAATGGGAGGCTGGTGGAAGGAGGTAAGAGACATCCAAGACAAGAGTTCCCACTTGGCCCTTTACTAATAACAGAAGCAGCACAAAGAGCAAGCTGGGTTTCCTAGATGTCCTGGGGACGGTCTCAGAGGGTTGGGAGTTTGGGTTTTTTTTTTTTAAATAAAATCAACAAAACCTGAGGAGTCATTTGCAGGAAGTCTTGTGCTCAGCAAAAAGCTGAGGACAGCTGTAGCTGCATCTGTGTCACTGCACCCCACAGGTACACGCATGCAAGCAGAATTCAAAGGGCAACATTTCTCCTTTTTCAAATCAGAATTTATTTTTAAAAGTCTTTTTAGGACCTTTTGATTTTTGAAGAATAAATTGAGGGTAAGAAATTCAGAGAAACTAACCTCTTGCTTAAAACCAGTAGGTTATATACAGCTAAACTGAACTATTACAGCCAGAAATGCTCACGGGTTTTCCCAGTGCTACTCTGTTTTACATACCCTCCTCCCCACACAGATACCCACTTTAGCCGCTCCGAGACTTCACTGCAGCCAGGGGCCAAACAAGTGATGACCAAGGGGCTCCTCTGAAAGGACCGAGTGCCCAAGCCCATGGCCAGTGGGCTAACAGGAGCCCCAGAGTAACCCTGTACATGCAAACTCCTTGCTCAGACCCAAAAATGCCAACTTGCACGCCCATCTTTACAAGCCCCATGCACAAACACTCAAGGAAGCATCAACATCCACAGCACACCAGGAAGGCTGGCACAACAGATTTCTTGTGTCCTGAACGAGGAGGTGCCTTTACCTTGATGCCAGTTGGCACACTGCCAGTGAAAGAGATTTTGGCCACATCGGGGTGATGACAGAGGAACTGGCCCGTGGCCACTCCACCCTGCACCACGTTGAAGAGCCCCTTGGGCACACCGGCCTCTGTGAAGATCTCTGCCAACTTCACCACCGAAACGGGGGTGAAGGGAGAGGGCTTGAAGACCATCGCATTGCCTAGGGGAACCCAGACAGAGGCAAGGTGGGGTTAACAGCCAAACCGCTTTAGGGAAAAGAACAACAAACAAACCACAAACACAATGAGTTTGTCTCAACATATCCCAGAAGATCCCCTCAGGAGAGAGGGAAGCAGTTTCAGCTGAACACTGCACCAGCGAAAGGGAGGAACGGCACCTTCCTGCTGGGAAGGACTGGAGGAGATAGGGCTGCTGGTCCTACACTGCAGACATTTCCAGAGGCCTTCCTTGTCTGGTACACAGCCAAGCAACCTGCCTTTTTCCTGATGTACTCCTGCCCTTTTAGCATCTATGGTGTTCCCACTTCCATTTCCCTTCCCTTTCTGCAAAGTAACAGCCTAAACATTCCGCTAATCCTTCAACACCTCCTTCAAGGTAATCCTAGGCTTTATCCCCCAAATCACTCTCCCCCACAGGATCACTTGGCTTCAAAGAGAAGCTTGCGCAAGCAGAGTGTCTCCATTACCACAGGCCAAGGCTGGGGCAGACTTCCAGCAGGCAATCTGGAACGGGTAATTCCAGGCTCCAATCCCAACACACACCCCAAGGGGCTCTCTCCGAGTGTACCCAAAGGATCCCCCAGGAAGTTGGACGTGTTCACCTGCAAAGAAGAAAAATATCCAGAAGGTAGCAAAGAGCAAAACCCCTTCCCCTCTTACCAGAGCCTCAGGGCCCAGATCTTGCATTGATTGGCAACAAGTCACACAGCTTTTACCCCAGCAAGCTCACAGAAGGTGCATGAGTGCCCACAGAGCATGGCAGTACTAGGCAGAGATCTCTGAAAATCCTTCCGAGATCTTCAGAAAAAGGAGCAGAGTCCATCTTTTGGAGAAATAAACAGCAAAGATGGTCTTGTGCCATGGAAATTACCAGAGAAGGAGAATGGTAGGACAGAGAGTAAAGAGCAAACTCCAGTAACGTTCTCACCAGCTAGAGATCCTGCCAGTCCTGCATAATACTCCAGGCACTGCCAGGATATGTCGATGTCCACTCTGGCTTCAAAGATGGATTTCCCATTGTTGATGGTTTCCAAGGTGGCAATTTCTTCTCTTTGCTCCTGTGAGAGGCACAAGACAGTGGCAACATGTTAGAGAAGCCTGTAGGAGAACTCCACAAGGAGACAGACGCTTCTCAAGCATGCAACTCCCAAACAAGGCTCTGTCATTAGTAAGCCAGGCTCTGTCGTGAGAAATTGTCATCTCCAACAGTTACAGTCCCAACTGCTCTTTATCAGTTTCCCAGTGGCAATCGATCACAGGGGAATGTCAAACAGACAGCTGCTGTGGTTCGTTGCTAGTCCAGTCTTGCGTAACACCCCTGTTTATCTAAAAGATGAGCAAACCTGAACGTCGAAGGCAGCTGGCAAATAATGCTTAAGATTCACAGAACTAAAGTGGGAGGAAAAGCAAACAGCAAGTTCAAAAAAGGATGCAGAGGACTTAGTGAGGGATGGACAAAGCAGCGCAGCTGGGAAGTGCCCCTTAACAGACCATCGCCCAGGCAGAAATATTACCCTCCTGCAGAAGTCTGGCAAAAGCAGAAGTTTTGCAGAAAGTTCTCTCATCACATACACACACTGGGGAAAGAAGGTCTGGTTTCTTAGAGACCCATGCCTTGATGGGAGTTAACTTTGGTGTCCAACATCATCTTATCTCACAAAGCAATTTGTGATAAAGCTTATTTGTATCCTCTCTCTCCCATGGGTATTATCTGATGTCTAAGATAAAAACTAACATTCCTATGGTTTTTTATTGCTGAAACAAGACACAGTCCAGTCAACGCTATCTGACAAGCTGAAAGTTCAACAGTGTTACAGTTATGCAATTTCAGCTTTGAAATCACATGCAGCAAAGCTTAACGTTTGGAGCTGTGAAAAGAAGTACGAGCCCTGCAAGATTTTGACTGGATAGCTTCAGTTTTATGTCTTCTAACAGAATTAAGCAGAGAAGGTATACACTGGCCTTGAATAGAGCGATAAGACTGAAGCCCTGCCCACAGTAACTTACTATCTCTTCTGGTCAAAGGTAGATTTAACTCCTGCGCTCCTCCTGGAGCTCTGAAAGTCCTCCTGGAAGCCCCCAACAGCCACATTAACCCACAAGAAAGCTCAGAGAGAGAACCATCCCTCTCCAAAAGAGGAGGCCAGCTTCCACAACATACCCGAATAATTCTGGCGGCCTCCAGCAGCACCCTGCTCCGCTCCATGCCAGACATCTGACTCCATATTTTAAAGGCAGCCTTTGCACTCTGCACAGCCAGATCGACCTCCTTCTCCCCAGAGCAGAGCAGCTTGCATATCACACGACCTGGACACATTTTAAACATGAAATAAATAAGATGGAAATCTCAGAAAAGCGGCACAAAAACGTACTGTTTATCTTGCATCAAACACCAAAGACTTCAGTCCAGCCACCCATACCAAGGTACGGAACTTTACGGTATGGTTTCCGTGGATTTGTAACTGGCTATATAAGATGTGCTGCAGTTCAGCTGGTCTGAATTAAAAGAGATGCCATTCTCCACAGTTGTTCTAGTTACTAATTAGCTCCAATTGCTATAGAATTCCTCTGCTTCCCACTGGAGTTTGTTATACTTCTACCCATAGCTTCAGGACTCCGTTACACATTCCTCAGAATAGTTAAACGCTCTCTTTCTCAAAGTGATTCTGCTGAAACCTCGGTATCGCCAATGAAAAATGCTAAAAAAAGGTAATATGGAAATGTTTAAAATCATGTCATGGAATCATGGAATCTTCAGAGTTGGAAGGGACCTCTAGAGATCATCTAGTTCAACTACCCTGACAGAGCAGGAGTGCCAGAGCACATTACTCCGGATGGCATCCAGGCGGGTCTTGAAAATCTCCAGAGAAGGGGACTCCACACCCACCCTGGGCAGCCTGTCCCAGGGCTCTGGCAACCTCACCGCAAAGAAGTTTTTTCGTGTATTTGAACGGAACTTCCTATGTTGCAACTTGTGCCTGTTGCCCCTCATCCTGTCACTGGGAACCACTGAAAAGAGCCTGGCTCCATCCTCCTTCAACCCACCCTTTAGATACTTGTAAACATCAATAAGGTCTCCCCTTAGCCTTCTCCAGCCTAGGGAGTCCCAGCTCTCTCAGCTTTTCCTCATAAGGGAGATGCTCCAATCCCTTAAACATCTTTGTTGCCCTACGCTGGACTCGCTCCAGCGGTTCCCTGTCCCTCTTGAACTGGGGAACCCAGAGCTGGACCCAGTATTCCAGTTGTGGCCTTCCCAGTGCAGAGCAGAGGGGGAGAATGACCTCCCTCGACCTGCTGGCCACACTCTTCCCTCTGCAGCCCAGAATTCCGTTGGCCTTTTTGCCAACAAGTGCACACTGCTGGCTCATGGATAATTTACTGTCTACCAGGACCCCCAGATCCTTCTCCTCAGAGCTATGTCCTTCGCTAAGCTGAGGCACCGCTCCTTTTTTTGACCGAGACTCAAGAGCCGAATTCTGCTAAGCATTCAGACGACGGACCTGCGCTGTGGGAAGCATAACCGCAGCCACCGAAACACCATGGCCTTCGGGTGGGCAGCCGGGAGAAACCGAAGGCCCCCGGCCCTCGAAGACAAGCAATGGGGAGAAAAAGCCGGGGAACCGACCCCACAGCGCGGATTGAACCCCCCCCAACCCCGATGAGGCAGTACCTGTGGCCGGCTCATACACCTCCTCGGCCTGCCCGCCGTCGACGGGCTGAACGCGGGCCCCCTCCCGGTAGTTGAGGGGCTGCTGGAAGGTGACGGTGCCGGT
>VXBO01013007.1:177252-204212 GCA_013400135.1 Rhinoptilus africanus | reverse complement strand
GTGCCGGTAACGCTGCTCATGGCGAGGCTGGGAGGGAAGGCGCAGAAACGGGGCAGGAGGTTGGGCAACAGCGCTCGCGCCAGCATCCGACGAGGGAAAAGCGGCGGGTTGGGAAGATCCCACGGGAAACGGGATTATTTTTCCCCCCAGGAGACGCCGCCTCCACCGGCGNCCCAGGCCCCGCCCCTCCAGCGCGCCCCCCCTGGCGGCTGGGAGGTGCCACTGCAAGCGATTTCCCCGATAAACTCCTTTGGGATTTCCCCCAAAAAAAGACAAAATTCCAACAAAAAAACCACCCCTCCCCGCTGGAAAGTTTTGGCGAAGGGAGAACTAAGCGCACCTACTTGCCCAGCTCCCTGCAAGGCTATAGCCAGTACGTCTAAGCCGAGAGAGTTGTTTGTTCTGGTTTTTCCGAGTTAATTTAGTTCGCAGATCTTACTCTTGCCACCCAAGTTGATTTCCGTGCCGTAGATTAAATCAACCGCACCGCATCACGGTCTTTCTGCTTGTCCTACCGTACAATTAAGAGACATCTAAATCACCATGCCCATGCCGTTTATTTCTCAGAAACAAAAGGTTAAGTTATCTCCTGAGAACTTTCTTGGTTTGATGAGCAAACAACCGCTGGTAGAAGACTTCAATGTGGAAGATGTTTCCAAGACTGCGGACAACACTGCATAGGCTGGTTTTGGAGACGTGAAGCCTGGTGCAGAATCCCGTCTTGTTACCTCCCAAAGGCAGTCTTGTGCACTGGTCAGACCTTCAGCGAAGGCTGTAACTGTGCTTTAGGAGAACTTCCCTGCCTGAGGTGGTGGGCCAAGGAAGCCCCCTGCTTGCTTGGTGGCAGCCCGGGAAGGAGCAAGACCCAGCATCTTCTGGATGTTCTGTGAAAAGAAGAGCAGAAGAGTAGGATAGTGTCAGGCCATGATGAGGGAGACACCAACAGAAGAAAAACAAACAAAAAAAATATCTCGGTTCTCCTTACAAGTAGCATCTTCCCACTGGTTCCAACAGATCCAGGTTCTCACCCACGTAGCCTTACTAATTTGGCTACTACATATTGGCCCTCTACCCCCTACAAATTCAAAAAAAGCTTAGCACTGAGTCAGCCAATCATCCACAATGGCTACAATTAGAGCGGGGCCACTCTCCCCCACCTCAGCAAAAGCCCTCGGATCATTTTGGTTGAGGGTTCTTTCCCACCTCCAGCTACCCGCTACACAGCCAGCTGGTGAGTACCTCGTTAATGTCTACACACACGAGTTGGTTTAAAAACCAACCCACGATAGTCATCTTCGCAATTTATCTGCGGTGCACACACAGCAGCAGGTTCCCAACATCTGCTCACGGGCAGAACCAAAGCAGCCCTCCGTTTTCACAAGTTCCAGAAACCCTCGTCGATGGTGGCCGTGAAAGGCTGAGGGTCTGCAAGCTGGCGAGGAAGGCTCTCTCCTAATGCAGACGGAATTTGGGTCAGCAACGTGGCAACCAGAGCGCGTGCCAAGTTCAACTCAAGAGCTTAGGCACAGAATTAACACGAATGCTAGTCCTGCAGCCAGAACAATGGTTCAGTGGAGACACGCAGTCTAACAGGACGTACGTAGCAAAAACCAAAACCTGACTACTGAGATGACCTCATCTGCATCTGAGCAGCGTGTTTCAGCGGAAAACAAAAAAACAAGGACAGAATTAATTAGCAGAGCCAGGCATTAGCTAAAGATCTCACAGCGGAGTATTTAGAAGTTTGATGTTTCCCTTGATTTTTGTGAAATTCCTTTTACATTTTGCAACAACGCAACTAAAGAGCTACCAGTTCTTTCAGTTTCATCCTTCAGTGTAGGTAACTACAGCTTAAGGTGCTGCTCGTGCAGTTCTGGCAAAATAGGGACATCTGACACGAGGGAAAGAAGAAAACAAGTGCGTACGCCTCATGTCACCAGCTGGCTCCTGGCTACCAAGACAACAAAAGGAGGATTCTCTTCAAACTTGAGTGTCCTCTCCAAAATAACCGTCTGGATAGGTCAGATAGCAAGGTCATAGAGTTCTTGAACTGTTTGATCATGGAAGGAGAAACCAAAAAACAACAAAAAGAGGCACACGGAGCTTCATAATTCCAGAGCAGCTAAGTTAAAAATAAAAGAGTAAAACAATTTCTGTGGAAAGGAAGGTTTCAGCCCACACACAAGCATGAAAGTAGTGTAGGGGAACACTTGACGAGGAATTACACCAGCTTTAGTTCGTGGCCTGCATAGATCACTTGCTGGCTGATCCTCAAGAACCGAATATATATGAGAGCATTTCACTGTGGGAGACTCCTTCGTGTGGTTCCTCTTCTCAGAGCTTCCATCGTCAAGAGGTGGACAGAAAGGAGAGAACAAAAGCAGCAGATGGACAGAGTCAGCAACACCAGAGGGTGCTGCAGAGTCAGCAGCTGGCGGGGCAGGGATCCTACCAGCTTTGGAGTGGCTCAACCAGGGAACAGAGCACCCACGGAAGCAAACAAGTGTGCGGTGCCTCCACTCTGTTCCTTTAAGTATCAGAAGAGGAACTGTGGTGCTAAAGTTTACTCCATCTCCTTGAACAATTCCAAGAGGAAGAGAGATGACAGCTTGTCTGTATGTGGATTCAAGACTACGGTCACTCTCCAGCATTATCCTTCCACAGGAGTCCCCTCCTTGCTGTGGAAGGCAGCGAGCCTCCTGCACTAGCTGCAAATCAAGTTTGGCTGAACAGCAATCCCAAAATCCACACAACTGGAAACACCAGGGCTTGGGCAAGGTCCAGCAGAAACCTGACCTGTCCGCTCTCTGCCACATTGCACAAGGAAGCCTGCAGAGTCTACTTCCAATGTAAAAAGGACCGTCACCTTCAGGAGCGGGGAAGGAAAACTGAAAAACTTCAGGATTCAAATTCCTCATCTGGGCTCTTCTGAACTCTCCTCAAATGACTGCAGGAAGGACAGGTGCTGCTTCTGCTTTTATCTCCAAACCCAGAAGGGGCCCCAAAGACGAGGCGGCGAGTGGTTCCTTGCCCCAAGATCAGGCCACGTGGGAAAGTGCATTCCTGGCAGGAGGAATAATTCCTGGCTCCCCTTCCCACTGGGAACACATTTCAGAGAGAAGCAACTTAATCTGCAGTTCAGGCATGTGTGAAAAGGAAATGAAGACCAGCAAACGCCTGAGGAACGGCAGCGTGTTCCTCTTCCCAAACAGCACAGGTGAAGGCTGGGAGCTCAGAAACGGGAGCAGGGACAGAGGATGTAACCCTGACACTCTGCCTCCCGCCCAGCCCAGCAGCAGACTTTCCCAGCTGAAACCCAACAGCTCAAGGACCCTCGGAAGGCCTCTCCCAGCAACCCTCCCCTCTCCAAACAGGAAGGCAGGAGGAACTAGGGGACAGGATTTACGTGCCAGGGAGAGCTGGGAACAGCGCAAAGGAAGTTACTCACGGCGAGTTGACTATTTTGGGAGATGCTGGCCAGGTCACAGGCAGCAAACTTCCCAGTGTTTGAAGAGTTTATCACCCCCACATGCCTGAGGACCACATGAAGAGACTCCCCGATGCTGCTACTGCCCATCCCACTAATGTCAGTTTAATCACTGCGCAGTTCATCTCCCCACTCTCACGTACTCCCCTGCATTTCCCTCCAGGTCACTGTTTTTTTCACACACACACCCCGAGTTCCTCTACTTTTAGGCTCCATAGGGACATCTCTCTTCCCTGCCTTTGATCCCTTCACAGGCAGCTCCAGGATTTAAGGGAAAGCTGAGGGTTGTATAGCCTCCCGAGTTTGTTCACAACCTGTTCCCTGACTTTTGGTACACCTCCACTCCTCCTACTCTTGTATCAGCATCAAGCCAGACACTTACTCCCACATCAGTTCTCCTCCCTTGGGCAAACAGCTGTTTTCAAGCAGAACTGTGGAGATTTCCCCTTTTGCACACAGTGAAACACAAAGGGTGACAACGCTTTCACCTCCAAGGTCATTGAGAAGCCTGGAAGGCGAGACTTTGGCACTATTTTAAGCCCTTAATTACTTTCTCCCCCTCTCGCCTGGCCTCTCACAGCCCTTCAAAGTTCTCTCCCCAGTGCCGTTATCACCTTTGGTTCCTAGCTGTTGCACAAACTAATGTGGCCAGGCGGTCTCTGCCCTTCCCTCCATGTAGCAAGAAGGAAGAAACTAAGAGCTGGAGAACTGCAGGTCTAGTTAGCCACAATCATGTAGATAAGACAGTACTACAAAGACTGCAATCTAACACTTCAGAGCAAAACCACTCTTTCCCAAAGCAATAAAGTAACTTCTGTCCCCCACAGGGCCATCAGCATGAACTCTCAAGCACAAGGGCAATTTTTTTCCGTGAACATCTCTTGAAAGCCCAACCCACTGCAAACAGCTCTGCATTTCTGCCCAGAGCCAGACTGGACCACCACTCAGTTCATGCTCTGTACTGATTTCACAGTAGGAATCATCAGGAAGTGACCAGGACTAGAACTAACCACAGGAATTATATTTTTGGACAAAAAAAAAAATCCATGGGGGATTTTTCAGCAAGGGAGTTCCCCAATCAACCCAATGGGCGCAGAAAAGGCTAGCTGACTTTACTTAGTTTCAGATAATAATCTGCAGCATTAGAAAGAAGGGATTTTCCATGTAAAAAATGAGTAACACAGAACAGCACCAGACAAGATTGCCTGAAGGAACAGGTTGCCCAGAGAAGCTGTGGCTGCCCCATCCCTGGAGGGGTTCAAGGCCAGGCTGGACGGGGCTTGGAGCAGCCTGGGCTGGTGGGAGGTGTCCCTGCCCAGGGCAGGGGGGGGAACTGGGGGATCTTTAAGGTCCCTTCCAACCTAAACCGTTCTATGATCCCAGAAATTCAGGAAGATGATACGAAGAGCTAAGAAGGTCTCATTTAGCTCAAAGCAGCAAGCACCGCTCCAGTTACTGGGAAGCGAAACAAGATCTGTCTTGCAGCAAACAGAACGAGGAAGCCCCTGGTACTCTGAAGCTGGCCCTGCTTGGAGTGAGGGGTGAGCCTGATGACCTCCAGGTGGCCCTTTCAACATCAAACTTATTCTACAACTCATTATCTGTTTTCACGTAGGTCCAGACACAGATCCGCTTCAACACAAGCACCCAGTACGGAGGACTATGGAGAATTCAGTTGCTAGCATGCACTGTGTGACTAAAGGAACTCTCTATTATTAAGCCGCTCCATCAAGCTCATCCAAACTTCTGACAGCAGCTGGCATAACACGCCACTTCCCTTTGCTGATCTACTTTAAGTTTTTCTAAGTCCCTTGACACCCTTTGAGGAAAAGCAACAAGTCAGTCAAGGAGAAAAGCAGCAAGAATTCAGGAAGTGAATCAAAGAAAAAGGAAATATAAATACATTAGAGCAGATCATTTGCAGCTAGTTGCACCAGCATTCATCCAGCCCCCAGAGACTATTAACTTATCCCCAGCACTCTCTGGGGAATTCTGGAAAACAAAGTAGACTTCTGGTTGCACTGAGAAGGTCCACTTGTCCCCACCAGCCATTTTGCCACTCAAGCTGCTAGTGAACCTTCCTGAACGGGCACTTCCCTTATCCTCACTGATGCTTCTTTTTTGAAAAGCTAGGACTAAGTAGCTTTGCCAGAGAGCAATATGTAGCCTACTCTTGGCTTATTACACCAGACCCCTTTCTGTGTCGTGTCCCTAGCACTGGGAGAGAGTTTACACCAAAAGGTAAAATTCTTAAGACTCTGGGGAAAAAAAAAAAAAAAAAAAAAAAAAAAAAAAAAAGAGTAAAAGTCAGGCAGTCAGCAAAGAGACAGGAAGGACAAACCCAAAAAGAACAGGTTTAACTCTTTCCTCACTTTTCTAGCAAATGTATGGACTGATTGAACCTTTATAGGACCTCAAGCCACCAAGAAAGTTTCCCCTGAAGATCTGAAGATGCTACACTTCCCTTTTCTCATATTACTGTAAGTCATAATTACTAAGAAACAGTACTTATATTGGCTTCTGATGGAGACAATATCTTGGTATGGCAATCCACAAAGTGATCAGACACACAAACACAAGGAAGGAACCCATGTCTGCCACCTCTGTCCTAGCACCCTGGTGCAAGTCTCCAGTCAAGTCTTCCATGCCAGTCCAGGATACTGGCTGTTTTTATGATCTCAACCTAGAATTGCTTTCAACATGAAGCATAGGGCCGAAGGCAAACACAGAAATCACAAACAGGTCAAAGATTACACATGCAAAACTGGACAGGAGTAATAGACTCCTCTTTACGGATGGAGAGGTGCTTTCCCTGCTCCAGGTGTGCAAGGGACACGGCAATGTACTCACCTGCCTGATGGACATCGTGCAGAGGATGTAGAGGAAGATGAAGGAGCAGTCGGTATAATCCTCACCCAGAAGGTTGCGGTGGGACAGACCTTGGATGTACGATAGGGGGATAAACGGAAGCTTTGCCACCACTCGGCCATCAAATCTGGAAAAAAAAAGAGAGCACTGGATTACAACTGGGGCCAGTAAGAGAGTCTTCAGCTATAGACAGAAAAAGTGAGCACCTTCAACAGGCCACACGGAAGGCTGTAAGGCCACGCTGCCTTCTCCAGTCCACCTCTAAATACACTACACCAAGGAGGCTAAACACACTTCTGCCACAAAGCCCTGCACACCCAGTCATCCACAAGGTAAGTCGGCTTCCCTCAACAACAGTTTTGCCACAGTCAGAGCCAGAGTGTTTCCTAGTGATTTAAGTGATCAGCTGAAGAAACTGTTGGTTCATAAAGCCTTGGTTGGTGTTTTGCAGTTTACTGGTGCATTTTATTTAAAAGCCAACTTAGCAGCTAACTTCCCAGAACACAGTAACACAGCCAGCACCTGGATAAAAGATGGATGACTATCACCCTGCTGTATTGCAGTTCACGCAAGAAGATGGACTCTTTGCTTTAAGCAAAAGAGCCTTTTTTTTTAAGCAGAGCAT
Organism: Rhinoptilus africanus; assembly: GCA_013400135.1. Classification (NCBI taxonomy): domain Eukaryota; kingdom Metazoa; phylum Chordata; class Aves; order Charadriiformes; family Glareolidae; genus Rhinoptilus; species Rhinoptilus africanus. The sequence continues at coordinate 197,232 of VXBO01013007.1, read as the reverse complement.
AAACCAAAAACACCTTTTCTTTTCCTAGAGCAACTATACTTCTCAGCACAAGAAGGATGCTTAAGAGAGACAGCAAAAGAATACTTTTTAATACCAATAGTCTCCCTTGCATTAGCTCTGAAGATGGAGGCAGTGCAGAGGCATGATGATACCACGTACTCCAAATGGCCTGTCCTGCTCCTGGAACTCCTCCAGGTCCACATTCCAGGGTAACAGGCAGAGTGTGAATTCTGGCCAGTTCGCAAAGATTTTTCCCAACCCAGACAGTTGGCCCAAGCTTCTGAAGTGAGCGTGTACGATGCCTCATCAGCGTGTGCATATTTGGATGTTATTTTCCCTGCGTGTGCTGATTTTCTAACAGGTGTTTCTTGTTTCAAGAGCTCCTAAATGAGCGTTCTTTCCTGTGGAGGTGCATTCACACAGCTACAGCTCAAACACACGCCAACTTTGTTTACATCTCCCAGGCAGTTTGGCAAAAGAGCTAGGAACGGATGTTTATCTCCCCGTAACATCCCCCAGTGGCTTCGAATTCTGCGTTATTCCTGCTGTGAGAGTGACAAGTAGTTCAGCAGTAGCACCCTGAGGTACCTGCTTTTAATTCCAGCCGGTTTTCACAGTTATCATTATGGGGTTTTGAAACGCACAGCTCCCAGAGTAAGACGGAGAACTGTTTGCATTAAATGTTTCCGACAAGAAAAAACTGAGACACACAGCAGCTAATTCCTCCCCCAGGACAAATCCCATCTGCTTGGAGGCCACCACCGCTACAGATCTCACTGCCCTAGTGTATCTTTTAAGCCACAACAGTCATTCAGCTGCTCATCTTCAGCACAGCATCCTGCTCTTTGGGTTTAAATCAGCCTTCTTGACACTTACATATCCTTCCAGCTGCCCCATTACTTACTGACACTCTAAGGAAAAGAGCCAGTCATCACAGTCGTTTCCATTTTGGCTAAGCTGGCACTTGGCAAAGCTGAGGCGCCCAGCCACAGAGCAGCGGTGTCTGCATAGTACTTGTCCAAAGGGCAGCACATCATGCTACTTCCATGCAATTCCTGCTCCTTTTGTCCCCCGAGAGCAATGAACTCATTCAAGAACAGGAAAGGCAAGCAAGTAAGGCTACAGCCACTGCAGGTGTCAGCCACCCTTTTCCTCCTTTTCGTACCACACCCACCGAGCCTCCATGGATGACCTGGCAGCAGCAGCTTCCCAGAGGGAGCCTAAGAGCCTCCTAAATTCCTAACTGAAGCACTCTCCTCCTGATATGAGCAGCTGCTTTTTATGTTATATCAAGAGAATGACAGTACGTAAGTGAGAACCAGCTCCATCAAACCATTCTATCAATCAGCTTCCAACAGTGCAAGTCCAACCCAGCAAAGCTGCCATTCAGATACAAATGCACTAGCTACCTGGTAGTGAGACCAGGAGCAAAAATTTAACTATTTAGCCCCAAAGGCAAGACAGCCAAATCTTTAGATTTTAATTCAATAGCCTAAGCTATTGGCAAGACAGCTATTTCAGTTCAATCAGCAAGCTCTCTGGATGCTCCTGCTGCTCACATTCAGATTCCCGCTAAAGAGATGGCTAAAGGAAAGACATGCCCAAATGCTTCACATCAATTCTGTGGCTTATAGCGTGGTCTCTGTGGGCAGGAATCCTCAAAAGAGGAACAAGACAAGTGAATTTGGTGGTCTTAAAGGAGAAGAACACAATGAACTGATTTTTTAGGTTAATATCAGAAGGAGGAGCCACGCAGGATTTAACCAAAATCAATTCCTTCGAGCTCTTCATGACTTGCAGTCCACTTTTCACCCACAGCACACTCTGAACTGTCTCTTCCCACTCTAGGAAAGTAGGCAGAGTAGGGTAGGTTTTTTTAGTTTGTTTTTCAGTCTGTTTTAGGGGCAGGGGTAGTGGCGGTGTTTCTATTGCACCCAAATAGCCAGGCAAGCAGCTGAGGTCTCAGGTGGAGCACTCTGAGTCCCCCCCAGACACTACGTTGCTGGGCACATGACTCACGACGCACCTCTGTCCCCACTCAGGGCTGCAGTGAAATGAGACGCCAGTGACTCAAGATTGTACCCAAATTTTAAAAGCCCTTTAGAGTGATCCTCTGCTCAGTTTCACAGCATCCCAGAGATTGCCAGATGCTGAAGTCTGACTAAGCTGAACAAATAAAAGAGTCCACACAGTGGCATTTCTGGTTTTATGTTACCCCGTTTGCAATTTATCCACACACAGATCTGCAGTAAAATAACAATCGACTGTGTCCCAGGGATTGCCAGCACAGAGGCCAAAGGTTTTGGTTCCCAAGAAACTTCCTGTTTGCGGGACAAGTATATTGCCCAGATATTAAGCAGCCTCCAAAAGGTTATACTAACCATATTCACGTTACCTTCAGATTTATCAGCCAATGAGAAGTTCACATTTCAAGACCAAATCAAGTTTTAAAAGTCAAGCAGTCTTGCATGTCTGAAACAAAGCTGTCTATAACCACACAAAACAGTTTGGTCTTTTTTTGTCTCTTCTTTTGTTTTAAATAGACTTATCCCAGGTCATTTCTAAAGCAAAGGAAGATTACAGCCCATGCCTCGACCTGTTAGTGTCTTGATTCCGATCACCCTAAGTAAGGCAACAACAAACTCTGCGAGTACAGCTCACTTCTAATGGCAAGGGAGCTGACCCAGTTCCGCTTGTGAGAGCATTCTTTGGTCACACTACTACAGCGAAACCAGGGAAGCTGAAGACCGTAGCTGCTTACCCGATATCTACCAAACTTGCCCTTATCAAGATGATCCCAGCAGAAAGGATATTAGAGTTGTGTCTAGACTGTATGCAATTTGCTCGACAGGATTGCATTCAGCATGTGGTGTTCCCTCTTGAGCAGAACATACATGTGGTGGCCAAACAACCACACCTTCATAGGAAATATTTATCCGTTTCATACAGATCAGTTAGGATGGACTCTCACTGTAACACTTAAGGTAATAGAGGGGAGAGAATGTATTCACCATGAAAAACCCAGAAAGTTGATACTTACATGGAGTTAAACATTCCCATCAAGGCAGTGAAGCAGAAACCAATGGCAAACATGGATTTCATCCGAACCTGCAAGCAGAAAGATCAGAGATAATCAAAACAACAGGCCTACACTGAGGGACTATGGGCTCACACCTCAAGAACAGACTTTGTACAGCATCACTGGAATCTAGAAGGAAAAGAGAGGACACAGAAGGCCAAAGAGATTGTAAAAGTGACTGCAGAACTCCCAAGGAAAAGTTTGGGCAACAGCCGGGTACAAAGGCAGCCACAGAGCGGATCACTAACACGAAGAGCTGCTTTGGGGGGCAGTGGGAAGTGCTCAAGAACTGTCCTCTTACCTTCTACGAGTGGTTGGTTTTTTTTTTTCCTTAAATTTCCTGACAATCAATCAGCAAGGGATCATTATGAAGACAGAACGTACAAGAGGAAGTCAGACAAATTAATTCTACTTTGAAAACATCATGGAGACCTCCAAAGATGAAAATAGCTAAGGTTGGGCACGAGATGAGGCAGTAACTGCTGGATAACTCTGCGGCTCATAGTAAAATCTGTAGCTATTAGAGATAATCCAGAAGGACCTTTCAGGAGAAAGCGACACTATGTCCGTAAATTGAATGAAGTCTTTCTGTTGGAAAGCTGACTGAAATCTTCAGCAGATGGGAACTGGCTTTACTTTTCTTACCATTGACAAGTCTCTGTTGTTATTCTTCAGCTTCTCTCCTGGTCTCTCTGGAAAGACAAAAACAACAACGGTTATAATCAGTTACACCAACCTAGAAACCAGAGTGTTTTCATTTCCAGGAAGACTTAACCTTCTTGGCTCTCCAAACAAATAACATATCCAAACCCAACTCCAGCTCTCTATGCCAGACAGTAGAAAGTGAAAAACTGTACGTAGCCAACTGCTTCTTCATCACAGCAACATGCAGCAAAGCGGCCACAAAAGAGGAGGCGGCGAGAATCACCCATTCAGCACTTTTGAAAGAAATGCACGGAATGTCAGATTTGCTAACTCAACCAACTAACACAGCAGCACCAACAACGTTGCCAGAAAACAGAGACAGTGCCTCTCTATCACACTTCCAAAGGACAGCAGTCTCAATTTGCTGCACCCCAGGGTCACCATTATAAATACTTTATGTAAGAAAGGATTTCATTCTGCAGGTATCAGAAGGGGCTCTGAAACCCTACGCAGAGCCAGGAGCTGCACCTCAGCAAGGCTAACATCCTGCTGATCTTAGTAATGAATTTTGGACCCTTGTCACACCTAAAAGATTCTCCAAAGAGGAAAGATACTTTCTACGTGAATTTCAGTAAACCGCACGTTACTATGCTTGGCAGAGAATAGTATAAAATATCACTTTGGAAATTTAGTCTGTTCTGAAGTCACCACAAACTTTAAAAGATGCCCAGCTTTCTGGGAGGGCGTTTTTCATGCCCTTCATTGGAGGGCTGTTCTGGCCTCCAGCATTATCTACCGCCTGTCACGTTTCTTACCCCACATCCCCATCATCCCTTGTCCACTGTACTTGTCTCAGACTGAGGATCCAGAGGGGCAGCAGCCAGGTTTGGAAGCAACACCTAGCCAAAGGAAAGATGTGGACAACGAAGGAACTATCCAAAGAACCAAATATCCAAAGTGTGAGGGAAGAAAGGGTGGGATGCAGAAGGACTGTCAAGGGCTACATAAGACGTGAGTTTTCCAGTGGATCCCTGATGGAGTTTCAGTACAGGAAGCCCACAGCACTGAACCTCAACAGTTATCTATCAAGCCCAAATTAAAAGCCACTAGATCCAGGGACTCTCAGTAAGTGTTACGCAAAGCAATAGCAACACCCCTATCCAATTTATAAGAATCCTCGTTGACATTTTCAACTGTTCCTAAATACAGACCATCCCCTCTGGCAGGAACCTTCCAGACACCTGCTTCCGGACCCAGGTGGAGAGTTTTGTTCTGGGACATTTCAGCAACCGCAGGCCAACTCTTTAGGAATCACATTTGGCACAAATACTTGTTTTTTCCCTCTGATACATAACTAACCATCTATTGAGATGGGCTAAAGGTTACATAGGGATAAAGAATACAGTCTCAATCCCCTGATACACTTGACCTGTTTCTCACCCATTTCTACAAATTCAAGACAAACAGGCTCTGGGTGTCCTACCAACTTCCGTAAATGGTCTATTCCCGCCCAAGTCATACAAAAACAGCATTTAAGTACTCTGCTATACAGCTGAGTAGAGGCACAGAGAAAGAGGACTGGGTCAGCAAGCAGCACTCTGGAGTCCAAAATCATCTAATTCTGCTCATTGGAACACAAACCACGATGATACAGCAATAATATCATTTGCCAGCATTAGTTTTTTTTGGTTTGGTTTTGTTCTGTGTCTACCCAGCACTCATGTGGACCCCTAGGAACACCACTGTCTTTTCTTGTAGGGGCACATGGATGCAGAAAGCAGTAGCAAAGTTTAAGCTAACAAGTGCACTCCTGAAGTTGAAATGACAGAAGGCTGTACCACGATGTTAACGTGGTGTTAAAGGTGTCCCATTCCAGCAGTGTAAAAGGCAATTAGACATAATGTGACTGAAGTTGGTCCATTTTACACTTAAAAATAAAAAGTTCGATAAGCAGGAAACACCAAATTAAGCCTTCCCATGCAACTTTCACCCTACCTCCTTGTGCATGTGCACCATTCATCCCTTCTGTAACAAGTAATACCATACACACACCTCCTGCCTTATTCTGTGCACAAAACAGATGGCAACTGAGGCAGGTCTGTACCATGGCTCTGACTTATCTGTAAAGACTCGGCTTTTTTTTTTTTTTTTTTACCTAGAATGGTAGAATTTAAAGGCACTCCAGCACAAGTAAATTTGCTGTTACAACAATGCTACATTTTGCAGAATGATTTGACATCCCGTAAGTTGCTTGGATGAGAGATTTCAAAAGCAGTTATCAGTTGTGAGTCATTTTCTGGACTCAATGTCCAGCTTGACATTTAGGGATGAATTTTCCAAAAACACTAAGAATTCAGTTTTGCCTGAAAACAAATGAGACACTGAAGTTATGCAGCACTTGAAAAAAAAAAAAAAAGTCTCGGTATCTCAGGCTTGGCCAGCAAGCATCACAGCAAACAAAATCAGTGGTCATTTCCTAAGTTCTGTTCTTAGTCCCTTTGTGCTTTGTTTTTCATTTGCAAAACAAGATTATTTCAGTGTTAAAAGAAATTGGTGGAGCATCTGAATTCCTCAGATTCTACTGTTTATTAGTTTAGTCCAAGCGCAAGTCAAATATTCTCTGCTAGGAACACGGCTTGGATAGCGCCCTGCAAAAAAGTCATTGCTACACATTTAGAAGGGACCGTATGTAACAGCACATAACATTAGCAATGTTATGCTAAGCATAAACTTAGCAAAGTTGCCTCATCCACTAAGCAGTATTCATCCCATGCATGGATTATTCAAGATTAAGAACAGAAAACGCACAAGAAGAAGTTTGGCTCCTGTTCCTTCAGGAGTCTAGCGATAACAGGTTTTATACCTAGGAAGAACTGTTTGAAGATATGTTTATAATTATTCCCAAGCTTTGTACAGATCAAATGACTAATCCAGCTACCTGGTGTTACAGAGGAATGAGGAAACCAACTCCCAGGAGCTCTCAGAAGTGTTCCTGCCACAATTTCTGTAATAATTTAACTGACTTTTGCTTCACGTTTTATTTTAGAGTCCTGCAGAAAACAGAACTTTGCAAAGCTCACATCCATTAAACATCTACTACATTGCTCTCGCATAGTTCAGTACTTAAAGAGTACTCTACCGAGACAGACTTAAGCTTATTGACAATGAAAAAGAACGGAAAAATAAATCACTACCTGCAATTGAGCAAAACCAATTTATCAAACTTGAAATAAATCTAAGCACAGTTACAGTTAACATGCAAACACCTTCAGCTCTGAAGCGCTTAAATGAGAAAAAAATCCAAAAATCACAATTGTAGTGTCATCTAGCTATTGCAAGCTGACAGTGCACTGCAACAAAGAGCTTTGGCAACAGAAGTCAATAAGTCATGCATAGAAAGGCTCAAATGAGAGATAAAGGCAACCAGTTCAGCAAGAAGCGCTGCTCCGCTCAGTGATGCTGCCCTTCTCTACATTTAAATAAAGCCATCAGGAGGCTGGACGTCTCCTGCCTTGGAAGAGTAAGGCAAAAGGTTCATAGTCATCAGGCCAAAAACCAGCTCTAGTACCGCTTTAAATAGTTTTGAAAGGAACAAAAGGATAATCACTTCCATGAGCAACTTCTCAAGTTCCCCCCATTCTTGGGGCACCACACTCCTCTCCCAACCTTACCTATTTTCTTTTTCTGCTGTCGACCTGCTGATTCAGTTATTGTTTCCTTCTTCTTTTCCACTGCCAAGTGAAAAGAAAGATGTTCTATTATTTCTGCATCGGGATACCACCACCCCTTTTTCATACACCAAACAAAACATTTTATTCCTTTAGAGAACAGAGTCACAGAAGGTAGCTAGAACATATCACCATAACATACCTAAAACATAATCAACAAGTTTTAAACCACCAAGGCTGACTCCACCAAACACTTAGAAATAATTTTAAAAGTTCAAAACCATGGATGAGACACTAGAATATTTAAAGGTTTAATTTTAAACTCTGTCAAGATCCCATTACATTGTTAACTGAGCGGTCTGGGGTCAATTTTGGCTCAAATGACCCTTGCTGATTTATCATTAGTATTAGACAGTACTTTTGATTCAGCAAGTGTAATGAAAAGAGCTTTGTGGCAAGCTCTGCTCCCGATTATCTGCAGTGGGAAGCAGAATACAGGAAAGCCTGTGTTCTCGTACATCCCTTCTCCACAGGCAAGCATTCTCAGGGGAAACGCTGTCCAAGCAGTCGGCCACAGCCTCTCCATTCTTCAATTAATTAGGGCTGAAGCATTTCCAATATTTTAAAGTGGGAGCCTAAGCAAAAAGTTCCTAAAACCCCAAATCAGACACTCACCGAGCATCCGCAAAAAAACAGCAAAAAAGGCTAACGTAAAGCCAGCTTAACACAGTAAATGGGCTGCTCATCTGCGGACAGCAAGAAGGGCTTTTCCAGGAAGTAAGAGACATTTTAATTTAAGACCTATAAGAAGAGTACTACAAGAAGTGAGGATGAGAAGGCAGGGCTACGGTCTAACAACAGAGAGCAGCCTTTTTTCCACTCTAAAGTCTATGTATCTGCAACACATCCACCCCACCAATGAATGGCTCCTTGTTAGCTCACAGAATCAGCTTCGAGACCTGAGCATTAGGACTCCTCTCCCATATGAAGTGTTAACTCAGCACAGATCTTCTAGTTTTGATTTCAAAGCGCAGGTGGACTAAAGCCAGCCAGCCTTCCAAGTCGGACAAGGATTTGCAGTGCTGCCTTCCGAAATGCCTGCGATACACGAGTCAGTCACAGCTTCCAAGAAGACCAAATAGCCCAGACAAAATACCTAAATATCATCTCTTCTGTGCTAACATAGTAAGAGAGGATTATTTTTTTCCAAAGAACAAGCATATCTCTGATGGGCAGGCTAGCACAAGGGGGAAAAAAACCAGGGAAGTCTACTCAGAGGGAATGCCGGAGAGAGGCGCCAGATGACACAACACACCCAGTGCTCACAGAATACTCTCTCCATAACCTTCTTTATGCCAAATCCAGCTGGGGCATCCTGATCAGTCCATCCCAAACCTAGTCCTCATAATTCCATGGCCTCCAACACTAAACCCAAGTGCAAAACACTGACTCTTTTCAGGCCTACCTATTGCTCTCAGCCCTAACAAGAGGGCTCCTCTAGACCCCAGCTTCACTCTAGACAGTGCTATTGAGCCTTAGGCCAACCCCGAGGAATCCTACAGCCCTTACTCACTTATGGGTAGAACAGAACAAGTAACTGTCAGGCAGTCTCGCAGCAAGCCTGTCCATGGGAACAGAAGGAATTCTAGAGATAGCCTTCAGCCTTGCAAATTTACCACTACATTTACCTTAGAACACTTACTATAATCTCCGTAGCAGCCGCAGACAATGCTGTGCCTCTCAACAGAAAGGAGAGGACGGGAAGAGATGAAACTAAGGACGGAAAGTAACAATGTCTGCTCAGGCACACTACTTGGACCATTTGTTTTTGCAAATCCTAAGGACAGGACCGCTAGGACTCTCATGGGAGAGCTTAAAGATCTCAAGTGTGTTTTTTCCTGTTCCAGATGTGTTAGATAACAGTTGAAAGGTGTGGCTCAAGTGGTCTACTTTGCAAGTTGTCTGTAAGCCACCAGGTCAGCCAGATGGCCTTAGCACAAGAGGAAAAAAAAAAAAAAGCCCACAAAAAGCAAAGCTGAATTTTCAGTGACTCCTTATTCTGATTTACTTTTTTTTTTTTCCTTGTTGGGGATTGGGGAATCAAACAAGGAGGTTAGAAACTAATCGAGATGCATGAACCTCACATCTTTCCCTTCACAGATTATAGCCTAGATATTAGGAGAGCTGTAAAAAACAAAGAGCATTGAACTCCTAAAAGCAATCATTAAACCCCAGAGATTAAGCCCTGCTAACTGCTTTTGGAGCCCAGCAGCACCAACACACCAGAACATTAACTCTAACTTTTCAGCTGGGTTTCAACCACTTCTCTAACTTGCTCTTCTGGGGCTAATTCTACCCTACACATTTTTGTCAGACAAGTGGGATTAAAGTGAGGCAGGCAGAGATGCAATCCCCATCTGATATTGCTCTGATGACAAAAGCCCCTAATTTAGGAGCTGTGACACAAGCATGACTATACTTCAATTCTTCAGTTTATTTTGCCCAGGGGAAGGCTGGAATAAACGGGACTGGAAACTGCATGCTTTGATAATATTGTTCTCTCACACACTAAAAGCGCTGACATCATGGTGAAATATTTTTAAGGTAAAACCAGTTCGGGTTTGGCTCCAGTGCTGCTGTGTGCTCTTCCTGCTGCAACTTGGGTAGGGTACATAAAATTGTCAGCTGAATTTCTCCTCTGCTCCTTGCCTTCTAACAGAGACAGGTCCACTGGAACACTCCACCTCAGAACCTCCTGTTTACCATTCCTCTTAACATCTGATGCATATCTTCTGACCGCTCACCCTCATCTTCCTTTTCCCTTCCTCCCTCCTCTTTTGTTTAACCCCTCCCAGGCCTCTCAGATCTCATCTCTATGGAAGTAACCTGTGACTTTTTTTTTCCCCCTATCAATTCTATTTGTTTCCAGTTTACACTGGTCTAATTTATTTTTATATCAGCTGATAGCTCAGACTTTTCTATCATGACTTTGTCTTTACTCATCCCCCACCATTAATCATCACTTTTTACGTCTTATGCTTTCCTCTCAAGGTATTCACTATTCAACTCTAATTCTTTCTTACTACAGATCTTAAATCCTCCACTGGCCTTGAAAAGCAGAAACTGCATCTTTGAACTTATTTCAGGCATCTAAAGGATTTTATATATACAGATACTGGCTACTTATGTTCAGAAAAATATGCCAGTACTGATCTCTTACTCCCTCCTGTCCTCCATTAAGAGGAGGGGCAATTCGCAATTCAGACAATTCAACAGGTTTTTGTACTAACCTTCCCTCCAGCAAAAGGCAAGAATTAAGGACAGAAGTAAGTCCTATCAGTACGAATTTGTGTGACTTGTAAAATTAGGCTCCTATGAAATACAAGCTGAAGAAAGTTCTCTCCCTTAGCAGAAGCAGGAATTTCCCAGAGCATTCCCTATTTCATCTGACATCTGCTAAAGCAGGATGTAACAGGAGCAGCAAGACACAGTCTCTAATGCCTGAAAGGTACTTACATTTCTTGCTCTGTTTTTCCACTTCAGCCTTTAATCTCTTGTATTTGTCTGTTCGGTATACCAGCACCCAAGTTATACCTGAAACAAATATTCAGCAAGTAACCAGACAAGTAAAGACCTCTTGCAATAACAGGGATATAAGTTAGCAAATACATATGCTAAAAATGCACATCATGTCTACAAAACCACATTATAAAATGGCAAAAGTACCACAAATTGCCAGAAAGCTNGCCTTAGGCCAACCCCGAGGAATCCTACAGCCCTTACTCACTTATGGGTAGAACAGAACAAGTAACTGTCAGGCAGTCTCGCAGCAAGCCTGTCCATGGGAACAGAAGGAATTCTAGAGATAGCCTTCAGCCTTGCAAATTTACCACTACATTTACCTTAGAACACTTACTATAATCTCCGTAGCAGCCGCAGACAATGCTGTGCCTCTCAACAGAAAGGAGAGGACGGGAAGAGATGAAACTAAGGACGGAAAGTAACAATGTCTGCTCAGGCACACTACTTGGACCATTTGTTTTTGCAAATCCTAAGGACAGGACCGCTAGGACTCTCATGGGAGAGCTTAAAGATCTCAAGTGTGTTTTTTCCTGTTCCAGATGTGTTAGATAACAGTTGAAAGGTGTGGCTCAAGTGGTCTACTTTGCAAGTTGTCTGTAAGCCACCAGGTCAGCCAGATGGCCTTAGCACAAGAGGAAAAAAAAAAAAAAGCCCACAAAAAGCAAAGCTGAATTTTCAGTGACTCCTTATTCTGATTTACTTTTTTTTTTTTCCTTGTTGGGGATTGGGGAATCAAACAAGGAGGTTAGAAACTAATCGAGATGCATGAACCTCACATCTTTCCCTTCACAGATTATAGCCTAGATATTAGGAGAGCTGTAAAAAACAAAGAGCATTGAACTCCTAAAAGCAATCATTAAACCCCAGAGATTAAGCCCTGCTAACTGCTTTTGGAGCCCAGCAGCACCAACACACCAGAACATTAACTCTAACTTTTCAGCTGGGTTTCAACCACTTCTCTAACTTGCTCTTCTGGGGCTAATTCTACCCTACACATTTTTGTCAGACAAGTGGGATTAAAGTGAGGCAGGCAGAGATGCAATCCCCATCTGATATTGCTCTGATGACAAAAGCCCCTAATTTAGGAGCTGTGACACAAGCATGACTATACTTCAATTCTTCAGTTTATTTTGCCCAGGGGAAGGCTGGAATAAACGGGACTGGAAACTGCATGCTTTGATAATATTGTTCTCTCACACACTAAAAGCGCTGACATCATGGTGAAATATTTTTAAGGTAAAACCAGTTCAGGTTTGGCTCCAGTGCTGCTGTGTGCTCTTCCTGCTGCAACTTGGGTAGGGTACATAAAATTGTCAGCTGAATTTCTCCTCTGCTCCTTGCCTTCTAACAGAGACAGGTCCACTGGAACACTCCACCTCAGAACCTCCTGTTTACCATTCCTCTTAACATCTGATGCATATCTTCTGACCGCTCACCCTCATCTTCCTTTTCCCTTCCTCCCTCCTCTTTTGTTTAACCCCTCCCAGGCCTCTCAGATCTCATCTCTATGGAAGTAACCTGTGACTTTTTTTTTCCCCCTATCAATTCTATTTGTTTCCAGTTTACACTGGTCTAATTTATTTTTATATCAGCTGATAGCTCAGACTTTTCTATCATGACTTTGTCTTTACTCATCCCCCACCATTAATCATCACTTTTTACGTCTTATGCTTTCCTCTCAAGGTATTCACTATTCAACTCTAATTCTTTCTTACTACAGATCTTAAATCCTCCACTGGCCTTGAAAAGCAGAAACTGCATCTTTGAACTTATTTCAGGCATCTAAAGGATTTTATATATACAGATACTGGCTACTTATGTTCAGAAAAATATGCCAGTACTGATCTCTTACTCCCTCCTGTCCTCCATTAAGAGGAGGGGCAATTCGCAATTCAGACAATTCAACAGGTTTTTGTACTAACCTTCCCTCCAGCAAAAGGCAAGAATTAAGGACAGAAGTAAGTCCTATCAGTACGAATTTGTGTGACTTCTAAAATTAGGCTCCTATGAAATCCAAGCTGAAGGAAGTTCTCTCCCTTAGCAGAAGTAGGNCCCCTCCCAGGCCTCTCAGATCTCCTCTCTATGGAAGTAACCTGGGACTTTTTTTTTCCCAATCAATTCTATTTGCTTCCAGTTTACACCGGTCTAATTTACTTTTATATCAGCTGATAGCTCAGACCTTTCTATCATGACTTTGTCTTTACTCATCCCCCACCATTAATCATCACTTTTACTCTTTACGTATTATGCTTTCCTCTCAAGGTATTCACTATTCAACTCTAATTCTTTCTTACTACAGATCTTAAATCCTCCACTGGCCTTGAAAAGCAGAAACTGCATCTTTGAACTTATTTCAGGAATCTAAAGGATTTTATATATACAGATACTGGCTACTTATGTTCAGAAAAATATGCCAGTACTGATCTCTTACTCCCTCCTGTCCTCCATTAAGAGGAGGGGCAATTCGCAATTCAGACAATTCAACAGGTTTTTGTACTAACCTTCCCTCCAGCAAAAGGCAAGAATTAAGGACAGAAGTAAGTCCTATCAGTACGAATTTGTGTGACTTCTAAAATTAGGCTCCTATGAAATCCAAGCTGAAGGAAGTTCTCTCCCTTAGCAGAAGTAGGAGCAGGAATTTCCCAGAGCATTCCCTATTTCATCTGACATCTGCTAAAGCAGGATGTAACAGGAGCAGCAAGACACAGTCTCTAATGCCTGAAAGGTACTTACATTTCTTGCTCTGTTTTTCCACTTCAGCCTTTAATCTCTTGTATTTGTCTGTTCGGTATACCAGCACCCAAGTTATACCTGAAACAAATATTCAGCAAGTAACCAGACAAGTAAAGACCTCTTGCAATAACAGGGATATAAGTTAGCAAATACATATGCTAAAAATGCACATCATGTCTACAAAACCACATTATAAAATGGCAAAAGTACCACAAATTGACAGAAAGCTGTATCATCGCTTTCCTTCAATTCCCTTCTCAAGTTCCAAGTACCAATAGAGCCTATAAAATTAAAATGAGCGCCTTCAGAAGTTATTGGCTCTCTTACTGAGCATTGCTGTTTTGTGGGACTCATTCAGTTCCTTCATGCTCATATTTACCAGCTCTTGCTCACCTTAAAACCAGGAGTTGATTAAGGCAATCAACATCTTTGTGTTCTGCATTTTCATAGCACCTAATCGAGGCCTGAGGAATAATTCCTGTTCGTACCAGGACCTGCCCATTAGTAGAAGCACATTTTGAAAAGGCAAATAGAGAGACTAGGCCAGAAGAGACCTCAAGAGATTCTCCAGTCTAAGTCCTTGCACCCGAACAGCGCCAAAACAAGCTGTGCACAATGAGTGGTTTGCGAACAGTTTATTCTGAGCTCCTACGCAAAGCTTTTAGTCTTTTTCTTGGCCTTGATTTGACAACAGACTGTGCTGCTGAGACCCAGGGATCAACCAGCTGCCTAGAAGGGAACACTGTAGATGCTTCTGAGGTCAAGACAGCTTTGTGCTGTGAAAGGCAACAGGTGTGTACACCATCTAATCCCAAATGCAATGCAGTAGGGCTCCTAAAAAGCAATTATCATATTCTACCTGGGACGCTTCCCTCCTCCTGCCCTTGTATGCCCAAAGACAGTGTCCTGCAGCTCTAGTACAAAGGAGACTTTGGGATACAGCTGTGCCAGGGAGGTGGTGGAGTCTCCGTCTCTGGAGACATCCCAAACCCATCTGGATGGGTTCCTGTGCCCCCTGCTCTGGGTGACCCTGCTCTGGCAGGGGGTGGGACTGGGGGATCTCCAGAGGGCCCTGCCAACCCTATGATTCTATGACTCCTCCAAAAGGTATCTATCCAACCTGTCTTTAAAAAGCTGCACCTATTTCAGCACCTTCCCATTTTAAAAGCCTTTTCAGGCAACCAGTCTAGGTCACCATCATTCAGGGGATTTCTTCACATCCTTCCCACAAGAGCTACAGAAACCACCAGTGTCGGCTTTCAGGCACCCTGAAGGCTGTCAGCCCACCTTCCCATAGGCTTCCTCCTTCTAGACCAAACAAGCCCAATTCCCACCACTTCACACCAGAGCTCGGTTTTGTTCAAGAGTTATTCACTGCTGTCCTCCGGCGGGTCTACACCAGCCTTCCAAGAGCCAGGCCTCAGCTGGCCCCGAGTAACCGAACTCTCTCTGTCCTCCTCTTCCTCCGCCCACCCTCCCCAGGGACCCCAATCCCGCCCTTTAACCCGCTCCCTCCCGGCCCTCAGGGGCGGCCCGGCACAGGCGAGGAGCACCCTCCTACCAACCCCCTCCCAGCCGGTCCTGGGCCGGGGGTGCCCACCCAGGTGCATTGCGGGTGTCCCCCCGGCCCAGGTCCGGCCACAAGGCCTCCCCGCTCCGCCTGAGCCCAGCCGGGACAGGCCCCACCGACTCCCACCGCGGCCCGACACTCACCCTCAGCCAGCAGCGCGGTGCAGACGGAGATGAAGACGATGAGGAGGGTGTCGGCGAACATGGTGCTCATGGTGATGGCACCCCCCCTCCTCCTTACCCCGGTAACGCCGCCGCGCTCCCGGAAGCAGACCCCGACACCCGGAAGCTACCGGGTGGCCTCGTCGCCTAGCAACGGCCGGAAGTGAAGGTCCGCGCTTCCGGGAGACGTCGCCGACCAATCGACGCGGCGCTGGGAGAGAAGCCGCGGGAACGGGGGGTGGGGGCGGGGAAAGCGCGAGGAAGCGCTGCTCTGATTGGGCGAGGCGGCTGTCAATGCTGCCGGCGGGGCCCCGCCCCCTCCCGCTGGGCGCGGGGAGCGCGGCGTGCAGCCGCCGCGCAGCCTGTCATGGCGGCGGGGCTGGGGGTGCTCGGCCACGGTGGTCCTTGTGGCGAGCAGCCGGGACCAGACGCCTTCTCTGCGGCCAGGGGGGGCCGTGCTCCTGCGGCAGCACCCCCCGCGTCCTGCACGCCCGGGCCTGGTGGTGCCCAGGGCCTGCGGTGGGGACCCTGCTGGCAGCACTGTGCCTTGCCAGGCCGCGGTGCCCCACACGGCTCCCTCAGGCCCGCTCCCGGGCTGTCCGCAGGAGGAGACGCACGAGGTGTTTGCTTTTGCTGAATGCAGCCCTCGCGTTGACAAAGAGGTTGGCTGGGAGCGGCCTTCCTGCGTTCTAAAATTGTGCCCTGGGTTAATTTGCCAATGGCATGAACAGCCTGTTAGCATAGCATAGCAGCAGGAAGTGTGTTCTGGGATCAAATATTTACAAATCCTGCGTTCGTTGCTCCCCTGGGCACTCCTCGTACGGCCAGCAGCAGGGTGCTGTGTTCAGTGATTCAAAGAGCTGGAAGCAAGGAAGTAAATCTCACATTACTCTGAATGTGTAAAATATTCACGGATAGGATGCGACTAAGAGCACTAACAAGGACGTGGAATAATGGCAAGGATTTTTCAATTAGCAGGGACGCTAATTGACTTTTATTGGGGCTCTGGCGGTTGCACCTGGAGCAACAGAACTAGACTAAATCTGCAAGTTGTAATGGGGTAGGGAGACCTAGGAAACAGAAATACAGCAAAGGAAGCAGAGCGGGCAGGGGAGGGCAGGTTTGTGCCTGGCCTTACGCAAGGGAGGAGTTTGCCATCAGTGAAGAGCGATGCGCTGCGGGGTTACATGCCCAGAGATGCATGAAAAATGAGGAAGGAAAAAAGCCCTGCCATCGCCCTTAAATTAAACACGCCATTCAGAAAGATGGTGACAGTTCAGAGAAGGCAGCACAAGTAATGAGTGAGGGTGTGAGATCAGACAGCAAACAAATCCTCCGGAGCCTGGTGACGTTTGCGTACAAGGAAACATGAAAGCCACATGTTCCTCACTCCAAGAAGGACATTGAGGTGTTGGAGCGTGTCCAGAGAAGGGCTACGAAGCTGGTGAGGGGTCTGGAGGACAAAGCTAACGAGGAACGACTGAGGGAACTGGGGTTGTTCAGCCTGGAGAAGAGGAGGCTGAGGGGAGCCCTCATCACCCTCTACAACTCCCTGAAAGGAGGGGGGAGAGAGATGGGGGCTGAGCTCTTCTCCCTGGGGACAAGGGACAGGACAAGAGGAAACGGGTTCAAGTTATGTCAGGGCAGGTTTAGATTGGATATCAGGAAACATTTTTACACTGAAAGGGTTATAACCATCGGCACAGGCTGCCCAGGGAGGGGGTGGATTCCCCATCCCTGGAGGTGTTTAAGAAAAGGGTAGATGTGGGACTGAGGGACATGGTTTAGAAGGGGTTTTTGTCAGGGCAAGTTAATGGTTGGACTTGATGATCTTAAAAGTCCTTCCAACCTCAGCGATTCTGTGTGTGCAGGTGGCTACGCAAAGAGTCAGGCGTCACTGAAAGTGTCAGCTAAGCACCCTCTGTGCCTCGAGGAAAATCCCAGTGCTGCTTCCGGGCACAGGGAGCTTTCTGCAAGATCGGGGGGAGAACGGAGAGCAGAACCTGGCCGTGAGCAATGGGAATCCCACGGGAGTGAGCACCATCAGGGAGACAGGGATGAAATTCAGGCTGGATGTTTCAGCGTAAGGTGAGCAGGAGGAAGATATTAACGGCTGATGATGTGGCAGGACCCATGGTAATGTTTTGTGCCCGGCTGTGTGGCACCTCAGGCACTTGGCTGTGCTCTGTGCTGTCCTCTGCCCGCTCTCCCTCCCTTTAGAGCTCCCTGGCTTTCCTGGCTGTGAGGAGTATCGGTATCGATCAAGGCAATATTTGGGAATAGTTTCTCTTATACCGCTATGGGAAAGGATTCACGCAATATGGACATTGAACGTGGTCTTTCTCAAGAAGGCTTGTGCGGCGGAAGGCAGGACAGGAGGAGATGGTCAATGACATGAACCTCTTTCCTCTCTAGTGTCCGCACTTTGAACTGGAGGTTGAGGTGACACGGGCTCTTTGTAATTTCATCCTGTCGTTTTGAATCACACCAGGATCCTTATCAGCAGGCTTGAGGGGTTTTTTTCAGACAACAGAAGGCATATTACTCTCAATGGCATTTCCTTTTTAAAACAGCGTTCTGTCCTTTGATCGACGTGTAAAGGACAGATGAGGAGTTGGGTGCAGTTTGGTTCAATCTAACAAGCCTGGGATGTGAGAAAAAGGAAAGCATTTGCATAATACATAGCTCCGGGCGCAGGAATTAGGGGCCAGTGCAGTCTACAAACATTCTAGCTACAGCAGAGGTAATACTTATGGAGGTACCTCGAAACTAGATTAGAGAGAGACACGTCCGAACAGATTCCATATGCTGAAGTCTCTGGACTTAAAACTGAACAAAAGATGAAGTTGCTTTGCACAGCATGTTAGTGAGTGTCAGCCAGGAGGAAGAGTGCGTACATTTTTCGGGTTAAGTTTTAAGGAAAGATGCCATCTAAAAGGAACCGGGGCTTGGATTTGATTCGCTTCCGGTTTACAGCCCCGGCCTGGTTTTGAAAGAGCCGTTAATCTGATCTTTATAAGTTCTCCCTATGTTCCGTATACATAAGCCAGGAATATCCTTAGCTCGCACCCCTCAAGGGCCCATCAAGCGGCGTTTACTGATCCTTCCCTCGCGTGTGTCTGCTCTTGCCACCTGTCAAGCGTCTGGGTTAGAAGGGGAACTGGAGATTGATGGGCATCCTGCAGAGATGCTCGGCTCCGGGCTGGATGCACAGCACAGTCTGAAAGAGGTTCAGCACAGCGGAGGTTTCCATCTGTCCCCAGGCAGGGCAGCAGAGAGGTCGGGCAACCAAATAACCCGGAGGGCAGAGGTGGTGAGGGGGGGTGCCATTGCGGGTGTTGCTGCGGGGGTAAGAAAGAAGAGCTTGCGAAGGTGCTGTATGCGGGAGCCGTGCCCTCGGTTAGTGCTTGGAAACTGGCATGGGGCCGTGGGAATCCACTGGAATTCATCCCCGCGGGAAGTTCTCATCCGCATATAACACTTCCTCCCCTGGCACCGGCCGCACGCTGTGCCACACTCCCGTGCCATGAGCCGCAGGGGCACGGTTGGAGGGGAATTGGGAGCGGTGGGCGGAGAGGGACTGCACCCTCCCGGGAGATCCCCCTCCTACGTTCTGCGTGATGAGATCCAGGACATGGGAGCCCATCTGGCAAACCTTTCCACACCCATTTCACCGTATGGAAGTGGGAAGTTCAAAACCTCGCTGACGTTTATGGTCCCATGAAGAAGGCTGGGAGGGACGGGAGGGCATCGCTTAGGCCGTGCCCTCCCACAGAGGATCAGCTCTGCTGAAAACTTTCTGTACAGGAGCTGGCCTAGGGCGGGTGTTTTTCACATCTTCAGCACCTCAGTCTCCCTAAACAACCTATTACCAGGACTTAACCATTCTCACGCTTAAAAAACGCCCCTGAAGGTCTACCCTGAATCGCCCTTGTTGCAATCTGAGCTGGCAACATTTTGTTCTAATCCCCGCGGGTAAGGGAAGGTATTCCCTTCCTGTCCGTGGAAGCCTTTTATGTATTTGGACACAGTTATCACGTGTCCCTAACAGTCATCTCTTTCCCAGACTAAGCCTGCACGGTTCCTGGGGTCCTCCCACACAGCCAGACCCCCGGCTGTTCCCAAGACCCCGCCGGAGTCCATCAGCCCTCACCTTTCTCGAAATGCGGTGCCCGGCGGTGTTCGTACCCAGCAGAGGGTCACCCACCGCGTCCTGCCTACATTTATGTGTCCCAGGCGGTTGTTTGCATTGACTCTGATCCACTGTATTCCCGGATCTTTGTCTGGAAAAGAGCTGGCAAGGTTCCCACCTTGCATTTTCACGGGTGATTACACCATTACACCTACCCAAGTGCAGGACTTGGTACTTGCCCACGGGGACTTGCACCCTACATTTTGCCGAGCCTTTTTCCATTTTGTCAAGAACATTTTGACTTTGGATGCCGGCCTCCGGAGTGCCCGCCAGCTCCTCTTAGATGGGGGCCTGTTTGCCAAAGGCGGAATTTTTATTCTTGCTCTTGGGCCGTTCATAATTGTTCCTAA
>VXBO01013007.1:148293-176576 GCA_013400135.1 Rhinoptilus africanus | reverse complement strand
GGCCCGGGGGGGGGCTGCGGGCCCGGGGGCAGCCTCACCGGCCCCCCTTCATGCGGGCTTTCTCCGGAGAGATGCTACACCCAAACCGCAGCACAGCTCCGGCTAGTTCAATTTTGTATTGAGTTATTTCATACAGTAGGTTTTCTTTTTTTCCTTTGGGTAGGTCACTTTCTATCCTAATCCGAAAAGAAAATGACTCTTTTTTTTGTTTTTCTTATTTAAGATCAGTAAAACCAGACCTACAGCTACCCAGCCCTCCTATGCAGGGTAGCGCAGACCTTCTACCTGCATTTTTAAGAGGCGTTTGGGAGAGCGTGAATAGATTTGGAAGGAGCAATGTCTTTGAAATATTGCTTGCTAAGGAAATATTGCTTCCCCTGTCAGAGGAGGAAGACAGAGCCTTATATCTCCGGGTTGATTCGTGTGTGGAGGGGGGCCCTTTTTCTCTTGAGGGGTGGCATAACCCAGCTGCTGTACCCCAGCCCATAATACCGGCGTTTTAAGGATGTGTCTCTAAGTCGTCTATTGATTCTTGGATCGCTGTTGCTACTGCAAGGGGGGAAAAATCCAGATAAAACAGGGGAAGGATGGTGAGAGAGGATGCAATCGCCTCCACTGGGAGCCAAAGCTGGATTGTTCCTGCAGTACGGCTCCTGGTGACTCAAACACGCTGGGTTTGTTGGCTCTCTCCTGCCTCTTCGTAGCTGTCCCAATAACATTTTGTCTGGCGCTGCTGAACTGGTATTGCTCTGAACGCTCTGTCTCCGGCCCCAAAGGTAAAAGCAGTGATTACGGTATGATATGCCGCAGTTGTTCTCAACTTCAAAGTGAAAATGCTTAGTAGCAGCAGGCTGCCTTAGGAAAAAAAAAATAGGGAAATGGTTCTTTCTAGCAAAGGAGATGTACTAACTGGCTTTTCCTGTCTCTCAGCTTTGATTTCCCCCCCTCCAGTGATAGCTGGCTGCTAAAAACCTCTGTGCGGTGCTGCCCGTTGAAGGGAATCCAGCAGATCAGTACAAAGTTTGTGGGGAAAGGCTGCAAGAAATATGCTGGCCAAAAAAAAAATAATCAAAGCTTCCTCAAGGTGAAGCATCAGGAAAAAAAGGACCTGGGGCTTGTGCACACAGAGCCTCAAATCCACGTTTGATGCAGCTGCAAGGCCGGGGTGCAGTGGGGCTGTCCCCCATCTGGCTAGTGACAGTGCCCAGAGCCAGGCGATGCCGGGTGCCGCAGCACGCTCTGGGAAGGCAGCGGTGGGATTGGTGTGGTTTGCTCGGCTAAGGGCTCGCCTGCAGCTGAAATCCAGCCCGGGGACTGCTGTGCCGGTGTGCTGGCTCTGGGTGAAAACAAAATGCTCCTAGAGGGAAAGCGAAGCAGGCACCTTTCCCACTGGGAAAGCGGCAAATCCATCCGACTCGCCTTCACACCAATTGAGGGTTGTTGTCATAACACACCCCTTTGGCAGGACACCAGCCCAAAGATAACGGAGGGCGCTTGCCTTCCAAGGGCCCCCCCCGGCTCCTCCCACTGCTGCTTTTGTTGAGTCTAAGATGGGGAAAAAGGCTCCCCGTCCCTCTGGATGTACCAGCACAGTCAGGCTGTGGAAGGAAGGGATCCTGTTTGTAGCGTGCCACAACTTGTTGTGTCGCATGGTGCCCTGGGGAAGCTGGCATCTGGAGCGGAGAGCCTTCCCCGAAGAGCTGGGAGGGGGAGTGCGTGGCTGGTATTTCTTAAAGGCAAATTGGTGAGAACTCAAATTCAAAGGCTGACTGCTGTTCCCTAGTGAGCAAAAGAGGCTTGAGCAACTTTCAGTACTCAAATTGGAGATGGAAACATGAGCACTGTCCTGGTTTGGGCTCTTAAAAGAAACCCGGGCTGTGTTGGGAGCAAAACTGGGAGCTGCAGAGGTCCTGGGCAGGCTGTGGTGCTGCAGCCTCTAGAAGGGCAGCGCCAGCCTCGTGGTGGCTGTTCTGCCTCGGCTCAGCTGGGACAGGCTCTTCCCAAAAGCTTGCTGGGAGGCAGCATTTCTCCCCCTGTCCCCCAAAATCCAAGCACTGTGCAGCCTGAGCAAAGCTTGCTGCCATCTCCTGATGTGGAGGAGATGACATAGCATTAAGACCCTCTCCTGTGCCAAAGCCGGAGAGAACTGCAACCGGCTCGTTTCCTCAGAGGGATTCCCGAGGCTGGTTGTAGCATTTTCTTTAATCCTATATGCTTTCAAGTGCTCTGCTAAAGCTCTTGTTTCCTTCTTGTACCCACGGTCTTGGCACTAACAGCTTCTTCCCTCCTTCTTGCAAGAGATTCCTGACTACCAAGGACTGCAGCATGCAAGGCAGGCAGCCAGGCTGCGGGCTGGAGGAAAAGTTCAGCAAACTGCCTACTGGGATGAGCTGGGAAGTGCTGGGATACCTCCTCAAGCTCTTCACGTATCCTTAGGCTTAGCTCCTGCAATCCCTCAGCTCTGCCAGCGGTGCTGGAGTGGCTCGCTCGCTCCCAGCAGCAGTGGAAGCATCTGGTGCTGGGGTGGTTGCAGGGGTGGGAGAGCTCTTCAGGCATTTGTCACTTGTCCCCACCTGCCGCGAAGCGAGGTGCTGATTGCTACCTTCACACGGGAGGCTGTTAGAAAAGACAGATTTACCAAGGGCTGAATGCTTTCATTGGATGCCTGGCTAATGAGGGATGAATACGGGTGCCACCATGGCCCAATGGCTGCACCTTCTGGATCTTGAGTTGGCACGTAAAGTTGGAAATGTCCCTTTGAACAGGCAGCCTGAGAATTTCTGGATTGCAGTGTGTTCGGCCAGGTGTATTCTTCACTGTTAATCCCGTAGGCACTTCTGCTTTAAACACCAAAAACGCTGTCTGAGGCTGAGCTGGCTGCCTCGAAGAGTGAGCTAGCCGGGAGGATGAAGAAGGCCACCCACCAGCCGGGGGGTGGGACAGCCAGCATGTTGGTCCCCAGGGAAGCAGCGCATCTCCGTGTGGGGCAGTTCCCTGCCCGCATGGGGCTCCTTGTGTTACAGAGCTCAGCGTGTCCCCCCCTGCAGCAGCCTGGGGGGCATTGCCACCATGTCACCACCTGGATGCCAGACAAAAAGTCCTGGGGGAGCCACGGGAAGGGGACGAGCAGGGATTGCAGCAGTCCTGTGTCGGTTTAGCAGCGTTTCCTGGTGGCGTTTGTTCCGTGGCTGGCAGGAGCCCTAACTCACAAGGTTTGACTTGTTAAACGCGGGTGTCAGTGTGTGCTAGAGACTCGTCAGGCTTTCTAGTTGAACGTTATTCTGTGCCAGCTCCTGATCAGACTGATACACAGGACGTTTTGATGGGTCAGCCCTTTCCTGTTACTGATGGAATATATGGGAGTTCGTTATGGAGCTTGCTTACCGTAGTCCCATGGGCTCAGCCAGCTCCAGGCTATGGAGGTTGCAGCAGGGGCTTGAGAAAAATCTCCTGCATCTAAAACAACCAGTGGATTGGGAGGGATTGTGCTAAGGGGTTTGTTTTCTTCCGCACACGTAACCTGTGTTCAGATCCTCTGTTTGTGCGTGCCTGTTTATGTTCCAGCCCAGGACTGCTGATCACATGCCCAGTATTCCAGGGTAAGCGAACAGAAACTTGGCTATCCCAGTCCCAAACTGGTTAGCCTGCATCTCACAAAGGGAAAGGCAGGAATGGTGAACCTGCCTGGGAAAGCTCTGGGTGGAGGCCCAGGCTTTTGGTACAAGAATAGCAAGTTTCCAGTCCCAGTGCTGCTGTATGGATGTGCTCCATTAGGACTGGAAAGGATTGCGTGGGTCATGGACTAAGTCTCTGCAGTCGCAGGCAAACATTTAATAGATGCTCTGGGACCCTTCCCAATTTGGTATCTGTTCTGTGTGTCACCCTAGTCCAGCAAGCACTTCCTAATATGCTATAATTAACATAACCTTACGAGAAGAGACCAAAATCCACAACTGGTGTGCTGCTGGAGATGAGCTGGAGAGCAGGACAGCAGTGCTACAGCGCCTGATTTCAAAGACCCAACTGAGTAAAAGTCCCCTGCGATGCCTGGAAAGGGAACCATGCTACAGAGGCCATCGGAGAAATGCAACAAGTAACCCCAGTTGTGCCTGATGTGATCTTAGGGAAAATCCTGCCAGATCCCAAAACTGGAGGCTATTTTATCCACAAGCATGTGATGAGGACAGCTCGGCCAGGCTCCTGTGGGTGCAAAGCTCTCGACAGCCCCTGCCAAACCTTTTCACATCCAGATCCTCCAGGCAGGGGGTCTGGGCTTCTCTCCTAGGTGGGGCGTTCGTGCTGCAGTCTGTCCTCGCTCCTGGCAGTTGCATTTCTTGTGGTCCAAGGCCATTGTCCTGCTGGGCAGGACTGTCCTCATGGTAAGCAGTGTCTTGGCTCCAAGCAGCCTGCAGTGGTGGCAGGACTCTCTGCCTCTCTTCCTTCCGCGCTAGAGCCCAGCACGTGCCTCTCCTGGTCGGTCTTGCTTCTGGCACAGCCCTTCTCCCTTTATCCGCTCCTGAGCAGACTGGCAGCTTCAGTACTTCTTTAGGGCTGAAATCACTTTATCTGGCGTAAGTCACTTTTGCTGGGTGTCTCGTCTGGGGTGCTTGGGAGGATGGGAGGTCCTCCCTGCTGCCGTACTGGGAACCTAATGAGCAGCTTGGTGTAGAGATCCCTCCGTAGTGCCAGGCTCCCTGGGGATGGATGGGCTGCTCTGAGGGAGTGGGTTTTAGCAGATCCACATGCACAAGGCATTTGGTTTCCTCCTAGCCCAGGACAGGCCTTACCGGCCGAGGTGGAAGTACCTGTGCTGCCCCATCTGCCCCAGCGAACCTGGGGCTGAAAGCATCCTGGTGTTCTGCCTGCTACCTTCAGATGGTGGTTGTCCATCAGCTTCCTCTCTAATACCCATCCGAAGTCGTAATTTACCGGCTGATCAGAGCTACCCAAGAGGGATTGTGGGATAATCTGCATAATAATATTGGGGAATTAGGCAACTCCTGAAGAATATCTGAGCAGCCGGCTATAGGCCATGAGTGAATATGAATTAAATATGTAATGTAATTAATATCCTTCAAATAAATGTCAGGGGTAGAGCTCTGAACACCCGTCTGTTGAGTTTCTTCCCCTGTGTACCTCCTCTTTCCTTTTGGGAAAATAATGCTGGAGTTCTTCCCCAGGTGCCCTCTGCGTCGTCCCCTTCCAGCAGAATAAAGCTGTGCTTCTTCCTTAAACACTGGTTATTTGTGTGCTGGGTTCAGAGGAGGAATCCTGCAAGGGGAGCTGCAGCTGCTTCTGTGCGGCAGTAACATCTCTCCGAGCTCCTTCCTCACGCTGCGGTGTGCGGATACCTCCCCCCCAGCCCTCTCCGTGTGGGGCGGGTTGCTTTGCGCAGCTTTCCTAGGGAGCAGCTCCAGCGCAAAGCTTGGGGGAGTGCGGCTCAGTGGGGCGCAGCCAGTTTGCTCCAACCCGGAGCTGCGTTCCCCTCGCTGCAGCGTGTGGAAAGTCATGAACGATGACAGAGAGGCTGGTGCTCCCTGCCTGGACGCTTGGGAAGTCCTACGCTGCTTTCATGTGGCTAACACGGGAAAGGTCCGCTTGGCAGCCATGGAGGCTGGGAGGCTGCTGTCTCTTATCTATATTTAGTTTTAAACAAGTTCTGGAGGAGGGGAAAGCTCTTGCTTGAGAAAGCATCCTGTTGCCGGGTGTGCACTGCAGCTGAAACCATCAGCGTGCGCTTTGGGTCATGGTGAGGTGTGCACGGATGGTGTGGATCGAGGGAAGGGGCTGAGGTATCTCGTCTTCCCATAGGTAGGACATATCACACAGGGCACACCTTGTGATGGGGTCCAAATCCCAGAGTTTCTGCACTGGGATTCAACTCTACCATCACGTCATCTTCCTCATGTCATCCTCCATGTGCCTCTACGGTCCTGGGCTTCTCGGCGAAGAAACAATTTCCATCTTCTCTCCTGGGAGAAGCAGTTAGGAGCTGGCAAAGGAAGGAATCTGAGCCCACGTTGTCCCTTCATGTGTCAGTACCACGTGTCCCCTGGGTTACCGTGCATCCAGGCTGGTTGCACCCCGGCACGGTACTTTGCAGTCACACTCTGGTCTTGGTCTGGCTGGGATCTGGGCAGGCCTCCCCAGCGCCTAACTGCTCTCATTGCCAGTTGATAGTGGATTTTTCATGCTTCAGAGTGACATCAGTCACATGTATGTATGCAGCGCTGGTTTGGGAGGAGGGGGTTTAAGCAGGGGACATGCGTCATTCATTTGGACAACGCTTCCTGAGGCTGGGAGTTTCTGTTCCCACTGCGTAGGGGAATTTGTAACCTCCGTGTTTCTGGTTTTTCTTCCTCCTTAACGCAGGGTGTTTATCGACCAAGGGGAAAAACTCCCTCTCCAGCTGTAAGAGGTATTTAGACAGACATCAGGGAATGCCCCGCGTGAACTAGTCTTGTTTCCATCACTAATGATTGTGTGGAAAGGAGAAACCTTCTTCACTTCGACCTTGCCGAGGTTTGCTGCCCCATTGAGGCAAACTGAACGCAACCCTCGGCTTGGAGGAACATGGCCTGTCACCCGATGTCCTTATGTCCCGCTGCGCTTACGCAGGTATAACGTGTGAGCAGTGCCCTGGCCCACAGCTTCTGCCTTCTGCGGGACCAAGGTGACACACGTGCCTCTTACCAGAGTCCAGAGGTGACATCCTTGCCCATCCTGGCAACACGGTACGCTGAACCTGAGCTTGGTCCTGAGGGCAGGATGTCCTTCTCATTGTCTTTCTCCATCACTTCTGATAGCTCTCCAAAGCCCACCAGAGAAAAGGGAAGGGTCTGTAGCATCTGCCTGGATGCTTTCGCAGGAGGCATTTGCCACCCCAGAGCGCTGGATGGTAAATGCAGCCAGGATATGCTCCGATCCCCATCCTGGGCGCCGGTGGGAGGATGTGTTCCTGTCTCCAGCTGCCAAGGGCTACTTTCTCCTTGGGATTTTCTCACCATTGGGTGTCTTGAGTTGTGGGGCATGGAACAGGAAGGTGATTTTCAGAGCTGATGAGGACTGTTTTCTCGACTTTTCGGGACCAGTAGACCAGACATTAGTGTTCGTAAGTCAGAAGAAAGATTGGCAGGAACTATCTGATGCCCTCGAATGATTTTATTGTCCATCCACGTGCTGAGGTCCAAGGGGAGAGTGTGACTGCAATTGGTGCGTTGCTTCCATCGATCCAAAATAAAGGAGCCCTGCTCTCTCCCCTGGGCCGGGGAAAGCAGTTTCTGATGCAGATCCATAGGGAGCTGTTGATCTACAGGCGGGGGTTCTGTCTGGGTGGCTGTGCTGGAAGGTGGTTTGTTCCTAATTGCGAAGGACCTGGGAAGTTTGGTGTCCTCTGCAGCTGTGGCCAAGGCTGAACCCTTCTGCGTCTCCTCGCTATGCAGGCAGCACGGAAAGGCAGCAGTGTCCAGGGGGAGAGAGCAGGGAGGAAAAGCGGGGGAGAGGCACTGTGCACGCCCTGTTTTTGCGAAACCTATGGGATACAGCTGGATAAGCAACAGGGCTGACGCAGGCTGGAGAAGGATGTGGGGAGCGGGGAAATGGAAGAAACGGAGAATGGGCTCCGGGTCTGTGAAGGGCGAGTGACTGGCACTGGCTTGCAGTGCTTTGTTCTGGGTGGTAGCAGCTTGCTGCAGAGCAGGCCTGCCAGTGTGGTTCGGGAAGCACAACTTGCCAGCTGTGAGAGGCGGGAGAAGAAGGTGGGATGCTCAGCGAGACCCCCTCCATCCCTGACCCGAGCCCCAAACTTGTGCCCGGGGCCACGAGGACCACTGTCGGGCAGCCCGAGCCGGTTTGCTGTGCAGCAGTGCTGTGTGCGGAGGCTCTGCAGCCAGGCTGGGACTGACTCACAGCGCAGCGGTCACAGCCAAGTCAGGTCAGCCTGGCCTGCAGGGGAAGAGACAGTCTCTGGGGACAGGAATGCCGTCAAATCTTCCAGCTTCTCAGGCAAACAGCCTTGCCCTCTGCCTGCTGGGGTGACCTCCTCTGCCAGGCATGCCTTCCCCTCCCTGTTCCCTTCAGCACTGCTGTCTTCAGCTCTGCGTCTCTAGGTTGTCAGCCAGGTAGGGAGCAGATGGTTGAGCCAGCAGGGAGCTGGGAACATGGAAAGAGCCACGGGCAGGCTGGGGCAAGCAAATCTCTCTTTGCTAAGCAGAGGGCTCAGAGGAGAATATTTGTGGTGACCGAGACCAGGAGTGGCTCAGCTGGGCATCTGCAGCAAGTGTGATTCGCAGGAGGTGAAGCAGCTTAGTTTGGCACCAGGAGCACCCCCTTTCTCCCCAAACCGTGGATGCCGTGGGGCTGACGCGTAGGGCTCCTGCAGGCAACAGAGCACTCCCCCGCCGGCCTGACCTTGGCTCTCCCTGGCCGGAGCAGACGTGTTGGCTGCCAGTTAGTGATGCAGCTGACACCGCTGGGCTGCGCAGCGGCCAAGGACTCGGATAACTAAGGAGAAGGGACTGAAGCAGGCTTTGGGATTTGTCCCCCAAGCTGCGCTCTGATTTGTGTCGCAGTGGCGGGGTCCAGCGTGACCCTTGGCCGTGCAGCCAGTGCCTGCTGCGGTGACAGCAGAATTGATGCCGGCCACCGGCACCCAGCCTGCTCCACGCGGTGTGTGAGGTGCCGGTCCCTGTGCCAGCAGCGCTCCTGGGGAGCTTGCACCGGCAGTCAGAGCCACGTGGCTCCTCAGCCGCTGGCTCCGCAGTGCCCTGAGCCTCGCTGTGCCAAGAGGCACCAGGATACACTCGCAGCTGCTCCTCCCAGCCCTGGCAGTTGCGGCAGAGATGCTTGATAAAGTCTCAGGGCTCTCTTCCCGGTGTCCTTTCATCCTGGGCTTTGTTTAGGGCATGAAAGCAACCTGGCTTTCCCTTTCTAAGGACTCTCTTCCCTCCTTGCCCGTGCTGTGGTGGGGTTTCTGGATTGAACCAGGGCTGGAGGAACCAAGGCACTGAGGCTGCCGCCCAGGGAGGAGGCTCAGCCCTGGTGCCACAGGCAGCTCTGCTCCCTGGGGAGCTGCTGGGCAGGCTGGAGCTGGCTGCGGGGGCCCCAGCGGTGCTGCTGAACCCAGGCAGCAGCCGACTGGTTTCCTGCTGCCATTTGTGCCCAGAATAGGAGCTGTGGGCAGGCCAGAGGGACGGAGGAGAGGGAAGCAGGGAGCAAGCTGGGTGCTGCTTTCACACTAGAAGGGCTCCACGGTAATGCCTCTGGAGTGCTTTTCTCTCAGTGGCTTTGGGCTGTGCCTTTGAGAGGACCATGAACTCCCGGCTGGAGGTCCAGCAAGCAGTGTCCCACGCACCCAGGAATGGCTGGTACCTGAAGACACCCCCCCCCAAGCAGCTCAGACACCACTTGCTGCTGACTTGCCTCTTTTGCTCTTCCTTTCCCAGTCCTCAGTATGCTCCAAGATCGTCCAGCTGCTGGGCCAGAATGAGGTGGACTACCGCCAGAAGCAGGTGGTGATTGTGAGCCAAGACAGCTTCTACAGGGTCCTCACCTCAGAGCAGAAATCCAAAGCACTCAAAGGCCAGTTCAATTTTGACCACCCAGGTGAATGGAGAACAAATCAAGGCTCTGCCACACGGTGGGGGGGGGGAGGGCTGGAGTGGGACCCCCTGCTCCACCAGCAAAGAGCCTTGCGTGGACTTTGGGACTCTTGGGGCAGGAATGGGTGGCTTAGTTAAGGTCTTGTGAAGCTGGGTCCTTGGCAGGGTGGCTGGGGGCCACCTGTGTCCCCTGCACTATGACCTCTGCCTCTCTTGGGAAAGAAACTGCCTTTGGGGTGGAGTATTTGGGACGAGTAAGGGCAGGTTGTGAACCCTCAAGCTCCTTCAGATTGCAAAAACATCCCCCAATTTGAAAACCTTTCTGGTGCAGCTGGATCGGGACGAGGGAGTTCTGGCCCGGCACAGCCCCCTGGAGCCAGCAGCTCTGTCTCCCTCCTTGAAGGAGGGAACCGTCTTGTGCAGCTGCTCTGCAAACCCCTCCACCAAGGGGGCCATGCCCTGTTGCTACAACAGGGCCTCTTTGAACCATCTCCGGCCTTGGTGGGGAAATTCCAGAGCTGCTATCCCTTAGTCCCCACGAGGACAATGGCCGGAGGCAGCGAGCACCGAGCAAACAGAGCCCTGTCTGTCCGTTGACGTGAGCCTGAAACACTGCTCCAGTCTCCGCGAGGGCTGGGGCCCTGGAGGAGATGTCTTCCCGAATCCGGGCTGTCAGCACCACCGTACAAGGGTGGTATTGATCTCTGCGAGCCAGACCCCAGGCTAGTGCAAAGCAGTGAAGACCCAGGAGCTGCGGGAGATCCGGGCCTTGGGAATGTGCAGGGCACATCCTGCACCCATGGGAACATGCAGGGCTTTCTTCCCAAGCCTGTGTGTCCGCAGTGCGGGTTGCCAGTGTCTCTGGCTAGGTTAAGCTCAGCATCTGGTGGGTGGGAGAGGTTGCAAAGCTGCCTCGGGTAACATTTCCTCTCTCCTCAGATGCCTTTGACAACGAGCTGATCGTGAAAACGCTCAAAGAGATCACGGAAGGGAAGACGGTCCAGATTCCTGTCTATGACTTTGTCTCCCACTCCAGGTCTAACAGCTGCTCCTGCCTTGCTGTGCCTCTGCTAACGCCCTGCGGCGCAGCACGCAGCCCTGCCAGCCCAAACTGCCCGCCCCTCCGCTTGCACCCACTCTTTGGCGCCTAACGTGCCAACAGAAAGTGTCAATCCTAACTCCTCCAGACCCCTTGGTTAGAGGATCCAGAGCAGGTACAGGCGCAGTCTGAGGGTCTGGAAAGCTGCGTGGCCATACAGTGTCATCCAGCAACATACAGGCGTCAGTGGAGGGGGGTTATGGCCCCCCTTTTCTTCCCCCATCCACACTTTCTGTCGCCATAAAGTCTATGTTTGCAGCTTTAACAAGTATTCTGGGCTCAAACAGCCCAGCACTGCCAGGAAAGTAGGAGGAGGACAGCTCTTGCTCCTGTAACTCTTCCCTTGCACGCGTTCAGCTTGGTTTTGCATGCCTGTGCTGGTCATGGATGGTGTGACCCTGTTTCATTTCCCACAAAAGTGCTGTGGTGTCAGGGGGGTGCTGCCTAGTTCCCAGGGGAGCTGAGCTGGCCCTTGCAGGCTCCCGTGGATCAAGCCCTGTGCATAGGCTTCCTGGGCTTTACGGCTTGGCAAATAACGCTTTTAAGCAGCAGCTGGCCGAGGTTGGGGGAGAAGGGCTAGTCTGCTTCCTGCTCTGCCGTTTGTCCTTCTAGGAAGCGTACGTATGCCTTGGATTCCCTCCACAGCGGTGGGGTAGGTCTGCCCTCTCCTTGGTCTCCCCCCTGGTGCAGCAGTGATGTCCCAGGGTCGGAGCAGTGCCTAGGAGCACCGCTGTTTCCCCCCACCTCTCTTAGCTTGTTTCCCCCCACCAGCATGTTTTGACTCTTCTTCCCTCTGCTAGGAAAGAGGAGACGGTGACTGTCTACCCTGCCGACGTGGTGCTCTTTGAAGGCATCCTGGCCTTCTACAGCCAGGAGGTGCGGGATCTCTTCCGCATGAAGCTCTTTGTGGACACGGACGCAGACACCCGGCTGTCCCGCAGAGGTGAGGCCTGAACACGTCAGAAATGTCACTTAACTGATCTGAGCAGCTGGTCACAGAGGCAGGTGACAGTGACCGGAACTGGAGTTGGCACAAAGCTGTGCTGCTGCTAGCAAAGAGCCAGGGAGCTTTTCCTCCCCAGTAGAGAATGTCACGTAAGGCAGCTTATGGCAGTGGAGAGCACCTTGCTTCACGTCTCTCGGGATTCAGTGGGGGTTTTGCTGCCTTGTCCGGGATTCCTCCTTTGATGCATGCAGCAGTGTGACTACTGGGATTGCTGTGTCCTCACATGGCCCTGTGGCACCAGTCCTGTGCCATCAGCTGAACGGCAGCTACGGCTGGTCAGCGGGTACCAGCAGGGAAGGGTGCAATGGGCAAGGCAAAGCATCTCGAGCGCTCCGAGGATGGCATTTGGGAGTGTGTTTATCCATCGTGGATGATGCAGGCAGGGAGTTTGGGTTTACATCTTGGTTTGTGCAAGCACAGCCAGTGCAGCGTGGAGCCTCTTTGCGGTACTTGGCACTGGGGTGATGGCTTTGGGGGCAAAGAGCCCTTGAAACCAGAATATCCCTCTCTCGGACTCCCGTGCCCAGCTGGCTTGGCTGTGGGTTGCCAGCTGCCATAGGAGGGACTCCAGCTCTGCAGGGTCTGCATGGTCTGAGACGCAGTTCATTTCAAAGCAGCCTTTAGGAGTGGGGTCACTGATGTAGCACCTGAGTCTCCTGGATGACTAAGAAAACATCTTGAGACTCCTGGGGCAGAATTCGGTTCTGTTTGAGCTCTCCCTACCCCTGCCTGGCTCTGACAGCCTGCACAGGGGATGCAGAAGATGACTTAGAGTAGAGATCCCGTCCACACCTCTCTGCTGTGACGAGAGGAGCGTGTCTCAGTGCGTCAGCCTGGGACTGCTTGTGAATACGGGACGGTTCCACTAAGCGATGGAACTGGTCTTGCCTGCCCTCCTGCTGTCAGACAGATACACAGCCTCCTCCGCCGCTGGGATGTCATCAGCGTTGGTTAAGATTACGCATCCTTCTTGACCCTGCCCACTGTTCTTCCATGACTCATCCAGGGAGGTGACAGCACAGTCATTGCAGGGAGACGTATTAGCAGGTTACAGATACGCGTTTGCAAGATCCCGTAATGTGAGCCTTATCCCGTAAGCAGACTGTGCTTCACACCCAGCCACGGGGTAGCACATGTTTTCGGCAGCGCCCTGTATCATACTCTGGAGTGTGTGGTTCAGTCACTTTGTAGTTGGTACATAACTGTGAGATCAGGGCTTGAGATCCCATTAACTAAGAACCGAGAGCATCCAGCTGCCGACTGCAATACAGAGCTAAACCTCGTTGTGCTGCAGCCGTCGGACAGGGTCCTGAGCCACATGGGCCCAGGCCATTCTTGGGGTGTTTCTCCCCCCTGCCATCAATCGTTAAACCCTTGCCAAGGGGCATCTAGGCTGGTTGAGGTGCTGGTGTCTCCTAGTTAGGGCAACTCATTGTCCTTTTGAGAGGGAACTGACCGTTTGGCAGCCTCCAGGCCTGCCATCAGCAATCGGTAGGACCACTGCAGCAGCAAATCTGTTTACTGTACGTCTCCCTGGCATTTCTGGGAAAGATGAGCCTGTGTGTGAGGTGCTGAAGGTATAATCACGGCCCTGGAACGTAGCTGGAGGCATATCATAGCAAAAGTTGGGATCTTGCATTGCGACATGGCTCTGAGTCATCTTCGTCTCCCAGAAGTCCTGAAGAGTTGCAGCAATGGGTTTTTCAGCTGGGCAACAGCGGGAGATGAGGTTCCTGGAAATGTAGCTGACAGCTCAGTTCATCAACAGTGCTGGGGTGCGGTACGTGCAACTTGCGCTGTCCCCTTCTCAGCACCTTTCCCAAGAATAACGCTGCTACCAGAGCGCAAGGGGCAAGGTCTGTCGGGTGCCTCAAACAGCCTGATCTGTGCAAAGCTCATTCTGGCTGAGGTCCCTCGCTGCCCTGTTCTTCATCAGCTTCCGTAAAACAAAAGACCAAGTCAGGTGCCCCGTGTGTGTTTCAGGCCTGATTTGAGTGATGTCTAAGGGTAGATGAGATGCTTAGGGACATGGTTTAGAAGGGGTTTTTGTCAGGGTGGGTTAATGGTTGGACTTGATGATCTTAAAGGTCCCTTCCAACCTCACCGATTCTACCTGCTGGCTCTGGACAGGTGCCTACCCATCCTTGGGACATTTGCCTGCCCTGCAAGCAGAGGGTGATACCTCCAGATAGGGTGCGTGGTCTTAGTCTGGGTTGCTTTGGGGCCAGGTACAAGACAACGGGTGCTTGACTCACGTTTGTGTGGGGGGCGAGTGCCCTGCTGTGGTCTGCCCTGGGAGCGGGCAGGAGTTTCGCCCTGTCAGGAGCAGTCCCTGCAGCAGGGGCACTCGCCCTGTGCAGCTCGCAGGCCGTCCTAGGCTGGGTATGCTGCAAATACACCCTCGCTGTGCTTCTTCCGCGCCCCAGAGCAGCCAACAAACAGGGTGTGGGACTTGGGAAACAAAAGTCTCTCTGTTTTATTTTCCTTGCCTGTTTTTCTGTATTGTTTGAGCTGGGGTTTGCTCCCGCTCTCTGGAGAAGGCAAGGAGCTGGCTAGAGCAGCCTGGGCTGGGCTGAGCTGTTTCTGGAGCAGGCAGGGAGCTGGCACACATCTTGCCACCAGCCCTTTTTTCCCCTCATCACCTCCCCTGTGCGGGGCTGCGAAAGGGCCACGCTGTGAAGCTGCTAGCCGAGGGCAAACAGAGCCGCGGGGACGGTGCCAAACCAGCACTGGGAGAACAGCACTGTCCTGGCCCTGCAAGCATATGGGCAACGGCTGCTGAGCAGGTCACGCAGGCTGGCAGTGCCGTGCCTTGGCTCTGCTTGGCACAGGGAGAAGGCTCGCTCCGAACCCAGTGCCAGGTGCTAACATGCTGGGGAGAAGCCAGCCAGCCCCTTGGGGAGAGCCAAGAGCTGTCTGCTCAGCCACAGGGCTATTTTGGCTCTTAGCCGTGGATTGAATTCCTGCTGAACTGGGGCACTTGTCCACGCTGAAGTGGCTTCAGACCAGAGGTGACAATGACCCAAATACCTCGTGCAAACAGGGTGTAAGGCCCAAACGGCAGAACAAGGAGGCGGCCAGCTCGCTCTCCTGCCTCCTGGCTTTCTCCTGAGCTGATCTCCACCGAGCACCCTCTCAGCCTCCGGTTGTGGGAGTCTGCTTTGCCTTCCCATCCCACCAAGCTGGGGACAGCACAAGGAGCCTGGCAGAGCCGGGTACGTGGGTCAGTTTTAGTCTCCTCACCTCTGCAGACCTGAGTTTAATTGCGCCTTAGTGTGTGTTTGGGTGAACCCCCCGGCTTTTTCTACTCTTTGGGCACCTCTGCACGGGGATGACTGCAAAAATACCCCATCCTTAGGCCAAGGGCAGGGCAGAGTGACAGGAGGGATCAAGGGCTGAGGCTGGGAAGAGTTGGGACTAGGGTGGCACTGGTTACAGCTGGAATGTGCTTGCAGAGCTGAGAAGGGAGGGAGGCCAAGAAAAGCCCTTGGTCATGTCAGCCAGCCCTTGGCTCCCAGGAAAGCTTGGAAGCGGGTTAAAAGCATGTAGCTGGGCTGGGGTGTGCTTGGACATGTGGGCAGCAGTGTCCAGGAACAGAGACCTCGGGCAAAATACCCTGGTTGCTGGCCAAAGGATGTACTGAAAGGGAAGGAGGATGGCATGATTCGTGTCTCAGCTCCTGACTGTGCTTTACGTCTTCCCTGCAGTGCTAAGAGACATCAGTGAGCGAGGCCGGGACCTTGAGCAGATCTTATCTCAGTACATCACCTTCGTTAAGCCTGCCTTCGAGGAGTTCTGTTTGCCAGTAAGTAAGGGGAGTGACACCCACGGGAGTCTGTGAAACAGGCCTCATACCCTGCCCAGCTCCTCAGACAGAGCATTTTGTGCCCCAGAGCTCAGGTCAGCCTGCTTTGCCTTGCTCCCTCCCTGCAGGCGCTGGCAAAAATGGGGGTACCAGTGCTGGCCAGGGCAGGGTGAGATGGGGATTATTTTTACAGCCACTGCCTTCCTGGTGAGATCACCCTCCCCTATGGGAAGGCCAGCATGGCAAGAGAAACCCCTCCCTGCATAGGGTCTGACAAACCAACACCAGGCAACTCGGCAGACGCCAGCCCGAGAGGGAAGATCCTTGGCTGCATCTAGGCGGGGAAGGGGAGATCCCTGCCCGCAGGCAGCGTTTGCTGTGTCCGCCTCCTGTTTTGGGCTGCCCTGCCTGCCCTTGTCACCCTGCAGTGCCACTGGCTTCTTGCTGGCCAGATGCTTGGGAGAGCAGGGGAGCTCCTTCCTTCGCTCTGTGCTGCGGGTTGCGGCCTTGCAGGTTGCATTTCCTGGCTGATGAGAGGCCAAGGTGCAGAGCAGACAGACCGTGCGTGGGGCCAGTGTTGCAAGGTCTGCCTGGAGAAAGGAAGGTAGTTTGGGAGCTGACAGGCAAGACATGGCTCCCTGTCACACAGGGACTTTGCATGTGGGAGACCACTGCAGTCCTGCAGAACTTGCAGGTGAAATAGCTTGTGTGCAGGACTAGCCATTGCGCACCTCTTCTGCCTCTCACGGAGAGGAGCCTGTGCCTTGGTTCTCAAGGCTTTTCCAGCAGTTGTGGCAGTTATATGAAGAATTGCTTTTTATTCTGGAGGAACTGGGCCAGGAGAGTCCCGCAACTTGGGAACTTCTGGCCAGCATCACAGGCAGGAATTGAACCTGTGCCTCCAGCCTCAGGAATATCTTTGTGCCCGTCTATGTGGCCAGTTCTGCCCTTTCCTGTAAGATGGGCTGATTCTTTCTGTGCAACAAGATCTTTTCCTGGCTCCTGGGCAGCACCCTTTTCTCTGTCTCACTCAGTTGTGGTTCTGAGGACTAAGGTCCAAGTCGAGTGTAATCCCTGACAGGCTTTTCCCAAAAGGCAGTTCCAGCTTCGTGGCTCCCCTCCTTGCAAATCCCCCGCAGCTTTGCAAAGCAGCAGATGCTGCATCAGTCTCTTCTGCTGAAGAGTCTGTAG
Source organism: Rhinoptilus africanus (assembly GCA_013400135.1). Lineage (NCBI taxonomy): Eukaryota > Metazoa > Chordata > Aves > Charadriiformes > Glareolidae > Rhinoptilus > Rhinoptilus africanus. The sequence goes on along the minus strand of VXBO01013007.1, from coordinate 159,876 downwards.
GAGGATGAAATGTGAAACAAGGAGGGTAGAAAACAACTGCTTTGTCCCTACCCACCAGCTTTGCAGGGCTCTGCTCCCACTTCCAACTTGGTGGTGGGCTCAGTTGCAGAGCAATTGCATGTGGATGTCAAGGAGACTAAGCACGCACTGTCACTGTTACTCGACTCCTAAACAAGCTCTGGGCCAGGTGGTCCAGCACTGACAGGGTCTGGCATGTCCTGGTGATTTCCGATATGGCTGGAGGCACTTGGAGGTGTCAGATGACACCCTTTGCCCAGCATGGGCTGGGTTGTTTACTGATGGGTAGAGCTTGGCTGTCAGGGAGCTGCTCAGCTGCAGAAGCTGACATAAATAGGTGAAAAAACTGAGACTGGCACCTGCAGGTGAAAATAGGTCAGGACTGGTGTCCCAAATCAGGCTGTTTTTTTAAGCAATGCTGGTAGAAAATTCTCCCCACATCCCAAGCGGATCATACGGCTGTGCCCTGCATGTCCACACAGCCCAGGCATGCCAACTCCTGCTCTTGTACTAAGTCTGGCTGGGTTCAGTGGGGAGGTTCTTCCCAAAACCATCAGGTACTGGACTCTTGCAATCGTGAGGTACCTTAATTTCAGATTTTGTTAGGGTGCCTCTTACTGCCTCTTAGTGGAATCTGTATGAGCTCATGAAAGTGGAGTCAAGATGCAAAGCATGGCCCTCAAAACACAGAGCAGAAGACAAATAAGAGCATCCAAAATGTATTANTTTCCAGGCTAAAGAGACCCAATTCCCTCAGCCTTTATACATACCTCCCAGCGGGTTTGGGTTTGGAAAGGGGAGGGGAAAGACCTCCCCAAGGGAGCAGGAACAATGCCCCAAGCCTGGTGGCTCTCCACTTTCCCTGTAACGCAGTGCCCTCTCTCTCCTCCCAGACCAAGAAGTATGCTGACGTGATCATTCCCAGAGGAGCAGATAATGAAGGTGAGTGGACATAGACTTTGCTGTTACGATCTGTCAGCTGGCTTTGGGCTGCTGCTCTTGCGGTGGAGTTGGGTAGGAGGTAGCAAGGCCTGCCATGGAGGCTGACTCAGGCCACTGCCACCCCAGAGCGCTGTTACCGCACGCACGCTGAGATGAGCCTCTCCCCTTTGCTGCTGCCTGGAGCATCAGTGACTGGGAGTTTGTGCTCCTCTGATTGAGCCTGGGAGCCCATCTATGTGCGGTGCCTCCAGGTAAACTCCTGGTTCATCCCACACAAAGGAAAAATGTGCTTCTCCAAGGCCAGACGTGCAACTGGACAGCCGGGTCTCCGCCTGGCTGGAATCAGCCTGACCGTACTGGCTTGAGTGTGGGGTTGAGCTGGGGCAGAGGGATAAAGTCCCAGCGGGGCAGCTCCTCCCAGCAGGGTTGCAGTTCCCCAGCATGCGATAGGAGGGGGACAGGAGCAGGGGAGACAGCAGGGTGATGGGCTCTGGCTTGGCTTGAGTTTATTTGCAGTGATCCTAATGGAATCTCTCCTCTATGTCTTTCCCTCCTTTTTGCTCACAGTGGCCATAAACCTGATAGTGCAGCACATCCAGGACATTCTTAACGGAGGACTCAGCAAACGCCAGAGCAACGGCTACCTGAATGGCTACACTCCTCCCCGCCAGCGGCAGCCCTCAGAATCCAGCAGCCGGCCTCACTGACCCCAGGCGGCAGGCGTGAGGCTGGGGGCGGAGGGTGCTCGGGCCGTGCCACTGCCCCTCTGTACATACTGTCTGTTCATTTCCTCCCTTATCTATTTAAGAAACCAGTCGGAGACGAATGCCTTTAATTTTGTATGTTGGAAATGCCGAATGAGAAGCAGCCGGCTGCTCGGGAGCCTGGACCGCCCACAGCTCCTGGCCTTGCTCAATAACTTCTCCAGCACGGAACCGGCTATAAATCTCTATAAATATAGAATTGCTCTATTTTTGTGTAAATGCAGAATAACGTAAAATTACTTGCCATAAGGTATTTACCAGGCTCAGTGTTGCTGGGAGGGAGCTGGGAAGAGGGTCCTGGGAGATACTGGTGTCAGGCACCTCAAAGGCGATGAGGAAGGAAGAGCATTCGAGAACTGCTTTAGTATCGCAGTGGTCTCCATCCTGGGGAAACAGATGGGCTGTGGCGGAGGTGGCAGCTTGATGGTGGCGTGGATTTTGCGACTGGGCTGGGGTTGCCACCTCCTGCCGTTGCTATTCAGGGCCGGGCAGCCTGGTTTTGGCTGGCAGGCACTGCACAATGCCGCTGGGAGCTGGGAGAATGATACCTCCCCCGACTATATCTGCACCTCCAGGTCTCAGTTCCTCAGCAGCATCCCTTTTTGTGTCTGACATCCCTTCCCACCGCAGGTGTGGGTCTGCTTTCACACCCTCTGGCAAGGACCTGGTAGGTGATGCGGGGTATGTGATCGTATAAACATGGCAGCTTGCGTCTTTAGCAGTCTCACTGCCTGGCTTGGGTGGGGACGGCAGTTGGATACCTTCAGCCCCTCCGGAGCTCTGTAGCCACATGTGTGGTGGGACATCTAGCTGAGACTTAGGCTCAACCCTTAACCTGGAGGTTGGCTTGCAGAAGGTCAGAGCTGTGTCTGTCATTCCTCACTTGGAACAGTTTTGCTTTTGGATGGGGGATTTTGGGTCTGTAAGACACAGTTAAGGGAGAACCAGGTTATTCTGAAAGAAAGGTGCAATAGATGATGAAAGGCAGCTGCTGAGCAGCCTGTCTGAGGGGGAGGCAGCAGTGTGTAGCGGTCCCTGGGCTGTGTAGCATCCCCATATGGGACATCCACAGGTCCCAGCTGGGTAGCATGAAACCGGATGCCCAGGAGTCCTCTGCTCCCCTTTTCTCAGAACGTGTTCTTCCCTGGCCTGTGTCCCTTTCATTGTATCCTGGTGGAGGGCATTCATGTCCCTGCAGTATGTTGTCCACAGGGAGTGCCCTCACTAGCCCAGGGTGAGAATTAGTCTCCCCTAACCTGGTAGTCCTGCGACAGCGGTGTCCCAGGAGAGCCTGGTGGGGTTGTACCCCCAGGTCTGGGGACGCCTGGAGAGCAAGGCAGGGCAGCTGGGCTGGGGCAGGGGCGTGGTGGGAGCCAGGGAAGGGGACGCGGTGGAATAGTAGCCCGGAAAGATCCTTTGGCTCATGCTGTTGGGACTAACTTGCCCCACTGAAAACAGTTTCATAGGCATCCCACGAAGCCTGGAGCAGGGACCCTTAGCCTTGCTCACTCTGATGATTTTTCAGTCTTTCCAGAGCGTTGGCTTTGCTCTGCACGGTTAAAAGCTTAAGAGCTTAGAGACTCAATGCTCCGTCGCTCTCCAGCCCCATGTGAGCTGAGACAAGCTTTGATTTTTAACAAAGAGAACAAGAAAGGAAACACCTTCCCCAGTGACCGCTGCTGGGGCAAACTCCTTCCCTCTTGATCTGTGATGAGGGCACAGAGCAGCCCTTTATCCCCCTCCCTGTCCACAGACACTCCCCGAGGCATGTCAGCTTTGCCAAAATCAAGGGCTGGCACTGGCTAATTCTAGGTACAGCCACAGGTAGGAGGGACCAAAGCCCTGCAGAACTGGTAAGGCTTCTCAGGGTTTAAGCAGCCAAGAAAGCTCTCAAGATGAAATCCTGGCCTCCGCTCCCCTGTAAATAAAGACAGAACAACTGCATGCTGGTGTTTCTTGTCTCCTGTTTGGTGCTGCATGTCGCTGGCTGCAGTCCCAGCGTGGAAGCAGACTTGGCCCACATTGTCTTAGTTCTGCAAGTCAAAGCCAGACCTGGAGCAAAGCTCCTGGCACAGAGCGTTTTGGTGAAGAAGGAGGTGCTGAATGCAGTGTCTCTGGCTTTTGGCTGGCCAGCCAGACAGCTCTCGGCAAGTCCTGGTGCACACATGGCTTAGGTGCTTTTGTGAAATCCCTCTGTGCTCTCAGGACAGCAGAGAGATGGAGAAGTTCAGCCCTTCCCAGTAAGACTCTTGAAGAGATGGCAAAGTGAATTTCATCAAAAGACCATACAGGCAGGGTGGCATTAACACCAGTGGGGTATCAGGCAAGGGTGAGACTGCTTTTAGCACAGGGGTAGACCACTTTGGGGCAAATCACTTGGTGTCAGCATGGATTCACAAAGGGGAAGTCATGCTTAAACAATGTGATAACGCTCCATAATGGAATGAGTGGCTTGATAGATGGGGGAAGAGCAGTACATATTGTCTACCTTGGCTTCTGTCAGGCTTTTGATGCAGTCTCCCGTAAGCTCCTCATAGCACAGCTGTTGATTTTCTGGCTGGAGGAGCAGTCAGTAAGACAGACTGAAAACTGGCTGAATGGCTGGGCCCAAGAGTGTGGTGATCAGTGGTATGAAATCTGGTTGAAGACCAACAACTAGTGGTGTAGCCCATGGGTCTATACTAGGTCCAGTCCCGTTCAACATCTTCATTAAAGATCTGGATGATGGGGCAGAGCGTACCATCAGGAAGTCGGATGATGGCACAAAACTGGGAGGAGCAGTTAATATACCGGAGAGTTGTCCTGCCATCCAGACGAACACTGACAGGCTGGAGAAATGGGCTAACAGAAACCTTATGATGTTCAACAAAGGGAAGCGCACAGTCCTGCACTTGGGGAGGACCAACTCTGTGCACCAGTACATGCTGGGAGACACCCATCTGGAAAGCAGCTTTGTGGAAAAGCCCTTGAGGGTCCTGGTTAACCATGAGCCAGCCATGTGCCCTTGCAGCGGAGAGGGCTAATGATATCCTGGGCTGCGTTAGGGGGAGTGTTGCAGGCAGGTCGAGGGAGGTGATCCTTCCTTCTGCTCAGGTGAGGCCACACCTGAGCACTGTGCCCAGTCCTGGGCTCCCCAGTGCAAGAGAAGCTCCTGGTGAGAGCCCAGTGAAGGGCCGTGAAGATGATGAAGGGACTAGAGCATCCCTCCTATGACAGGCTGAGAGAGCTGGGACTGTTCAGGCTGGAGAAGGCTGAGGGTGAATCTTATGAATGTATATAAATGACATAAAGGAGGGTGAAAAGAGGACAGAGCCAGTGACAGGACATGAGGCAATGGGCAAAAACTGAAACATGGGAGGTTCCCTCTGAACTTCAGGAAACGCTTTTTTGGTGGCGAAGGTAACTGAGCGCTGGCACAGGTTCCCTGGAGATGTTGTGCACCCTCCATCCTTGGAGATACTCACAGGCCATCTGGCACGAGGTCCTGGGCAACTGCCTCTGGGCAGCTCTGCCTGAGCAGGGGGCCAGGACAAACTGCCCTCCAGAGGTGCCTTCCAACCTGAGCCATTCTGTGAATATTGAAGTATTTTCAGCACTGAGAAATGCAAAGGTTTTCCTGTGGTCGGCCTCCTTAGTCACTCCTTCAGTGCCCACATCAGGCTCCTGGAAGGCCTTGGCGGATGGCACTGGTGGGCCGCTGTGCTCCACGTTCAACTGGGAGATGCGCTGCTGCCAGCTCTAACGCTTTCCCCCATGTCCCTGAGCTCGGGTACGAGCTGTGTCCCTGTCCCTCCTCACGGGGACTCCCACCACCGCCGCCCGCCCAGTCCCACCTCAGGCCAGCCTTGAGGCTTTCAAAATGGCGGCGGAAGAGCGCCGGGCCGGGCGGGCCCTGCTGTGAGGGAGCGCGCGCTAGAGGGCGCGCCCAAACCGGCCGGAACCGGCTTTAAGGCAGGCTGCCACCGGGCGGCGGAACTGCCGCTCCTCAGGGGGACGCCCCGGCGACCCGGGGAGTACCAGCGGGAGTGCTGCCTTCAGTTTTGGGCCCCTCACTGCAGGNAAGGTCCCTTCCAACCTCACCGATTCTAGGATTCTATGAAATGGCGGGACAGGGTGGCGGGTGGCTGCCTTCAGCCGTCCTCTGCCCTCAGCTCTGCACAGCCGCTGGTCTGTGGGCAGACAGGGGCTGCTTTGCCTGAGCTGCTGCCCCTCCACAGGGAGAGGGAAGTGCTGCAGCGCACCTTGTGGGCGGACTGTGGGATGGGAGGTGAGGCTCATACCTAGGGTCAAGTTTGGGGGCGTACAGAAGGACTGGGAGAGCTGGAGCTGACGCTGAGGCACGCTGCACAGGTCTGTGGGGAGCCTGTGGTTCCCCTCAGCCTGTGTCACTGCCATATGGGTCTCTTGTGCCAGCTGGAGGTATCTGGGCAAGAGATGATGATGCTGAGTGGGCTAATGACAGGTCATAGAATCATAGACTGTGTTGGGTTGGAAGGGACCTCTAAAGGCCATCTAGTCCAACCCCCTGCAGGGAGCAGGGACATCTTTAGATCAGGTTGCTCAGAGCCTCATCCAGCCTGGCCTGGAATGTCTCCAGGGATGGGGCCTCCACCCCCTCTCTGGGCAGCCTGGGCCAGTGTCTCACCACCCTCAGGGTAAAGAACTTCTTCCTCATGTCTCATCTAACCCTGCCCTGCTCTAGTTTAAACCATTGCCCCTCATCCTATGGCTGCATGCCCTTGCAAACAGCCCCTCCCCAGCTTTCCTGCAGGCCCCCTTTAGGTATTGGAAGGCCTCCATAAGGTCTCCCCGGAGCCTTCTCTTCTCCAGGTCCTAGATCTATGAAGATTTTACAGCATTATAGACCACAGCAGGCAGGCATGCTTTCGTGAGAGACTACCGCAGCCTTCCCTCAAGCTAACCAGAATTAACGGCTGCCCTAGGCTGGCTGTAGGTTCTTTCCTCAAAATCTGCATTTTCCTTCACAGCTACAGAAGAGAGGTGCATCAGGCCTTGGCAGGTCTCTCCTCTCCTGGTTGTGCTGCTGCCAAGGCAGGGACAGGATTGCTCTGGTGAAGAACTTGCCCCTGGCTTTGACCGTAGCTGGGATCAGCAACCCGCGCTCCCGAGCCTCACTCGTCTTGCTGCATCCTTGTAAGCTACTGCTGCCTCTGTCTTAGAGAAAAGAGATGGATGCTGTTGCACCTGATATTATCTATTGTTCATCTTTGGATGGGAATATTTAAATGCTATTCAGATTTGATTGTTGTAGGGGATTAAAGCTGAGACCAGCATCCACAGGGCTCCCCGACAGTCCTTACAAGGCTGGCTTTTTCCCCTGGTCACCTGGCTGCCGTCCAGCTGTCACATCAGAGAACCACGTACATCTGCAGCCACAGTCAATTCTGCTGAAAAGAGAGAATTGCACGGGCCAAAATGCATGCTTTGCAGAAGGCATTTCATTCTTTCCTGATTGATGCAACTTAACTTTCACCCTGTAAAGGCCTGCTGTTTTCTCCCTTGCATTACTGCAGGGTTCTGAGACAGAAATGGTTGTGTGCCTCACCAGCCAGGAATCTCAAAAGAAAGCCCAGCACCTTCCTTACCAAGAGGCGGGCAGTATGTGAGTCACCAGGAAAATGTCTCACTTTTCATGTGGCACATGCTAAAGGAATGATAAATATTGTTGATATGGAGCATGCTAGAAAATTAAGATGGTAGGTTGGTCTTCAGCAGGAGCTTTAATGTGTTTCCCAGCCAGCGCTGCTGCATGAGGCTGCTCTTAACCATTGAGAATGAGGAGTGTAATTAGCCCAGAATTATTCCTGGAGGGACATGACCCACGGGGTCCTGGGCATGCGGCAACTACTGCCACCTCACTGGGACATGGGCACTCCCTGGGAACCTCACTGGGACATGGGCAGGTACCCTGCTGGGATGCAGGGTCCTCCTCCTGGGACATGGGCAGGTACCCTGCTGGGATGCAGGGTCCTCCTCCTGGAACATGGGCGCCCGCGGGGCAGCTCACAGCCATGGATGCCTGTTCTCTCTCACCCCAGCTCTCCCACTTCTCCCAGAGCGCATGCTCCGCAAGCCCGCAAACAGCAGCCTGGCTCGCAACACTGCCTTTCATGTTGCCACTTCCCTGGATCCCCTCGGTACCAAAATGACACGTGCTACAGGAACAATACACCTTATTGATCTGAACAGCACTAGAAGGTTAAGGAAATAGGCTGCTCCCAGCAGGAATTGTGCTGAGTTTCCCAGACATCTCTGCTGCGTAGGTGTGCTCTGGCTGTCACCTTCGGAGAGACAGAGATGAGCCCTGGCCTCTGGGATGCCACTGTGCCCTGGCAGTACCTTTCGGAGGGTGGAAAAGGGGACCTTCCCCAGGCATACCCTTCGGCTGTTGTGCTGAGCGGGCAGGGGCAACCCACCCCGCAGGAACATGGTCATCAGGGCTGGCCTCCAGCCAGCAGAAGAGCTTGTAGTCACTGTAGATGCCCTCACCCCAGGAGCTTTTGGTAGGCTGAGGCCTGTCCTGATGCACCCGCTGGCTGTCACCCTGAAGAGAATTCACTGTTAGCTGGATGAAAATGCTACAGCTGTACTTGCTACCCACCCACATCCTAAAACCTGCCCCTCTTTGTGGTGTGAAGAGACCTTCCTGGGCAAGGCTGCTGTGGGTTCCTGCTCCCCACAACCTGGTCCCTTCCTGTGTGACTGACCTCGATTGCTCCGCTGCCCCTGGAGTCTCTTCACAATTCTCCAGAGGCCAAGGGCAACCAAGCCATGCAGAGCAGCCACATGGTTTGGCCAGGCTCTGCAAAGCAGCTGGGTCATGTCCTGTGCTCCCGCTGGGCAGCTGTGTCACTGTTCCTGGGGACAAAGTGGCAGCCCACGTTAAGAGGAAAGCCAAAATTTCACTCACCTCAACAAAGGTCTTAACCGTCAAGAATTAGGAGTGTGATTAGTCTAGAATTATTCCTGGAGGGACAAGACCCACAGGGTTCTGGGCATGCGGTGGCCGCTGCCATCTCACTGGGACATGGGCATCTCCCAGGGAGCCTCACTGGGACACAGGCACCTTGCTGGGACGTGGGCTGCTCCTGTTGGGACATGGCACCCGCGGGGCACCTCACAGCCATGACCCAGCCGGCATGGCTGTGAAGGTGTGTTGGAAACCTCCTGCTCCGTGCCAGCAGGTAATTGTGTCAGGTCCGGTCAGCTGTGCCCCCTACTCCTAACTCCTAGTGTGCCATATTGTGGGTCAGGTGGCCACTAGATGTAGGCAAGCTTGTCAGGTACCCAATTTTCCTTTAAAGGAGGGTTTAGGTGAGATTTATACCAGAGCTGCTGCTACTGGATAGCAGGCCCATGATCTGCTGGTGGTTGGTGTCGCCTTCACCCTTGGCTGCTTCCTCCAAGGCTTGAGCGAGCTTTGTGTGTGTACTTTGAGCTCAAGTTATGTTTAATTTGTTAAAATGCCCTGATCTGCAGAGTGTCTCCAATACTAATTTTGTAAAAGGACCCAATCTGCAGAGGGTCCAGGTTAAAATAAAGTTTCGACTGTAACAACAACTTTTTGTGTCGTCGTTCTACCGAGGATCCCCAACAAATCTGACTGTCCTCATAGTTTTGGGTGACAGAATTAATTGGTGTAGTAGGCCGGATCCTTGGGTTAGAATGACAACTGATTCCCCTGATAAATGGAATATATTGAAAAACGGTGTTGTGGAAAATGGATAAAATGGATGGCAAGATCCTAAGTGAGATAAGGAGTGACCAAGGGCAATAAGCCATGATCTGAAAGCTATATGGAATTTATTTGGTAATTGGAAGGATTTGTGTAAAATAAAGACAGAGGGAAGGAGAGGATGTGCTGGCTATTAGCTGCAATAGGGAAAGTTGAGAAGGAACGGACTGAGAAGTTAAAGAAGAAATTAGGAAGTGGAAGAGTGAATTTTCAACAAAGGATTGAGAAGCAAAGCTCAATTAAAGGCTGGCAGCGAGTCTGGGAAAAGGGCACATCTCGAACAACAACTGATGCCACAGGTTATAGAGAAAGCAGGGAAACACCATGAAACGTCTCCATGAAAGGGAGAACTAGAGTCCATAAAAGTCTGCGCAGCTGTGTAGGAGAGCAACTGGGATGGAGACGCTTGGAATTGGCCAGATGGGTCTGATGAGGAAGTAAGTAAAGTAAATGACTCTGTACCAATAGGGCCCCTGGTTAAACAAGAAATCACTAGTGATGACCCACGTGGAGATAAATTGCAGAGATGGGATACCACTAAAGTTCATGATTTTAATACAGATGATCTGTAAAAAATTTAGAGAACGTATCAAAGACAACCTGGGGAATTAACGGCTGAATGGTTGTACCGGCTTTGCTGTGACAGGGCCTATTTGCAAGAAAAGCAGAAGATTTAGACCTAAGCCCTTGAATTTTCCCGACCTTCTGAGAAGATGCTGCTCGGACCTTATGGACTCTTAATTATGAGATGGGCAAGAGAGGTCCATTATCAAGATGGGGGTGAGGAGTCCGTGTTCTCTTGGCAGGGCCCAGCTGAATCGCGGGGAGCGTTGTTACAAGCGGTTGCTGTAACACTGCGTAGAGCCAAAGGCCAAGGTGATGAACCTCGTCCTTGGGACACTCCTGCTACGTCCCATCATTGGAGATCTGTTGGGAAGGGGGCCGTGGGGACAGGAAAATTAGTTTTTATGCAGATAGGACAGGGGCAACCTGTGGAAATGCCTTTTCCACAAGACAGACTGTTTTGCAAACCCCCTAAACCCTGAAAATTAAGACTCAGAGAAGCGTCAGGTCTTACTTGTCTCACCCTGATCTGAAAGTCGAATGAGTGCCCCACGACTAACGCAATCAAACACAATAAGGCCATTAGCAGATTTACCAGCCCAACTGAGAAGGGAGCGAGCCATGTGAAAATAGTGGTGGCACGCTGTCTAGACCGAGGGCACAATCCCAAATCTCTTCATGTTTATGAGTGATAGGATGAGAGGAAATGGCCTCAAGTGGCACCAGGGGAAGTTTAGATTAGGTATTAGGAAAAAATTAGTCACTGACAGGGTTATCGATCATTGGCTGCCCAGGGAAGTGGTGGAGTCACCATCCCCGGAGGTGTTTAAAAGATGTGTAGATGTGGCGCTGAGGGACACGGTTTAGTGGTGGACTTGGCAGTGTTAGGTCAATGGTTGGACTCGATGATCTTAAGGGTCTTTTCCAACCAAAATGATTCTATGATTCATTTTATCAGTTAACCAAGGATGAAGCAAGCCACCTCCAAATCCTGACTTCCTTCTGCTGTCACGGAGGCTTAGGTCATTTTCAAGATTGGATGATCTTTTTTTCACAGTAGGTAAAAGACTGTACTTGATGGATTCTTTAGCTTGGACTGCCCTGGAGTGCACTCAGGGAATCGCTGCTTTCGTCTTAGCCACACTCATCTCCTTCACCGTTTCATTCCTTGCGCAAACCGTGACTGCGAAGGACAATCTTCTGTATTGGCCTTATTTTCATTTGTACCTTGCTGCTCCTTATCTCACCGACCGCGCAACCACCGTGTCATCGACTCATGAACATCATTTCCCAAAGAGGCGACAGACCAAACCCTTGGATATTTTTTTCCGCCGTCCTCAATTTCCCCGTGCTGACCTTGCACGGTCACCTCGCAGGGACCACCCAGAACCCGTCCAGGCCAGGGACACACCATAGGACACGGGGCACCCCACAGCGACGGCCGCCGGACGGGGACAGCCGGGCCGGGCCGCCGCGCACCCCCGGCCTGACGCGGCCCCTCCGGGGACCCCGCACCGCCCGGGCCGGGCCGCGGGGCCG
>VXBO01013007.1:115578-148169 GCA_013400135.1 Rhinoptilus africanus | reverse complement strand
CCAGAGGCAGGGCCGCCACGATTTGCTGGGAAATCCGTCCTTCCACCCGGTTGCCGTCCCGTGGAGAAGGCCAAATTGAAGACCTTGCACTAAATTTTTTTTTATTCCCCCCCCGCCCCGACTTTTCATATGGGTTTTAAGGGGATTAAACGTGATGCAACCAGGGGGCTAAGAATAGCGTCCTCCACCTTTCCCGGAAAGTGCTGGGAAGGGCTTTTTGCAGCGGGCAGCGGCGGAGGGCAGTGCCCCCCCGGGCCCCCCGCCGGTCCGTGCCCCGGGGACCCCCTCGGCGCCGGGGGGAGAGGCTGGGCGGCCGCAGCTCGGCTGGAAACGGGGCCGGGATGCCCTAACCGGGGGGAATTGCCTTCCTTAATTTGCAGGAAAAGTCTGAACCTGAGTAATTTGCAGGTGCGGCTGGCAGCAAGGCTGAGCTTGTTCTTCATTAACTGTCGAAAACTGCTCCGTTTGTGTTTTCTGTGGTAAGGTACCTGGAGAATGTTGCATATCTGATGAGGTGCTGGTTCCAAATAAAGCCGGAAAGATTTTGTAGTTTAATTTAAATTGTGCCAGAAGTATTTTGTTCTTGTTGGACGCAGGGCTCCAATCTGACAATCTGAGTCTTCCGAAAATGATTTTATTCTTCCTAAATTTAAGTTTTTTCTATTTTAAATGCTACTTCTGTTTATTTTAAGAGTTAGTCAGTCTCATTCTGTCATTGCTTCTCCTACGGTTTCACTGGTTTCCCGTTTCTCACTCCATTTCTGTGTGGGAAGAAATCTGTGGATATCAATATAGAAGCAGAACACGCTTCTGTTCTTTTAATACGTGACAAAAAGTTAGGCTTACTGAAATAAATTTATTCTGAATTGAATAGTCATAAAAAATGAAATGGGAATGAGCGAAGCCCTTGTAAAAAGGGTTAATCTACATTAGACTTAGTGGTTGAATATGGAAGGCCTGTGCAGTTTGCAATTGTTATTCCTTTCAGAAAATGAATATTTGGAGGGGAAGTATAGTGAGCATCAGGCAGCATCATTAATCTTTGCAGATGTAGTACCATTATTAGCATCCCTCTTACCTCTGGGGCACACAGTTATCTTCAATTTCCAGACACGAGTTTTATCTTATATCAAATCCTGGCTCTGCAGTGTAGCTGTTGAGCAGCGCTGTGGTGTTTATTAGGTGCCAGCCTGCCTTAAATCTCTGGTAAATATATGAGGGAGAGATACCTCCTGGCTCTGAGCAAGGAGTGAGAGCGAGCACCCTGCTACTTGAGATGTGTTTTTCCTTTGGTAGAACAATTTTAAGGATTCAGGAAGGCAGACGGTTTACTGACTTTATGATGTGTGTGTTCCATTTGCCTGAAGAATCATTATGCAGCTGTGATGAAATTACTTCTAATGATGATTATATTTTATTCTGCTTTATTCTCTGCAATCCAGACATCGTTAATCTAGGCTGTGAATTTTATAGCTGGATGAGAGCTTGAAGGCGTATTAGTACCTGGATCTGGTCAGTTCTGTTGTCCTAGAGCCAGGCCAAAGAGAGGAAAGAAGGTTCTCTTGCTTCAGAATATAACTCCCCCCTTTTTTCTTTTTTTTTCCTCTTTTGCATCAGGTCTTGAAGCATAGGGTGAAGGTTTCTCTTCACGGTGCATGGACGGAAAGCCAATGCGCAGGTAAGATATGAAAAACAATTGTCCTCTTATCCATATATGATAAAATATGTCAGTTGGTTTCATAAGTGCCTAGACCATAAAATGTTTGGTTTGGTGTTTTTTTTTAAAGGCCTGTATAGGAGAATTAGAATATAAAGCATTCATCTTTAGTCCTTACTTAAATGTATTTAGTTTTCAATATTTACAAGACTAGACGTCTTTAAATGAATATGCTGTTAGGAAGACTGGGAAAGACAAGTTATCATAATTCTCCAGCCATCCCCCTTGCTTCCCCCCTTTACTATTATATTTAAAATCCAGTATTTAATTACTTAGGTATTTAAGTTGTGTGAAATAAACTGCCTGGGAATAAATTCAGCCTTGATTTCTAAGGGGCATTATTTTTCTCTTAACTAAAGGAGTTTAGTCCCTTTGATGGAGAGAGGTCTTGGGTGAAAAGGAGATTTCCTTTTCTAATTACGGATGCCAGCTGCCTCAGTTCTAATGAGCTGAAGATGCAGATGAAGTTTAATTCAAGGGAGTTCTTGCCGTGGCTATGTCAGAAACATTGCCTGTTATATAGAGAAAAAATTGTCACAGTAAATCAGCATGATGACAGGCTGGCAGTGGGGATTGTCTGCTAGTTCTAGTTGCTTTTCAGTCTCTGGCAATCCCATGGCAAAACTTAACAGCAGATACATTTCTGGATGTGATGCAGGCTGTGTGGAAGCAAAGATTCCTGAAGTTCCACACCTCTAAATGGAGTAAAGAGAACTCATGCAAATTGCTTCGCCCGTCTGCACTCTTTAGGATTTTGAAAGTAGGGAAACTTCTATTATGGATAATTCTGTAGACAGTCATGTAAGAGAAGGCAAGGCATTTTAACCATAGGTGAAGATGTCGGGCATTTTTAGCTACAGCATTTGCAGAAACCATTAGTCTGGGTTCTGTGTTGTGGAAGGAGGTAAGGAATAAATAATCATTAAAACCCTTGAAGAGTGCTACTGTGTTGTTCAATTAAATGAACCCCTCAAGCGCAACAAAAAAAGACTGTGCTGCTGCTTCAGTTGAGCTAATGAGTAAACCTTGGGACGTGATGTGGGCATCACTGGGGCTATCTATTGTTCCCTGTTTTTGCCAAGATAAGAAGTGTGGTTTAAACAATGAGGAGCTGTATGTGACTTTTACAATGTGTTCCTTTTTCTCCAAGACAGATTGAGTAGCAGACTTGCTCTTTTCCATCTTAGTCTTCCACAATGGAGACTGTTTAAATCTTAACCGATGTAAAACCACAGCTTTTCAGGTCCTGATGTTGTACTCCATTTATCAAAAAGGTTTTGCAAAATGACATAAAATTGGTGACGAGCTTGCCTTCTGTTTTTGTTTCCTCTCTGCTGTCTTCCTAATGGAAAAATTGAGATTCTAAATTTATTTTGTAATGTCTGCTGGTTTCTGCGTGTTGCACTGAGGCAGAGAAATAAAGTGCTGAAGTTCATATGTCTTTTGTGGGTTTATGGCTTCGGACTTGCTGTCATGGAAGTTCTGTCAGCCACTCGGACTGGGTAATTGTGGTGGTGGGCGACAGCAATAGGCTGAAGAAGTAGAGATGTTCTATTGTGGTGCTGATCCTGACATTTCAGGCTTTTTTTTTTTTAAATTTTATTTGGGTAGTGGATGCAGACCAGACCTTTCAGTACCTTTTGTTTTCCCCCCCTCTCTGGCAAGCCAAGGCAGAGCATGGATACCACATTTGACATATTTAGATGGCTTTACTTTTAAACTAACCTTTCAGCTGACCTCTGTGCCTAGGTGTATTGTATGGCTGCAGTCTAGTACGGCTCTATCATGAGCTGCGGACTTCAGTTCCTGAGTATGCTTGCATGTTTTTAAGGGCGTCTGTGGGGATTGTTAAAATTTCTGTTTGTTATTCTACTGCGTATCGTAGCAGAAAATGAGAAAATGTTCCTGATTGGATTTCAGGCTTACAGATCTTCCTGTGAAGTCCAGCTAAGCAGATGGCGGAGCGCTTCCTTTTATCCTTTTACTCTGGGCTCTGCAGCTATTTAATACCACATGCAAGGGTCCTGTTTGTTAGATATTGCAGAAGAAGGGAGTGGGAGTTGGTCAGTACTGTGTTAGTAAACATGGTGAGTTGGTATCAAATGTGTACAGCATTCAGAGGACGGGAAGTACAATTGGAACGGAAAACGCATCGCAGCTATTCCTGTCAAGCTGATAGTAGAGAAAATGCATTGATGTTCAAACAGGATTTATCTTGCGTTAGAAATGAAGTGATAGTTGGGGCAGGCTATTCTTTCTTGCTGTCAGACAGCAGCAAGAGAACATTGTTTTGCTGAAGATAGAAGCCAGGCAGGGGGGACCTCTCCAGTGAAGGGCATAGTCCCGCAGTACCCAAGCAAGGAGGGCAGAGCAGATCTGATGAGCAGGGTCAGCCAGGAGTCTGCTGCTCATCAGGCAAGTCTGTCGTGATGATGAAGGGTTGAGGTCAAGTCAGGAAGCCAGTGCAGTAGATCAGTATCAGTGGGGTACATGACCGCATTACCCCAACATAAGAAGGACGTGGACCTGTTGGAATGGGTCCAGCAGAGGGCCATGAAGGTGATCAGAGGGCTGGAGCCCCTCTGCTGTGAGGACAGGCTGAGAGAGTTGGGGGTGTTCAGCCTGGAGAAGAGAAGGCTCCGGGGAGACCTTCCAGCCCCTTCCAGTCCCTCAAGAGGGCTGCAGGAGAGATGGGGAGGGACTCTTTATCAGGGAGTAGAGTGATAGAACGGGGGGTAATGTTTTGGTTTCTTTAAACTGAAAAAAGGGAGATTTAGATTGGATATCAGGAAGAAATTCCTTCCTGTGTGGGTGGTGAGGCACTGGAACAGGTTGCCCAGAGAAGCTGTGGCTGCCCCATTCCTGGAGGGGTTCAAGGCCAGGCTGGACGGGGCTTGGAGCAGCCTGGGCTGGTGGGAGGTGTCCCTGCCCAGGGCAGGGGAGTGGAACTGGATGATGTTCAAGGTCCTTTCCATCTCAAACCATTCTATTAATGGCCACAGGTGTATCTTTCCCATAGCTCATGCCAGGCACGAGGGTTTGAGCAGCTCCCAAGCAAAGTGGGGATGCCCTTCTGGCTCTCTCACCCAGCTCTTTCCTGGCAGCCTGATCCCCGGTTACAGCAGCACTGGAGTACAGGCAGCCAGAGCCCCCTGGAGGGGTGAAGCTGTTGATCCTGGTTGTGCACTGGGGGACCTGCATGCACTCCGGATATTAATCACCTGCTTGGACATCTCTCTTGCCCAAATCAAACTGCAGAAGACTTAGGAAGGTTATGGAAGACTTCAGTAACAACCTCATCTTTCTGCATATGGACATCCTCGTTCTTGGTGAAATGGAGTTTTCTGGATTTGGTCTGTGAAAATGAAACTAAACAATGTAAATAGGAACATACACACCAGATCCTTGCTGTTCTCCTTTTGAATAATATAAAATAATACGACGGTCAGGTTTATCAGCTTGTTTTCATAACTCATCCTCATTGAGCGCTAACACCTAAACCTGGCTGTCTAGGTAAGAAAAGGAGTCAGTGGCATTTTTACTAATAATTAGACTCTTAGCTAACTAATTCCTAGAGTATTGATTGCCAGAATTAAACATTTCCATTTACTTAGTTGGCAGTGTTGTGGTGGTCCCTTCTGTTGCTGAAGGTTTCACCTTTGGCTGGGCCAAATCAAAGATATTTGTTCTTGCAGTTCTGTAATGAGTATAGGAAGTACTTTCTTTGTATACACATTAAATTCAAAGTGAGGCGTTGACAGCAGTCGCTACCGGTTTGGTTTGTTTTCTTCATTCGCTACTAAAATCCATTGCTACTGAAATCCCCTAGAGCAGTAGGTGATTTTTGGATTTTGGTTGATATTTTCGGCCCAACTTGTTCAGTTTCATAGGCTTTAGGTCAGCCTGTTGTTTTCTGACGAGCTGTATTAAAGCTTGCTTGTAATCTCATACTAAAACATATGTTATCTTAAAGTAAAAACGCAGGCTGCTTTGACCTTAAAGTTAAGGAGCTCTATGACCGTGTTGAAGAGTATTTTTCTTAGATATGTACTATTAGGTATTTTTTTGAACTTTGGAAGAAGCTGCTATAAGCTCTAAGGATGGATGTCGCATAGACGCCTGTATTAATGAATAAAGTTTAGGGAGCTGGCATAGCTGAATAAAATGGAGGCGAAACAGCCTGTTTATTTAGCTTAGTGTTGCAGACTGCCTCTGTTCCCATTTGTACTTTCCAGCAGCGTGCTACAAAAACTGATCCTTTGTCAGCCCTTTCTTAATCCCATTGTATTTGCTGATTTCCCCAGCCCCGCATTTTGATGGAAGCTAATCCTAGAATATCTGCATAGCTGAGTGTGAACCTTTTATCCTTGGTACACATTTCCCCTCCGATCCTCAGCCCTCCTTAATCACCCTGAGTGTTCAGGAGCAGCCCTTAGCTTTGCGGGCCTGCGGAGGGAGGCAGCCAGCCTGCCATGTGAGAATCAAGTGCTGCCTTCTGTCTTTCACACCTCTAAGCTACTGACTCATCGTTTCGTTCTCTATGCATAGATATGCATAACACGCACATAATGCAGTTAAATTATTATCCTCGTGGAGACACATGCCATCAGACGGTGTCCTTTTAATTCACAGTACTGTGCCTAGCAGCATCCCACAGTGCTTACCGTCAAGCATCTGGTTTGATCCAGTATGGAAATTCCCAAGCTCATTGATCGCTAGCTTCTGCACTAGCCAGAGAGAAGTTGTGGATGAATCAGGAGTGCTAATTTGATGATTACTCTCTCCCATCCATTCAGTTTTCTTTAATCATTAACCAGCACTTTCTCTCCTGGAGGAAGGAGGCTGGATACAATGCAGGCACTCGGATAAACGCTGGTGGGAAGAATGCAGGGCTGCCTCCAGTTCTTACTAACCAGACTCATTTTCCATTAGTTAAAGATGTGTTCAGCAGAGTCTCATTTGGGCAGAAAAATCCCCTTCTGTCCTGACTAGGAAGGACTAGGGCTGCTGCCTAAATCTGGTGAACTAATCGCATGGCGTAAGGGAATCCACCCCATCGCTCTGTGTCAGAGAGCATCTTGGGTGGTGGGATTGCCAAGGTACACTGTATTCCTTGTGGCCATACAGCCTTAATCTAATCTTTTTTTGTAGTTAGAACCTGTGCCAGTCCAAAAAGCTCTTTGAGATGTGCTTTAGGGCTGCTTTTAGTGGGAGTTGTCTTTGAGGAAAGGCTACAGGCATAACCAAGGGGTTCTGCTTTCAAAAAGGAGGTCCTGTCGTGGGCACAGACTGTCTCTTGTGAGCTGGAGTTACGTGAAATTCTCGTGTCCAGAGGAGGGCTACGGAGCTGGTGAGGGGTCTGGAGGACAAACCTGACGAGGAATGACTGAGGGAAGTGGGGTTGTTCAGCCTGGAGAAGAGGAGGCTGAGGGGAGCCCTCATCCCCCTCTACAACTCCCTGAAAGGAGGGGGGAGAGAGATGGGGGCTGAGCTCTTCTCCCTGGGGACAAGGGACAGGACAAGAGGAAACGGGTTCAAGTTATGTCAGGACAGCTTTAGACTGGATATCCGGAAACTCTTTTTCACTGAAAGGGTTATTAACCATTGGCACAGGCTGCCCAGGGAGGGGGTGGATTCCCCATCCCTGGAGGTGTTTAAGAAAAGGGTAGATGTGGGACTGAGGGACATGGTTTAGAAGGGGTTTTTGTCAGGGCAGGTTAATGGTTGGACTTGATGATCTTGAAGGTCCCTTCCAACCTCACCGATTCCAGGATTCTATGAAATGGGTTTTTACTTAAAGAATGCTTGTTCTGTGCATAGATGCTTTGACTGGCAGCCTGCTCAAGACAGACTGTCCAAAATTATTACAGTAGCGTGTGTCTTAATAAGGCTCTTACTTTTTTTTTTTTTCCTTTTTCTCTCAGGATTGATTTGACAGAGCTTGAAACCCCTAATGCACAATAAAATCCATTTGGCTTGTATAACAAGAGCTAAACTCTGCAGGGGGATTTTTGTCACCACCTTTCTCCATCTCTTGGTAGAGGGATTAAATTACTTACCCTCTGGCTTTAGCTGCTCAGGACTATGAAAGTAAGCCAATCTGGTAAATTAATCTTTAGCCAAGGTTTCTTGGGGTTTTTGTAGGGGTGCCATTAAACTTGGTTTGCGTATGCTGCTGCAAGGAGAACTGCATTGTTTGTGAGGAACTTGGCAGAGCTTTGGAAATGGTTGTCAAACCCCACAAGGTGAATTTGGGCTGTGAGGGATAAGAGTGGGTGGAGGAGAGCGAGAGGCAGTGTAACAGCAGAAGGGTTTGTCGGAGGTGTCAGAAAAGGAGAACGGTGATGGATATAAAAAAGATGGAGTAGGGATGAAAAAAACAAGGCATTTAAGGTGCAGAGGCTGAACAGGAGCAAGAAGCAAAACCCAGAGGGGAGACCCAGCTGGATCTGCGTAACTAAGATATGAGGAAGAGGTAATGGTCTGAAACATCTGAATATGATGATCAAGGAGAGGGGATGGGGGGGGAATGGGAAAACAGGCTAAGATGCAAGTGAATAATTTGAACTGCTGCAGAGAGACTGGTTTCCCTGTGGTTAGAAAGTGCATTTGACATAATAACGAGAGGAAAATAGGCGAGTTATTTTTCTAATTCTTTCCTGCAAGCATGCTGCAAAATACGTTGAGCAATGGCAAAGCGAAGTTAGGTTTCTTTTTAACTCTTAGTATGAAGAAGGTGAGGTAGTGACAGCTCACAAACACCAGTACACCAGAGAAGCTGGTAATGGACGAGATGTTTTGGGTCTTTCATTAAGTCTCCAACAGCCAGTGCACTCGCTGGATAATTCATAACCAACAGTATTCTGATATTTGGCTCAGTACGCTTTAATTGCTGTAAGTGATGGTTTGCCTTTGAAGTGGGAAGAGGCGGTAGTTTCTTCTATTGTGTTTATTTTCATAGTAATTGATATGTCAGTGGTGCTGATGCATCTTTTAATAATGGTGCGTATGATACGTGGCAGAAATTCGTGCAAGCTCGAAACATGCAAAATGGCACGTCAGTTACACGTGCGCTGATGCGCTTATTTAGTCTGGTTGCTGAAAATCGAGTTGGGTTTAATTCTTCTTGCTTAGCGCTGATTTCGGTCATAATGTGATAGTGGAGCCTGGGGTGTAGGCAGACGTCTCCGTGAAGCGAGGTATGAGATGTGTCATCTTGGTTCATCCCTGCAGAAGGGCCCGGGGCAATACTGCATTCCCGTTCTCTGGAGTAAGTAGCCTACATGGTGCAAAAGGTGATCTGTCAGCATTGTCGTGCTGCTGTGCGGGGGGGGAGGTATTGCACTTAAGCCACAGCAGAGCTGTCATCTGCTCAGAGATGTGAAAGATAAAGGAAGGGTACCAGAAATTTCATAAAGAAGGACATCAGATAGCTAGAATGCTGCATGCAGAGCTGGGAGTTTTTCCTACTCTGTGCCAGAAACTTGGTTTATATATTCTCGAGTGGTTCTTCATCTCTAAAGTTACTTGACTTTATTTTCTTCCTTTTTTGGTAGGCCGATAGTCACGGATACTTTGATTGTTTTGACTTTTTCCTGGTTGGTCTGATAATCCCGATTGCCTTCTGCAGTTTTTAGTCTGCCGTTCTTCGGAAAGACTAACCTTCTTTTGAAACGTGTCAGGGAAGGTGGGTTAAGTCAGAAGCCTCCGTCATTCAAAAACATCTGAAGAGGTGATGGTTAAATGGATATTCTGTGAACCTGAAAGATACTCGTGGTAGGCTGCGGGCCATTTTAAGTTACTGAAGTCTGTGTGACAGTTTAATGTGTTCAGATATCACAGTGATGAGCGACCTTATAAAAAATGTGGGTAGAAGAACAGAGAAGTTTGGTTAAATCGTGCAGCTGGAAATCCATCTCCAGTTCTGTCAAAACTCAAGTGACAATGGGCAAGTCAGCTATTCTTCTCTGCTTTGAGTCACTCGCTGTGAAATGGGGATAATACTTCTCTACCACACAAGGCTATTATGAGGGTCAGTTAATAAATATGTGTAGCTGGATATTACAGCGGTGTGTCATAGAAAGCATATAAAAATAGGTATAAACATAAGCCTGTTGCAAGTTGGCGTTTGTTTACTTCTGGGTACGCTTTGGTTTGAGACGGATTCCTCTTTCACGTGATCACATGCTTGTTTCCACGTTCCAGCATGGAGTTATGGGCAGTGCTGGTTTTGAGCTCCTAGTCGGTGCAAGCCCTAGAGCTTTGGGTGACAGTTGCTGCTAGATTACTTCATGATGGTCCTGTCTTATGGCTTCCTCCGCTGTAGGTGTACCAGTACTCGACCAGGAGAGACCGGAATGGATGTGACTAGCCGTTGCACACTCGGAGATCCTAACAAGCTGCCAGAAGGGGTGCCGCAGCCTGCTCGTATGCCCTACATCTCTGACAAGCACCCTCGACAAACTTTGGAAGTCATCAATCTTCTCCGGAAGCACCGGGAGTTGTGCGATGTGGTGCTAGTAGTCGGTGCTAAGAAGATCTACGCCCACAGGGTGATTCTCTCAGCCTGCAGCCCTTACTTCCGAGCCATGTTCACCGGGGAGCTGGCAGAGAGTCGACAGACAGAAGTTGTCATCAGAGACATCGACGAAAGAGCCATGGAACTACTGATTGACTTTGCATACACCTCTCAGATCACTGTGGAAGAGGGAAATGTCCAGACCTTGTTGCCAGCTGCTTGCCTTCTCCAGCTGGCCGAGATCCAGGAGGCTTGCTGCGAGTTCCTTAAGAGACAGTTGGACCCTTCCAATTGCCTGGGCATCCGAGCTTTTGCTGACACTCACTCGTGCCGTGAACTGCTGAGGATTGCTGACAAGTTCACACAGCATAACTTCCAGGAGGTAAGAAGGTAGTGTGCTGGAATCGTGGCGTAAAAGGTGTGAATGTGTCCTGTGAGCGCCGGGGCAACTCTCATTTTGTGCTTCTTTCCAAATTCTGTCTTTACATCTGCTGTGTACCCTAATAGCGGCAGGTGCCAGGCACTAGTTGGAGAAGAAAGAGGGAAGAGGTACTTATAAGACCGCGTTGTACTGGTGGTTTGTGTGTGATCCTCAGCATTTCTTCTCTTAGATTAGTGTGACGAGTACTACGGGAAAGGCAGGGTCGCAGGCATAGTTGGAGTTGGGTGTTATATCTGATATGGCTGCACGATGGTGTGACGTTCTACTCCCCTTTCAGAAATGTTCTGGGTTCTGCATGATTGGAGGGGAGAGGGGTGTTAGAATAAGGACAACGCGTCAGTAGAACCAAAACCAAAAAAGGATGTTGAGTTTAGGGATTGGAAAAGTGGGTGTGTGTGCCCTGGTGGAGTCGTCAACTCCTTTGCTGTAGCAGCACTAGAGTTTTGCATCTATTATTCAGCAGAATTTATTTGAAAGTAATTCACGTGTGTAATTTTGTAGCTGACCTTTATAAACTCAACTCTCTCTTCCTTTGTTAATTCTGCCTAGGTGATATTTTTTGGGGAAAAAAATTTGCCAGCAAATGGTTCGGGGAAGGATTGGCATAATAATTAAGGATTCTGTGAGCAAGTCTGAGAAGAGTGGGTCTTGTCTTAACTGTTACACCCAAATGCAGAAAGGAGCCCATCACTTTTAAGTGGTGTCCTTCTTGAGCCCTGGTTGGAGGATTTGCCTACGTTTTGGAAGCAGGTACTCTGTAGTAGTGCGCTCAGCATGAAGGGCTTTTCCCCTGCTGGAGAGGTTAATCTCTTGCCTTTACTGGAAACTGTGCTTTTCCATCCCTTGTAACAGGTAGCCTGCTGCAGAGAAACCTCCACTTTCCACCTACTTCACGGGTAGATCCTTTCCAAAGGGGGTAACTCCAGTGTCGACTCCTGATGCTAATTCAGTTTCCTCAGAGAAGTGGCAGTATGTAAGTGCTGTGATTGATTGCAGCTTGCCAGCCTTTTTTTTCCCTGCAGGAAACGGTTTGGAATTGGATTAATTTCAGTCAGGTAGTACTTAAGAAAATAATGAGCAGAAGCAAGCACAATTGAACTTGACTGTTAGACACATTGAAGACAATACTTGGTGTCTAACTGTAGACATATGACATAAGTTTACTCTAAAAGTTGCAATTAAATACCTCTTTCCTAAACATAAAGACTAGAAAATAGAGTTTGCCGTGTAAGATCAGAGCTTGTTTTCTGTAGAACTTGGTGATTTCCCCAAAGCCCCTCCATTTTATCTGGCCACTTTGTGTGCTCTGTGCTTGCTCTGCACTTCTCCTCTTCTGCTTTTTTTTTTCTTTTTAGGGAGCAGGATGGTAACCAGATGGTCCTTTATTTTCAGTGCTTGGTCGTTTTACTGGTTAGATCTGTGCTCTTCTTGTTATTACATGAGTAGGCCATGCTTGCAAGGCTCTAAATAACTTCTTAGCAGCATAACAATTTTGTTTTAAAAAGTTCTGGCATTACTGCGTGCAGCTGGCTGTTGAGAGCTGCCTGCTCTGGGCTTCTTTTGCAGTCCTTTGAAGACAACGTCCTGTCTTCCTTATCCCTGTTAAAGTACCCAAAGGCAAGTTTTGGAAAACACCCTCCTCCTCGATGATGATGCAAATTATAGTTGGTTTAACTGAATCACGGCCTTTGGAAAACAATTGCTTAGATTAGAGCACTATTTCTTTGACCTGGGCAGGTTTTCATGTCCCTTTCTGTGCCCCGGTAGTTTTGCAGCTCTTCATCCTTCACGTTCACTACTTCTACTTCCAGTATTTCTCTGCAGACAATCTTTATGGTGCTGCTTGTTGGGATTGTCTCCTGTTTTGCTGTTATTTTCCATTTGGAGGGAGGATTGGTAATCCCTGATGGAATCCAGTGGCTTTGCTGCTTCATCATCCTCCACTGTGGAGGTTGAGAACCGATACAAAAATTTGCCTTTCTCTGCAGAGGCTGTATTGTCGTTGTTCCTCCAAGCTGGCAAAAAGAAATGCGAGATGGGAATTTCCTGAATAGCAATGTAAAATATTAAGCACTAGGCATCCTGCCAACCCATGCAGTTACTTTGAACGCAGGCTGACTTGCTTCATGTCCTCTGCTGCGCTAACCTCTACTTCTATTAATTTTTATGTGTATTGCTGCATTACATCATTAACTTCTTGGTAAAATGTTTTTCCAAGTTTTCCATTCCCCTCAATTTAATTTGTTGCCTAAAACCCCTGGTGAATCTTGTGTGTGTAATGCGAAATGGTTCTGTTAACAACTCTGCTGCACAAGAGCAGCCTTCATATTTTTTTGTTTGGTCTCTGACATCTGTGTGAAGGGAAAAAATATACTTAAAGATGAACAACTTGTACTTCGTATCAACAGACAAAAATTGCACTCCGTACTGGATACTCTGACACTTATTCTGTCTGTAAAAGCAGTCATATACGTGAATACTGGAGACGAGGTGAAGCCCATCCAATTCTTGTTTAATAAGCAAGGCAGTCAAACAGACCATTAATACTAGTCAGGTAATTATTAGTGTCCTGATAATTAAGCCAAAAAAGGCAAAGCATTTTAAATAATTATTTGTTTTACTATGTAAACTAACAAGTTGCGTAATAGTAATAACTTGGTTTGCAGAAGTGCTTCTAGTACTTAAAGTTTTGTGAGGCCGTCGATGCAGCTGGGTTTTCTGAGGGTGGAAGGGCGAATCTGGATGGACCATCCTTAACTCCTAAATTTCCAGAGCCTCTGAGGGTGCACATACAAACTGTCAGGGCTGAGTTTAGACACAAACTAGTCTATGTAGAAGGAAGGGAGACTTGGGAAAAATGCTGGTAAACGTCTTTAATGACCAACCCAGTTTTTTTCCTAAGGCTGAAGAAGTGTGTGGGCTAACCTTGCTGTGGCTCTTACTGCCCTTGAAAGCCCACGGGATCTGAAACCAAAGTCTGGCAACTGATCTTACTGTTTGTTGTGTTCCTTTTAACTGTATTTGCTGTCTTACAGCAATTTTTGTATAATTATTCAGTTCTCTTAATTGATTTCTTCAGGTAGTTGAAAGGACAGCACAGCTGACTGCTGGTGAGATGACAGCGTCAAAGAATGTATTTTTCTTTCATCATGCTGAAAATCATAAAATAAGTCTTGGAATCCTAATGTGGTCACAAATGATAAGGAAAAGCCAATATTCAGTTACTTCCTGTCACTGAACCTCTCAGATCACAGGCCACAGACTGGGAATGCTTGTAGGGAAGCTGAGCTGGCAGTTATCAATCAAACTATTTCTGCGGTTCTCTTTATTTTTTGACTCTTGCCTTTTTCCCGTATAGCTGGTATCGGGGCAGGAGACGTGGTTGCGCGTGAGCTCTGTAACCTCTGAAGGCGGTCGCAGGCTAACTCCCATGCGCTGTGTGGTGTGAGGAGTTCTCCGGTGGCAGCTAAAGCCTCCCGACAAACTTGGTGGCTGTCTTGGGCACGGAAGGAATTAACATGTTTGCAGATTGTTGGTGGCTTGAATTTCACAAGAGATCAGTCCTTAGGGCTTTGGGAGGCTCTGCTTCCCTCTTAAGTGCATCTGGACTTGTGCAGACTCCATGTATATATTTTAGAGCAAAGAGGCAGCATCAAATGAGTCTGTCTCCCTCTCCTGAAATGTTTTCTGTTCCGCCACAAACCGACATTCAGGAAGACTTCCCGTGTTCTCTACAGTACCCCTGGTAACTTGTTTCTGAGACTTTTATTTTTGTGCTCTGTGTTGGATTTCTTGTGAATAAAGCCTCTTTATTCTGATACTACTTTTCAGCCACTTATTTATCACCTATGCAACATTTTTATTTCTGCTTTATTTATCACCTATGCAACGTTTTTATTTCTCCTTTATATGGTAGACGTGGCGAACAAGGAGACTGATTTTAAAGAAGGGCTTTGTCTTTCCTGAATTTTGAAACTGATCGGTGTGTGCTGTGATTTAACCCTTTAAGTGTGCTACAAAAAGACTTTGTGTGAAATTCCCTGGCGCCTGTATCCCCATCTGAAGGTGGTAGAGTCTGCGTTCTGCTCTGGGCAGCACCCTTCACATGTCTTGATGTCAAAACAACGACGGGTGTTTGACACTTTGCTGGATCGCTCTGTTAGACTTTAATTCAGGTGGACTGTATCCCCTTTAGAGTTTCACTGAAGTGCTGGATGGCTGTGGTACTTTGGCTACTGTCCTTAGTTTCTTTTTTTTCCCCTTTCCGTCTAACCAGGTAATGGAGAGTGAGGAGTTCATGCTGCTCCCTGCCAATCAGCTCATAGACATTATCTCCAGCGACGAGTTAAACGTTCGCAGCGAAGAGCAGGTGTTCAACGCGGTGATGGCCTGGGTGAAATACAGCATCCAGGAGAGAAGACCCCAGCTGCCACAGGTAATCTGGAGCATAGTAACATTGGATATCGCTTCATCCAGGGGAAGAGTAATGAGGGCTGATCCGGTGGTGCCACAGCAGCGTCACAGTCCTGAACGAGTGCAAAGCCACAGTAATTCTCTCTGGCTTCCACCTGTGTTAGGTGTCTTGCACTTTCCCTTCATCTAGGCTGGAAGGTGCAATGGCTGGAGCCTTCAACAGGGGCTTTGTTGAGTTGTTTCCAGGTAGGACTTGCCAAACTTGATCATTCCAGTAGTCTGGCCAGGCAGACCTGCCTGCATTGCTTTGAGTGTTGTATAAAAAACCCACAGTAGATAAGAAAAAGCTTGTCTTCATTTGCTGTGTATCTTTAAGCCCTGCTGTTTGATTTATGCCTCAGCCCTCATGATCTTATACTGGAGCTTGTCAGAATGGTTTTGTTGAAATACGATGCTTCATCTAAGCCAAGCCATTTCGCAGAGAAGCACTCGTTCTGACAAAGCTGTCAGCCGGAAAGCCTCTGAAGTCTCGAGCTTTCTGATCAAAAGAGGCGAGAGTCTGCCTGCCTCGGCGTTCCTGCTTTGGAAATAGACATTAAATGCAACATTATTTAGTGGAAAGCTTTTGAAAATTGTTTTTTAAAAAACCCTGCCTGTTCTCAAGGTAGCTCTTAATGCTTTTATAACCATGTGCCCTTTTTAGGTCCCTCTGTACCTGCTTACGCCTCTAAATTCCAAGCTGTTGTGAAAGGCACGTTACTTGTTACAGTTCAGTTACTGCACAATACCAGTCGCATTTAAGAGGGTTGAATGGTTTATAAAACTTCTAACTAAACTAGTGTTTCAGGCATAGGTATTGACATCTGTAGTGTTGTTTTCAGTTGTGATCTTCTTTTCAGCTAGTAATAGATCCAGTGGATTGACCCTTTTTGAAGACTGATTTTCTGCTGGGTATCTAAATTGAGATACCGAAAAGGCAAAGGGGCCATTAGATGAACTGCGCTCAGCTAAAATGCCAGAGTTTGGATGTGTAAATGACCATGCAAGTTTGCCAGAGGAATTATTAATTCTTTATCAAAACTTTTTAGCCATTATTGTTTTCCATTTGGCTTCTTGCGTCTCTGGGGGTGACTTACTATGTATGTTCTTGTTTGTGTTTTAGGTTCTGCAGCATGTCCGTCTACCGCTGCTGAGTCCCAAGTTTCTTGTGGGTACAGTGGGCTCTGATCCGCTTATTAAGAGCGATGAGGAATGCCGGTAAATCTCCTCACTGATTTACAGAATTGGATTTTGTTGCATTTGGGTGCATTATTTGCATCCATTCTCTAAAACTGCTGATTTGTCTGTGGTAAATGGCTGATATCTCACAATTTCCTCTTTTGAAACTGGGTGGAGAAGACATGCAAGAAAATGTGTACCGCTTGCATAATAGTCAATAGCATGCCCAAGAAGTGTGTTTGTTCTTTCAAGTTTTCAGTGAAATAGTAAACTTGGAGTGCACGGTTTGGCTGTTGGTAAAATACCCTTCAGTGTATTGCTTTCCATCTCATGTTTTTTTGTTTCTCTAGTCACAGCCTTTCATTACAGCTTACCACTTGCATGGCATTCGTGACCTCATTAGGACTTATAAGGAGTTTTTCTATGTAAAAAGTCTGCACTTCGATAACTGAATTGGCCTCTGAGATAAGAGTCCGTTATTTCCTACAACGCTAGTACAGGGAAACAGTTATTTCCTCCTCTTACAGGATGAGTCTCGCTTTTTCTATTTCTGCGGAGTTCTTTATCATCTGTAAAGCACGCATTTTTTCTTGTGCTTAATGTAAAAAAGTTCAGGGGATAGGCTAAACTTCTCTTCCTGAATAAGCATCCGTAGTGGGGGAATTCCACATTTGTTGAGGGAAGGAGGACACTTTTTTTTTTTCTATTCAAGGATTTGGAATATTAGGATTAGTCCAGGTGGCAAGTCGTGAATGGATGGACAGTGTGAGCTGGCCAGAGCTGATGGAGAAAATACTCATCCGAAGGTTACTATCTCCATCTGTTGGTGATGCGTGTGTACTGTGTGTTTGCGTGCTTTTCAACTCCCGTTTTGTTCCTAGGCAAAACAGCTGCTGGTTAAGTTTTAGCTTGAGGCAGTCTGGGTTATTCTTTTCTGCGTAGTGAGCCTGACAAATCTCGTGTCACAGGTTTTTTTTATCAGTCTGTATAGGAAGTGACATCTATTGTTAACTCGGGACAAATACTGATACTGGTCTACTGCTGTCGCTGTGTAAATGACTTGTAAACAGCTGATGAGTATGAAGGTGACAGCGCACCTTTTAACTGGAGTGTTTCATGCCCTTATGTGATTTGTGAATACCTGAAGTGCCTGACTAGTGCTGGCTGCTCTTGCCATTGGTTTTGATTCGTACCTTCTGAGACTGGCACCAGATGAATTTTTGGCCTTAATATTTTCCTGTCTTGCACAGGGATCTAGTGGATGAAGCTAAAAATTATCTGCTGTTGCCCCAAGAGCGGCCACTGATGCAAGGACCAAGAACTAGACCACGCAAACCCATCCGCTGTGGAGAAGTGCTCTTTGCAGGTATGTATAGCTCCTGATGGCTTAAGCCAGGAGATTCAAGTCTGTTTTTTCTGGAGATGACTTAACTTACACTTTCTTACTTGTGTGACTTCTTGTGTGCTATGAATGCCACAGTACTTCCAATCTTAGGCTAATCCTCTTGAAAACCACATTCTGTCCTCTGATAATCCTCGGAATGAGTAACTCGGAGATGGGGCTACTAGGTTAAAGCTGACAAAGTCCAGAGGGATTATTTGTACCAGGCACCCATACAGTATGTGAGCTTGGTGCATTCTTATGATGCTATTTCTTGTGTTTGGTTCCTACAGTGGGGGGCTGGTGTAGCGGGGATGCAATTTCCAGTGTTGAGCGCTATGACCCTCAAACCAATGAGTGGCGGATGGTGGCTTCCATGAGCAAAAGGCGCTGTGGTGTTGGAGTCAGCGTTCTGGATGACCTCCTCTATGCTGTGGGAGGCCATGATGGTTCCTCTTATCTCAACAGTGTAGAAAGGTAGGTCTCCATAAGGCCAGTGTACAAAATGTTAACTCTTAATGTTTAAATGTGGGTGCGGCCTCTTAAAAATTAGTTCATTTTGCCAGCTGTGTTCGTGTTCTGCTGAAATTGTGAAACTTATATTATGCGTTATCTACATTTCCTTCTCTCTTCTGTAGCCCTCCAATATCATATTGGTTTACTGCTGAACTGGGATTTCATGCATAACAGCTTGTGTCATGTTATCCCCAGCTTAGGGAGACGAGGTGTAGCCTTTGGTATAAGGAAGGCGTATGTAAAAGATGGGTCTGGGTATAATTGATGGGAGAAGTAATGATCCTGGTTAACCTTATTTGTAATTGCTGGTTTGTTATTACCATTGTTGAGGTGAGGTTACAGTAAGCGTTTCTTGAATGTCGAGGGAAAGATCCTAGAATTTTATCGTGGAGTGGTAGTAATTAGAGAATCCAGGAATGTTGCAATCACTTAGAAGAAGGAAAATAGGTCAGTTTTAGACTTGTGAAAGGCAGAAGTCAAACAAGCTTTGTCAACCTTCGTATTTCTGAGAGCTGCATGCAGCAGTGCCCATGCCTAAAAGCCACATGACTCAAGCACTCCTACTACTCTAAATCTTGGCCCTGTAACATATAGAAGTATCTCCTTTCTCCTTGAGCCTCCCCTTCTTCCTCTGTATATCCCCTTGCATATTCCTGACTTTCCAAATCACGACCCTAGCCTTACATCTCCTGTGTCTTGTGCTTTTTTTTGCTGTGCGCCATATTTTCTTGTCTCTGAATTCCCAAGTCCATCTGATTCCTTCATCTTTTATCTCGACGTGTGGGTCCCAGTGCTGCCTGAGTTCTTGTGGGAGCTGCAGAGAAGGTACAGCAGGGTAACTCTGGCTACTGCTCTTTGCATAGATGCAAGTTGCCACATGTCAGCCAGTCCTTGGTAAGCTGCTGTCTTATGAACCCGAACCTTTGATCTTCAGTTTGAATCATCTCAATCTGCAGTTTGAACATCCCTGGAATAACACGTGTTGGGTGCATTATATCACTTCAGGGGTTTTATCCAACTTACAAATAGCTGTGTCGCAGTTTAAGCTCAAGCCAGGCAAGTTTTGCTGCCTTAATAGTTCCCAAGGATGGGAGAGTCTGAAGCATACCTAGACGAGTAATTTGTGCTGTTTGGCGTGGTTTTTTTCTAGGTACGATCCAAAGACCAATCAGTGGAGCAGTGATGTGGCCCCCACCAGCACCTGCAGGACCAGTGTTGGAGTAGCAGTTCTTGGGGGCTACCTCTATGCTGTGGGTGGTCAGGATGGTGTCTCTTGCCTCAACATTGTGGAAAGGTACTTCTTAATTGGGAGGAAAAAAAAAAAAATTGGGGCACAGGGAGAAGAGGGTCTTTTTAGAAGGCGCAGTTGATGCGGATGAGCTGGAGAGGAGGCAAGTACCGTACAAATCTTAAATCTTACAGGGATATTTGTTTGGAGAGAATAAGGTCAGCCTCCCTGCCCCTTTGTGAAGATGTCAACACTTCACTAAGCTTCGGTGTTTATTCTTTTGCCAGGTATGATCCCAAAGAAAACAAATGGACTCGAGTGGCTTCCATGAGCACCAGGCGCCTGGGAGTTGCAGTGGCTGTGCTAGGAGGCTTCCTCTATGCTGTGGGAGGCTCTGATGGGACTTCTCCTCTCAATACTGGTATGCGTTTTGCTGTCCCTTATTGCAGTCGCAACTTGTCATGGTCTCATGTGTCCTGAGTGTCCCCAGATTGCTGCTGAATATTTTAGTCGTCAGTTTGCAGTGTTATTTCTTCTTTAAATAAGATTTTTGCCATGAAGTAATTCACTCTCCAGACTTGTGAGCTTATTACCTGGTTGTGCGTCATTGTTTTTTCTTCCTCGATGCTGCATTTGGCAGCGTGTCCTGAATACGGTACTTTGATCATTTGCGTAGCAGTTGCAAGCACATCTTTTTTTCCTGCAGCAGCCCCTCTTCTGCTGTAGGAAGGAAGGTGGGAAGGGTAAAACTACGGTAATGCAGGTCAGTTTGTAGCATCGCCAGCTCCCTCTTGAGTAAAGATGCTGAATGTGATTGACTGCATAGGGCTGGAGACAGGAGACATAATAGCAAGCACTGTATAGAAGAAAAGTATTAGAGTGAGAGGTAACAAACAANTGGCAGGGGGGTTGGAACTAGATGATCTTCAAGGTCCTTTCCAACCCTGACAATTCTATGAAACTGGTTCATCATATTTTTTGTGTCTGAAAATTGTAGCCTCTTTACAGTTTGAGCAATACTTTGGATGCAAGTTCAAAAGTGGTAACCCCCACCGACTGGCAGGGCTGTTGTCCAAAGCTGTGCCATTTTCCTCCGCAGTGGAACGCTACAATCCTCAGGAGAACCGCTGGCACACAATTGCACCCATGGGGACAAGGAGAAAGCACCTGGGCTGCGCGGTGTACCAAGACATGATATATGCTGTGGGCGGCAGAGATGACACGACAGAGCTCAGCAGTGCCGAGAGATACAATCCTCGAACCAACCAGTGGTCTCCTGTTGTGGCCATGACATCCCGCCGGAGCGGAGTGAGTTTGGCTTGGTTTGCTTGTCTATACTATAGATAATCCTGATTATATATATGATAATAAACAGATAAAAACCTCTTGTGAGGTTTTTCTCTTGCTTCCTCTCTACTTTCACCTCTCTTCTGGGGGGAAAAAGCTTTGCAAAAAGTCAAAGCTCTTTAGCAAGACCAGAGAATGAAGTGGTGGTTGTGTCGTGCCATAGACAGCTGTGTAACGTGCCTGAGAATGGGGAAGTGGAGTCATTTAAGTGTCTTTTCAATAGTTTTGGTCACTTACATGGAGTCAGCTACTTAGACCTAAAACAGAGGAGTTCTTTAGGTTTTTAATTGGTGAACTAGCCGTACTTGGTATGAGATACTATTAGAGAACGCTATCAAAATTAGTAGCCAAGTCTCATCCCGCAGTCCACTTTGGATGAATTAGGAGGTGAACGTACCTACTTGCCCAAAAGAAAGAGCTGGGAAATGGGACGTGAATGTGTTCAGATACAAACATCCAGCCAAGTCTTTTCATTGCCTTGAGATGTGTGTGGGAACAGGGTTTCTGAGCTTACACTTAGTACGTCACCTCTCTTCACCAAATCCTGTGGGTATGGGGAGTGACAGCATGTTCTCATCACCTGCTAATCTTCCTGCTTTCTGTAGACACATGAACAAAAGATTAACATACCATTTTAAGTAGTCATTGTGTTTGGGCAGATGCAAATGTTATGAATATTTATCATTGGATACTGGATTATATAGTAAAGAGTGGATTAATTCTGTCTGTATGTTAGTATTTCAGTGTCTGGTGAGGCAAGTATGAATCATGATGTGAGGAACTACTGGTTTTGGAGACAGAGGATACCTATTTATTTCTGTCCTCAAAGCATACAGTACACTATCCAATACTTTACTTTTTAGTTACCGATTAGGCCTTGACTTTTCATGAGCTGCTTCACTCTTTGCTTTCTGTAGAAACTGCTGAACAGATGCATCTGTGTCTGCAGCCCTCCTGAGTTCTTTCTAACTTCCTCAAAGCCAAAACAAGGACCATTTCACACTGTGTTCTCGTCGTCTTTTCTCTGTTATGCCATGAGATGTTTTCACTGCAAGTGATCTTCCTAAACCACAGCACTGTTTGACACTTCAGTGATTTTGTGTCTCAGTAGAAAGACAAAATGGAAAGGCTGGAGGCCAAGGTGCTTAGCGGTGGTCCAAGCTCCAGCTTGAGAGGAGTAGACCAAAGGCTCACGTATGGTTCTCCTAGTTTACGCAAGCGTTCCAGGCTGTAGGCTGGTCGCTATTCTGATGTGTGTGTGTCATACTTTGTTAGGAATTAGGTTTTGTCTGATAAAAGCTTAGGTTCTCATGTATCTATTATCATGCAAGCAGTTCTAGTTGTTGGAGCTGGTAGTAAGGAGAACCTTCCGCTTTTCTTTTGACGGTCTATTTTGAGATGTATGCTTAACTTTTATTGTCTTGCTATTTTTTAGGCTATTTTGTGTGTCCTTTTTTCCCCCCAAAAAACCTCTGTTGCAGACTGCCTTTCACCAAATGTGGTTATTAAATCCTTTAATTAACATTTTCTTTTTAATTCTTCTTTTCAGGACATCCCGGCTAATAGCTACTCTCTGTGGTGATTGTTTTGCAGGTTGGCCTTGCAGTGGTGAACGGACAGCTGATGGCAGTGGGGGGTTTTGATGGCACAACGTACTTGAAGACCATTGAGGTGTTTGATCCAGATGCTAACACGTGGAGGTAACTGTTAAATTTGTGTAACAATCAAACAGTGGTCTCCCGCTGGAGCTGCTGCCACCCACCTGGAGCTGTCTCAGCCAAATTAGAGCTGTGATGAACACCATAGCGTGGGAGCCAGCGTAACATTCATACTGTGGCTTGTTGGCTTTCGTGAAAGCATAAGAAAGAGAATCCCATTTTGAAAAATATCCCAATATTCCCATGTCTGTGACTATGGCAGTTGAGAAATGTTTTTTGCGGATTTCTGCTTGAATTACAGCCGTTGACTTGATTTTAAGTAAAATGCAAGTTTTCCATAGTTTTCTGATCTGAGTATCACTGCCTTTTGCAGGTAGGGAAATGGTGTATAGCTAGGTTATTGAATTGCAGGGAAAATAAATGATTTAACAGGCTTTTTTTGTAGGAAGCAAAAGGTCATACCAAAACCTGGTTTGTTTTTTAAGTACTGCTTTTGAGCATAACAAAAATGGACCAGACTGAGACACATACGTCCCTTCTGTTTATTTTGGGCTGCGTCTCTTCAGCTTCCCGATAAAACTAACCTTGCCCTTAGCAGAAGGAGCTCACAGTCGTGATGCAGAATTCGGCCTACTCATTTTCTTGCTTTCAAGCTGAGGCTCCGATTTCCAAATCCTTTTGGAGGAGCTGAAACAGAACACTTCACGCATATGATGTTCTTCCCCTTTAAATTTGCAAGACAGCAATTAGAAGAATTTAATCTGAGAGAAAGAATGTGAAATTGCTGATCAAAACCACGTACTGAGCAGAAAGGATATTTTTCCTTTTCCTAGTCATAACTACACTTGAAAGCAATTGCTTGTGTCTTTATTCCCAAATCTAATTAGTATTACATTTCAAGCTCCTATCTGTATTCTCGCTGCTTTAGTAATCTGGCAGGGGTGGGGAATAGGAAGAAATTAATGTCCCTATTCCTTCCAGCCTAGTCATACTAGTAGATTAACCCTTTCCCTGTGGGTAAGATGTTCTCAGAAGCAGTGGAGGAACTTGCCCTTGTTTGTTGAGTTATGGACAACGCCTGTTGAACTGCAGAGAAAACCCGTTGAGTAGAGGGTAATACGTACTTCGTATTCCTTAGCTGAATGTTTTCGGCTGCTTTCAGTGACAGTAACAGTAGTAAGATGTCTAGAGTCAGGAGTAACTGCCTGGACTAGCCTTCACAGAAGCTGAGAAGGTTATTCAAGGTATTAGCTTGTGGGTCTTTGCTCCCACTGCAGTCAGTGTAGCTGATCAACCTCTGGGGCCTTCTCTTTCTTTTGTTTGCTGAACTTCTTCCTCTATGGAGAGTATTTTTTATTTGTGTGGCCTGACCAAGAAGTGCTTCCAATGCAATTCATGTTTAACAAATCGCCTTGGTGGGAGTTGTTTGGAGGACTTGCTTTTCCCCTTTCTGCCAGCAGACTTCAGTGGCCCAGAGGGGAATATGCGGCTGACATGAATAGGATGCTGGGGTCTATAGGGATCAGATTTCCATATGGAAGGCAGGCACCATTTCAGTAACGTATTTTGGAGAAACAGATGGTGCTTGGGATGAGTTACATCTTTGTTACATCGGCTGAATTGAGGGTATTAGAAATATAAAAGAAATTAGTTGAATTGTAAGTAGCAAACCTATTCTTGCTCTTGTGTTACCCAAAATGTAGCCCAAGGTCAGCTACAGCCTGCAAAGTTCTGTTCCGTCTTGCGCATTACCAGACAGGGAGAAAGCAAATAATTACTCAAGTAGCAGAAAACTGTGGTGTTAAAACAAGAAGCGCTTGCTATTTTGAGAGAAAAAGGCATGATCAAACACAGCTGTTTTTCTTGGAAGTCTATAAAAATGACTGCTACCCACCTGACTTGTCATGGGCCGCTTTCACCAGAAGTTAACGAAGGTGTAATCGTGCTTACAAGGGCTGGTTCGGTCTTTCCCGCGGTAGCTCCCTGGAGGAGCAGAACCAGTGTGACCACTGAAACCTTGTCTTTGCAGGTTGTATGGCGGGATGAACTATCGGCGGCTGGGAGGAGGAGTAGGTGTTATCAAAATGACACACTGTGAATCCCATATATGGTAAGCATCCAGAGGGAGGGAGACCCTTTGGTTCTCATTCCTAGAAAAACTGAAGAGACTTGTTGACACTGGACCTCTTTGCAGCTCTAGTATGCACGGTCTAGATCCAATGTAACTCTTTGCCGGTGACTCTTTCTATGGAATTAGAAAAACGACTTCTATTGGAGACCACATTGTCAGACTCCAGGGAACCACTGGACAAAAGTATAAGTGTTGCTGATGTCCGTATTTTTTCTAAATAGTCTACATTTTTGAATAAACCAAACCGTAAAAGTTATTGTAGCGTAAACAATGCTGACGTAGAGACCACGTGCTTATACCGGGAGTCTGGCAAGGAGGCGGTTTTCCTGCTTTCCCCCCTGCTGTGAGCAGTGGATGTGGCAGCTGCGTGGTGGGTGAAAGAGGAAAGTGATACAGAAAACATTGCTTTTGCCTTATTTACGGAGAGCTTCGAAAAAGTACTTGACCTGCAAGGTGCCACCTTTGCACGGAAGCTTTTCTGTGCACAGAGTATATTTATTTTTTCATTTAATTTGTATCATGTGTTTTCTTTGTATCGCTCACAGCGATGATTCCAGCTTTTTATATTACATAGATACGTGTGCATATATATATGTGTATTTTATATATGTATATATATGTGCATGCGTGATTTGAGTTTTGACGAGCTGGTGGGTAGGGCAGGGCTATGTCCTGCCAGCGATTGTGGTTCCAACCCTTGTGGTATGTTTTAGGGTCTCTTAGAGTACAGGAGAGCTATGAGGATGGGTGCCCTGAATATCTTTTCAGTCTTGCTGGAGGCAAGAAGTAGAACTGGAACTCTCATCTATCAACTGAATCAGTGAAGTGCCCAAAAAAAGGGTGAGAGTGAAAAGGATTTCAAATGATGCCTTTTTACTGTACAGCGTATGGTACAAAAGTTCGGCTGTTGTCTCTCCCCTCCCCTGTATATGAACCTTGAAACAACTAGTCGTTGCTTACCTATAAAAACCCTTTTCTCGCGTCACCTGCTAGATGTCGGTTCCTGTCTGAAGCTGGGATGTGGGTATTGTCTGTCAATTCTGACTAGCCTAGATCAACACTCACTTCTCAGGTTCTTGCTGGAACGCCAGACCCGCAGTCAGCTCCTGCTGAAAAAAGCTTAGACCAGCATCACCTTAGCCACCCTCCTGCCTCTTGTCCGTGTCTTTAGAATTCCCGTTGTGGAACGCTGACCGTGATGAGATGGTATCCTCCCCTGTAGCGATTTTTATGTACTTTGCCTGTGTGTGTTTAGAGCAGGGAAAGGCATGAGGCTCATTAGGGGTTGGAGGGGAGGGACTATCTGCTGGCACTGGGAGCAACTGTCATGGTTTGGTGACTGCGGAGGTACCCAGGGGTGGGGGGAGAGGAAGGAGGAACTTTAGACTCAAAGGTTCTGATACGTTTGTACTGTAATTTCTACCTAGTATGAGAGAATGACCTTTTGCACCTGATGTAACTTTGGACCTTACCAAATCTGACTTTTAGAACAGGAAGAGGACTGTAAATTCTCGAGATGAAAAAGGCAGTGCTGGCATCTTAAGTTCTTTAACTTCATAGTTTCATTCATGTAACTCGGATTTTAATGTGCTTGAATATAGTAAAAATTACACTACAGTAATAAATGGGTCATGAAAACTTTTTTAAAAGCCCCTTTTCCCCTAAAGGTCGGTATTCTTGTGTTTACATATGAAGATCATTTGCACCTTTACAAGGAAAACAAGTATTCTGTAAACAAATGTTTACATGTATCATTTATGCTTTTTTCTAGCATGAGTAACTTGTATAAATAGTGCTATCTTAATAAATTTCTTCTATGCTGTTCTTCGTTTGTTCCTTTGGGTGAAAGCAGGGGACTATGCTTTTGTATAGTTTGCGTGGACACAGATGCTGGGGTTTTGGTTTTGGATGCCGGTCCAAGTAAAACTGGCTTAAACCTCTGCTGTTTGGTGTTATTCTCAGTTGCTTAGATGCACATCAGCATCGCTCTTGGAAGCCGAGTATGGCTGTAGGGCGTACACGTATTCTGCTGGAGTTTCGTATGCTATTAGTCTGTGTTCTTTAGGCGAGGAAGAGGTTAAAAGAGGCTGTTTCAGGTTCAGGAATTCATGAACAAAACACACAACAACTAGGATTAAACGTTAATTAAAAAAATGCTTTATTTTAACTAGTATCAAAGCGTATGCTGTAATGGTCCCTATGCTGTTTCCCCAGTATACTCACGATGAGTCCAGTCCCCGGCCGGGGGGAGGGCGATAGCTGACCCGCACACATGCTTAGTGGGCGTCCCGGCGGAGATAACACCATCTCGATGGAAGGATGTGTGCAACTCAACTTCCTGCCCCCCTGGTGGTCCTTTTTAATGTCTATCCACCGTTCTGCCAGGTAGGGCCAGAAGGTGGAGCTGGGATAACTTTTTTTGTGACTTTGCGCATGCCCGAGGCCTCCTCGGGGGTCTTGCCCCCCTTGTCACGGCTACAGCTTTCCTCCTCTTTTGCTTTCCCAGGGCTAGTTTGTTCTCTACTTGCCTCTTCAAGGTCCTTTATGGTCTACATTGTCTTGTGACCCAGATGGTTGCAGAACTTGGCTATATCCTCTTTCCCATCCTCTTTAGCAGCACATTGGCCTTCAGTGGTCAACTATTCTTTCACTCCCCTCGTGGAGGTTAAAAGAGGCTACATAGAATTTAGTTTTTTAGAAATTATTTATGCAAATTTGTTGGAAAGATTAGATTGAAAACTAAGCCGTGGGTGTAACAGTCCTGTTTTCAAATCGAATACAGGTGGTGGTTGTCAGACCTCCTACCCCTGCTTTACCCAGTGTTCCTCTGAGTCAAGATAGCAAACTTGGTCTAAGGTGTTTCACAGAAGGAAACTGAAGCACCAGAGGTGATAGTTTAAACAGCTGCTGAGCCATCAAGACCTTCAGAAGATTGCTTAGTGTCTTCTACCAGGGTAAGAGTAAGCACTTCACAGACTGCTACCTTTACCAAGCAAAAATAATCCATCTTTATCTCATAAACAAAACCTAAGAATAAGTCCATGTTTTCTTTGCCGAAGTCTAAAAATAGATCATTAAAAGTAGATTAGTAACTAGGCATGTAATTAGGTCATGTTAGGGAGTTCCATATCTGGTTCATCTCCATGTTGCTGGGGAAAAGAATGAAGAATGCTTTTCGTGACAGCTGGCACTTAAATCCTAAAAGTTTGGGTTTTAGGCAAAGAAGGGAAAACTTGCATCCCTCCTTTGGGCACAAACTCCTCAGACCTTAAGAGATGCTGAACACAGGTGAAGCCATTACAAGTGCATTGTACAGGAAACTAGACTTTCAATTTTGCTGCTCACAAAATTATTTATTAAGTAACAACTAGTTCAGTCAGGTAAGCTGTAACTGCAAATAAGCACCATACAAGTATATACTTACTTGGGCACAGGTGGCCTTTACTTTGCTCAAGACCAGTCTATTGGCAAAAGATGACAAGTGTTTTCTTTATTTAGTAGATCAATACAAAAATCGTAGGACACAGCGTGTACTTATTCTGCTTCCTTTCTGCTAGTTTAAGCTGTAGCCAGACACTGTGCACTAGCTCTTTCAAATCCTACCTGCTGTAGAAGGGAGAGATCTAGTATAAAATTTTAGCATCCGTAACTCTAAGCCCAAGGGCTCTCTGGCCTCAAAGGTAACATCCAAGACTACAAATATCTACAGTAAATATCTAGCTTATGCGCAGACCTCAACTTCCTATGTATTAACTTGCCTGAGAGGACTCACAAGGCAGGGGTCAGTCTCAGGCTGTTCACCTTAGCCGTGTCCCAGTTGCGCTGACCACTTTATGACTGGTACCGGTGGACCGTAGCAAGCTGGAAAGGAGGTTGGAGACCCAGATTTCTTGCCCTGGATTGTACAGCGTGCACCCTTTCTCAGGTGTGCTTGACTGGACATGTAGACTGCCCCAAGACTAGTCACAGTTTAGGCTAAGGCTAAGGTCGGTATAGCTTAGGCTATCGAGTTCCATGAGGAGCAACTTGCTCTTTCAAACAGCAAAACCCATCAGCAAGTTGCATCCAAGAATTTGCAAAGTTTATTTCCTGGCCCCTGGCTGATACCTGCGCATAAATGAACAGAGTGACTATGGCAAAACAAAGGTGCTTAAGAATCTGTTAGAAGTTTGTACGGTGGCAAAGGCAAAACGTCTGCTTGTCTTTGCTCGGCATGATGTGGAATTACAGCTAGTTACGGAGTTCAGCGTAGGAGTCAAGAGTCCAACTTTGGCCAGCCAGCATGGAAGGAAAGAAGGATCTTCAGGAGTGAGTTTCCAATTGGTTTCTCAGTGTACATCTTCCAACGGTAACCCTTTTTAGCATGAGGATTTGCTGAAATGACGCTCACTGTATCTGAGAGATGGCTAGTTCTGTCAGCAGCATCAGCACTCCAGCTAGGTATTTGCTTTGTAGAAACTGCAAGAAAGGAAAAAAAAAAGAGCATGTCACACCCTTAAATGGTTGGAAACCACCTACTTAGTGTTCCATGTGATAGTCAGTTTCTCTGTTGTTTGCAAGGTGCCTTTGTTACTGTTTTGACCCTGGATACAGAGAAAACACCATGCTGCTGCTTGTGAAGCCCTTGGACATCTGCTCCTGTCCCATGTGAAGCAGGGTAACCAAGAAATGCCTTGCTCCTACTCCAGCTTTTTGGAAGGTGAGAATCCTAGCACTTCTGCTCCTTTGGCTACCTCCCTGCTCTTGTAGGAAGGAGACTATGCCAGTTTCCTTCAGTACCCATTTTCCCATACTGGATACATGTCTATCTTGAACTCATTATCCCCATTACAGAAGAGCCATAACTGAGTTTACACGGCACATATTCCAGGAGAGAGCTCTTCTTCAGAAAGCCTACGCAGTTGAGTATCTGTCTTTACTTCCCTGGGATATAAAAAGTTGTTTCAGTCACTTTTGAACTACTGCAGGTAAAAACAAGCACTGTAATGCTAACGTTTAGTGGTTCACTGTCGTCCTACCAAAAGCTGAAATTGTTAGGAATTGATTCCCAGCAAAGCTAATTTTCTTTAATTTGATGAACTCGTGCTCCAGGAAAGAGGTGTGGGAGTGGGGTCCCAGCCAGAGCCTCTAACATTCCCTCTGCACCCACAACAATGAAGTCAGCGCATCGGGGACAGGCTCAATTTAAGCAATTGCATTTACACAAACTGTTCTTTAACTCAGAAGACCATACTGCATTCCTTGAAGAAACTTCAGGAAGGATTAATCCTCCATTGTTTTAAAGCATATTATAAGTACCTCCATAGGGAGACCAGCACCTTTACGAAAAGGATTAAAAGTGGTGTTAAGCAAGATGTTTTGACTCTCAGGATCATCCATCTCTTTGCACACC
The DNA here is from genome assembly GCA_013400135.1 of Rhinoptilus africanus. Lineage (NCBI taxonomy): Eukaryota > Metazoa > Chordata > Aves > Charadriiformes > Glareolidae > Rhinoptilus > Rhinoptilus africanus. Next base: position 118,208 of record VXBO01013007.1, on the reverse strand, counting down.
ACACACCAGTTATTTCTATATAGCGGGTTTATTACATTTGTCTTCTGTCTATGTCTTAATAACTGCAATGGAAAGCTAATGAATTTTTTTTAAAGGTTTTTGATTAAGCTTGGGATCTTTTTAAGACTAAGTTTTGGCCAATGTGTAAAGAAACTCTCCTGTTTATACCGCAGCGGGTGTGCCTATTTCTGGCCCAAGACTAGAGTTGGTAATTCTGCTGCAATACAGTAGTAACACATTGATAGCTGCCCCAACTCCAGAACTAATGGTGACTAATAAAAGCTGAGGGTTTAACAACTTTTTGTAGGAAGCTATGCTTAAGAAAGGTGAAACCTTCCTTTTTAAAAGTAAGGCATTTCTAGACAGGTACAGCTATTTTATTTTTCCAGCATGAGTTAGGACAACGTGCTACTTAAAAACCTCACCTTTATAATCCCGTCACAGTGTGCTGAGGCAACTGCTGTAGAAACTTTCACCAGTTTTGTAGCTGACAAGTGGATCTTAAAATGTCTGTGGAAGTGAGAGTAAAGGCAGTCCATAAAAACATCCACCTCTTCTTGAGTGATCTCTCCTGGAGTTTTTTGCACTGTATCCCACAGAGCTTTTGCATCCTCGGGATGAACGGCATATGAAATATCCAGGGGGTAGGGCAGGCAGGGGACAGAGAAAAGGAGTTCCACAGCAGCCGTGGTTTTGTCCACTTGGCATCCAGTCCACATTGCTGCCATCCAGCTGAGACTGAGAGGGCTGATGGCTAAACGGCGGAAGCAGCAGTCAAAAGTCTTCTGAAACCAGCTTCCGACAATGGAGGTGTAACTCTCTGCCCCGTTCACAAGAAACAGAGGTAAACAAGTGAAGTCCTCCGGCAGGTTCTCGGAGAGATGATCTCCGGACACACAGCAGAAGCAGCCTGACCATACCAGTTTCTCTTCGGAATTTTTTGGGGAAGCCGGTGATCTCAAAGAAAGCTGGGATGGGGAAAAGAAGCATTTGAATGCTACAGAGTTAGTTCAACTTCTTTTAGCCAAAGACGGTTTTTGTTTTATAATTTCGTAGAACCATAGGGTTGGCAGGGCCCTCTGGAGATCCCCCAGTCCAGCCCCCTGCCAGAGCAGGGTTACCCAGAGCAGGGGGCACAGGAACGCCTCCAGGCGGGTTTGGGATGTCTCCAGAGACGGAGACTCCCCCACCTCCCTGGGCAGCCTGGGCCAGGGCTCTGCCACCCTCAAGGGAAAGAAGTTCCTCCTCATGTTTAGGTGGAACTTCCTATACTCAAGTTTGTGCCTGTTACCTCTTGTCCTGTCACTGGGCACCACTGAAAAGAGCCTGACCCCATCCTCCTGACACCCACCCTTTCAGAATTTATAAGCATTGATAAGGTCTTCCCTCAGCCGTCTTTTTTCTAGAGTAAAGAGACCCAAATCCCTCAGCCTTTCTTCACAAGAGAGGTGTTCCAGTCCCCTCATCATCATTTCAAGTGTTTGGTATTTTTCCCAAGACCTCTCATGCAACATACTTTCCTGTAAAGCTCATACAGTTATTCAGTCTGTCTACTATATCCCTAAAAGATGTGTGGAATTCTGTTGAAAACAGCAGGAAAAGCACTTTTTACTTCATTAGAACAGCCCTGAAATCAGAGTTTACACTGCTTGATTCAGAAAAGCCAATCCGTAGTACATCCTATAACCACTGCCATACTGAACTTGGCATTTCAGTAGCATCTTTCACTTGAGGCAAACATTTCAGGAGCATTAATTAGACTCAAACTACGTCCAGGAGGAAGGATTATACCAACTTGATCCAAGAAGTTACCTGTCCAAATTCTTGCAGTAAATTGACTGCTGAGCTAAAAAATTAGAGGGTTACTCCCTATAGTTTTAGGCTGATCTTACCAAAGAGTTGAACTCACAGCTGCAATTAAACACATCCATTGCTTATGAGATGTTCTGTTTGAGTTGAAAATAGGCAGGATTCTCTTATATTAAATAAATACTATGTATATTAAAGAAATACTACTAATTAAATAAGATACTACAGCAGTTATTCCATACAGCTAGGATTTAGCTTATCAGAACTGCTAGGAAGCCTCCTTACCTGCACGAGAATGGCATCCCGGTCTTGGTCGCTGCCTTTCAGGTCGGGAATGCTGGAGACGGCCACTTTGATTCCCAACTCACCCCCAACTTCCACCGCCAACCCCTTCTGCTTCTCGGCACCGACAAAAGCACTCAGCAGCCGAGCGTAATGCTTCAGGTGAGCGGTAGAGAACCTGTACAGAGGGGTCACGCTGTATAACGACCACTGCTTGCGCAGCAGAAAGGCTGTTCTCTGGGGATCCGCGTTATCCTGAGGGGGAAAACAAAAAGAATTAAGAAAACAACAAGCGAGGATAGCGGCTCCCTTCAGGGCTTGCACAGGGCCCGCCCTCCGGCCCGGCCCGCAGCAGGGCCCGTTTTCCTGCCGAGGAGGGCCCGCTGAGGGGGCAGCCCGGGCCCCAGCCCTACCTGGGAGCGCGGCGTCGGCGGCGAGAGGAGCTGACCGCCGATACTGAGCCTGAGCCGCCCCTGCGCCCGCCGGAACGGCGGCCCCCGCGACAGCCGCCCGAGGCCGTGCAGCGCCCGCGCCTCCCC
>VXBO01013007.1:56431-115521 GCA_013400135.1 Rhinoptilus africanus | reverse complement strand
CGCCCGGGCGCCGTTTGAACCCCCTTCCCGTCAGCCCCCGCGGGGCGGGGCGGCGCCCCGGCCGCCATGTTTGTGGCGGGCGGAAGCAGGGGAAGGAGGAGGTGGTTGGCAGGGTGAGGGTCTTTCGGTTTGGCCGCTCCGCTGCGGGTCGGGGTGAGGAGAGCTTCCCCCGGTGGGTTTTACCGTGAGGCGACCCGCCTGCTGCAGCCCGGGGCTTCCCCGCTGCTCCCGGCCTGGGCCGCGGGGCCTCGGCTGCCCGCTGGTGGCCTAGGCCTTCCTCCGGGAGATGGGGCTCCGGGGCAGGGCTGAGGCCCCTGGGATGGCGCTTTGCTTCCTGCGTCTTTATTTTTAACGGTTCTTGGGTTTGTGATTCAGGTGCAGGCTGTGAAATGGCCCTTCCCCGCCTGCTGCGGCCCCTGCTCGGGGCGCTGCCGCCGCTGGCCCGGCCGGGCTGCGGGCGGGCCCTGCACCGGGCGGCCCCCGCCCCGCCACCGCCGGCTCCAGGTGAGAAAGAAGCGTTTGTCTTGGCCCCACTGCCCCCTTTTCTGGGTTTTCGGTTGTTTTGGGGTTTTTTTCCCCCTCCCTGGGACCCAAGTCAGGGTAGTCTGCAGAGCAGTATAAAGGCACGCTCACAGTAAGCTCCTTCCCCTGGATCACTTTTTAAAGCATCTTCTCCAAATCATGTATTTATTTGACCGTTGGCATCTCACAGTGAATTGTGGTTTTTAAGGTGTATCGAACCCAACTTGTTTAATTTCCTTTTTTTCCTTTGCTTTTTTCCCCCTCTTTCGTAGCCCACAATCTAAGCAACAAGAGTAGCCGAATTCCTCACATGAAAACAAGTCTTCTTGCCCTCTACCTTACTCTTTACAGCTTTCAGCCTGTGATGAAAGTAGCAAGGGAGACTAGTTTGTGTAGTTATGCACAAATATGTATGTCTAAGTAACAGCATCCTTCAAACTTTTTCTCGCCAGCTGAAACGCTAGCTTGTTTTGTAAGTGGTGTGCTTGGTTTTCCAACTAAGTCGTAATTCCAGACACGCTGGGGTCTGCGGAAACTCTTCTGTGGCCATGATTCAGTCCGCGTATCAGTGGTTGCAGGCAGGAATGTGTTTGATTTACACCCACGTGGTGGGTGTCGGTATGTTTCAGCCTTGGCTGGTCAAGTCTCCTTTCTGCTGTCTTCTAGATTCGAATGGGGAGCTATCAGCGTGCCTCTGGACTGATGTGCAGCTCTCCTGACTCTTGCCCCTGAAATTTAACAGGGCAGCAGTTTCCAGCAAGACTGTGTTCAGATTTCTGTGTGAAAGTTTGACTGGGACATAGAAATAACTCCTCTTAAAAACTTGTTTAGCATTATTTCATGTCACATGTATGTCCTAATGTCTTACGGCAGTCATATTGGGGGGGATATGGTGTAATTTCTTTGTATATGCCCGAATTATGTGTGGGTGTGGGGGGAACTGTTTTGTCTTGCTTGTCTGCAAAAGGCACTCAAGAATTTATTATTTTTATTCAAGACTTCAATAGTTTCGTCACTCGGACTAACACTTGTGGGGAGCTGCGCTCTGCTCACGTGGGGCAAGAGGTCACACTGTATGGATGGATTCAGTATCAAAGGTAAATGCGAACCGAGGTGAAAACAGATATGCTTATTTATAAAATCCAGTGCACGCTCTAGGCCTGGATTCAAACTCATTTTTTATGCATCAGGTTGTTTTTTCATATCCTGCAGTAGTCGCTTCCGGAGTAAAACAGTTGAGAACTGTGACAGATAGGTTTTTAAAATTTCAGAGTTTCATACAAACGTTAATTGATCCTCATGACAGTGCTGTAAAGCAGGTATATATTATTACCTTTGTTGTATATGAGGGAAACAAGTAATAGCATATTTATAGCGATTCTAACAGCTGTGAACAAATAATTTCTTGTATATAGTGTCCTTAAATTTTAAGCAAACAATGTTGTTTGTCTTTTCAACTACGGGATCTAATGATACCATTTTAGAGCATGCAAGATTTGCTTAGAAATGCTGAAAAAAGATAGTAAGCAGAAGATAAAATGTTCATTCCAAGAGTTTGCTATAGGTGGTGTGATATAATCACATCCGTGTACAGCAATGGAGATAGATCCTGTGGCTTTGGTGAAATGACTTTGTATCAAAAGTCGTGTTTTGCATTTTACGGTCCGGAGGCTGGTTTTTATCCAGCATTGCTCTGCAGGATGGTCTGCATGGATTTTAAAATATGTTTTTGGAGGTCCTGAGCATCTCATCTTTGAACAGTCATGGGTGGAGTTCCAGGAAACAGCATTAGGATTATTGCGATGAGATCGTTGCAGTCTTACTTTTAAAGGCAGCCAGAGTGTGTTCCATTTGACACTTTCTTGATTCATTAAGTATGATTGTAGCTGTCTGTACTGCAGCTGAAGAGATGAAGATTTATGATTCTGGGTCTAGGAATGTGGCTTGTTCATGTGCAATTTTTTTATGGGGCCAGTGTTCTTCTTGCTTTGTGGTTGGATTTTTTTTTTTCCATGTGAACTTTAGTTTTATTGCTCATCTAAATGAGTTTATCTGAACGATGTTTCCCAGCAGGAAATCACACGTGTTCAGAATCTCTTCCCTACATGGATTAACATTCAAATTAAAATCCTACCTCCTCTCCTGGTTATTTGCACATTGTTTGTCTGTGACTGGGAAAGTCTGAAACAAATTGTTCAGATTAGATTCAGATGTGGGAAAAGCGTCTGTACATACGCTACTTGAAAGTGCTTTAAGATTAGTCACAATGTACAGAAAGCAGCCATTTGCCGCATGCTTCGGTGTAAAAAGCAGAAGACTACTAAATTATTGAAAAAGCTTTTTTCTGTTGTGTTTTTTTCATGGATCAGGCAAGGCCTGTTTCTTGTTCTGAGGGATTTCCAGGGGCTGACCCAGATCATCATTCCACAGGATGAGGTAAGTTCTACCGAAATAGGAGTTTCTATTCTTTTTATTTTTCTTTTTATTTAGCTTGGGTCCAGGAGAGGTGGAGAGCAGAATGGAGTACTTTGTCAGACTGAGTGCTCTGACCCACAAGCAGATTTAAGCCTTATGAGAGCCCTGATCTGACACTGCGACAGAAACATTAACGCTATTTCCTCTGGAGTGATCCCAAATTCAAATGAGCCATTAAGCAGTGAAGCCCTTGAGCATGATGCATTTGTCCTGCTCTTCGAATTTTGGTGAGACAGTTGTCATCTTCTTGCAGGCACATGCCCATGTGAAGAAGCTTTTGTCTAATGCCCCAGTGGAGTCTGTTGTGCGAGTGACTGGAATTGTGACCCCTCGGCCCCCAGGGCAGGAGAATCCGGTGAGAATGTTGGAATCTCTCAGGCATTTTATTTCTTGTGGAAAAGAGCACTGGATAGTAGAGTTATGGTGGGTTGTGTGTCATAGCTTTGATATGATAATGTGAGGTGAAATAGCTGCTACGACATGTAATTTAAGAGAACCTCAAAGCACATTACAGACACTCATGAATTAAATTGTATTCCAGCCCTTTGAAAGGATAATGGCTGGCTTTTTCAGGCTTTCAAAGTGTGGTTGAGAATTTCTTTTTCTTGAAAATAAGTATTGTCATCACAAGTTCTGCAGCATGTGATGACCTATTTTTCCCTCGGAATAGATTTTGCTGTTCTCATTATATAGGAAACAGAGATTGAATAATTTTTTAATGTTATGCATTCCTCGTCTCTCACTGTAATTTGCCATAGATTAATCTGTCAGGGTTGTACGTTTCCTATAGCTGGCAGGCCTAAAAAGAGAACCTGGGTTTATAACTGTAGCTTTTTTTGCTCTGACTGCTTATAGGTGTCCGTAAAGAATGCAGGCTTCAAGCGATGGTTTTATTTCTTTTAATCCTTTTTCATTTTGTTGGGAAGTTGTATATACTTTCCCCCAGTAAATAGGAAGAGTTCTGTAGGATCAAATGAACTTTGATGTGGCACAGTGCTAAGTGGGGCAAGCTGTCTGTTCTCCCTTGACATCTAAGAGAAAGATGACTGGTTCTGAGAAGTTCCTTACAAGTTGCCTTTTTTAACTTGTACTGAGGACTGGCGGTGATGCTGCTAATGCACAGTAAAATGCATACTGCATGCTGTCACTGAAGCTCATGGAACTAGTATTTTGTCCAAATGCATGTGCCCTGGAAGGATCTGTGCCTGACGGTTCCTCTGTGCTCAGCATGTCCTTCAAAGAGAAGGCAAAAGAAAAGTAATTCTATTTCTTGTAGAGATCAGTATGCTACTAGGAAAGAACATGCCACCTTTGGTGAGGTGACTTGTGTCTTTCTGAACAGAAGGGCGATCTAGGAGAAATCTGTCCTTGAGAGGTTTGCTGAGTTATACTATGGTATAATCACAGGGAGGATAATCACAGGGGTTTCTTTTTTCCTTCTGATCATCTGTGAAACACCTCTGTCCAATTGTTTTCCCTAAGTTTTGAATCTATTTTTTTTTTCCTTTTTATTCCAGAAAATGCCAACAGGGGATATTGAAGTGAAGGCGGAGACAGCAGAGGTCTTGAACTCCTGCAAGAAGCTACCTTTTGAAATCAAGGATTTTATCAAGGTGTCCCTATTTTTTTTCTTCTTTTTTCTTTTTTTAAACCAAAGTGGTGGCTTTTCAATCAATTGTGAATTTGCCCAGGGCGATGGCAAAACATGTGAGAGCTTTGGCTGGTTCTCCCAGCTCTGCTCTGGGGGAAGGATGGTATTTAAAGTAGGGATGCTGCTTGTTAGCGTTGAAGATGTGTTTCTAATTTGAGTTAAGCAGAAAACAAGGCTTGAATGATTCCAGTGCACAAGGTTTTCCAGTATCACTGTAAGAACAGATGGTAAAGGGAAGAGTGAAAGAAATCAGGCTATGCTAGCTTTTTTGAGAATGTGAAAGAGAAGCTGCCAATGCACTGCTGTGTTTTAAGGCCAGGGAACTTGGTCTCGTCTGGACAAGGAGCTTGTCATCCAGAGGATTTTCTTCCTCTGTAAGTACACAGTCTTAGAAGAGGTTAGTTTTAGTGCAGGCTTGATGGTATAGGAGTGGCTCTTAATCACTGTTAATAGAGGATATTCTCTGTGCCATTGAAGCTGTGGCTGATATGTAGGTGTTATAACTGGGAGAACTGGGTCCTGTTCCTTCAGTGTTATGGGTCCTGGACAATTTACATCATCTGCAGTGCTTTAGTTTTCCTGTCTGTTGTTCCTTTAGTTCTCTATATGATACTACTCCTCTGCTTAAAAATTGCGAGTAGGATTGCTGCAGTCTGCTGCAGTGGACTGAGAATAAGGAAGGCTGAAATCCTGAGCTTATTGAGGCAGCACTTAGCACAGTAAATGTCTGTCTGTTTTGGGTTGGGTTTTTTTTAAAGTAAGTGTTGTGCATGGAAACACTCTCAGTGGCTGATGTTTGCGGAGGTTGTGGGTAATGGGTGGGCTGTGGCAATAGAGTGGCATCCTTTTTTAGCTTCTCCCTTTTGTCCTGTGGCTTTAGGAGCAGCTTCCTTGGACATGCAATTTGAATTTTGTTTCTTAATCCTAATTGTCTCTTCTCTCCAGAAATCAGAGGCCTTACGGATGCAGTATCGCTACTTGGACTTGCGTAGCTTCCAGTTGCAGTATAACCTGCGGCTGAGATCACAGATAGTGATGAGGATGCGGGAATATCTGTGTAACCTCCATGGTAAGAAAAGGACTTGTAGAACAGGGTGTAGCAAATAACATTTTAGCCCTCCCTTCTTCTGTTTCCTATTGCTGGGAGAGATTTCCGATCAGCTTGCTACTCCAAACTGGTCCCGCTTAGTAAGGACATGTCTGCTTGCAGTGGGGCCTTTAGAGGGATGTTGACAGGCCTGGAGAGCAAAGTATGTTGAAATCTAGCAAGCTACAAACCAGTTGTTTCAAATAAGCTATATCCAGTGAGAAAAGGCCTTTTGCAGGTAGTTTCCCTCTTTTGGTCACCTGGTCACCTTTGAGGGATGTCAAAGGAATGGTTTTCTTATGGGGCTTTTGCTTATCTAAAATCAGGAAATCTTTTTTTGGAAAAGCAAAGCCTAATTCAAAATGGATAGGGAATTAATTTTTCAGGCTATATGGAGTCTTCTGTCAACAACTGTTCCAGCAGGCCATCAGGGTAGCTCAGAGCCTTTAAATCTGTCATTACACAGGTTAGAGGCAGCAAAATCTGTAGATTTTGGAGGGGCTACATGATGTGCCGATTACCTGTTTTGCTGACTAACCCTGCTCTCGCTTACTTTATGTCATACTAGTTCTCTCTGCTCTGAGCATATTCTGTGTCTGAAGCATCTGCTTGTTCCTCAGGGTTCGTGGATGTAGAAACTCCAACACTCTTTAAAAGAACGCCAGGGGTATGTATTCTGCTAGAATTGCATTTCAGCCCCCCATGATTGCGGAGGTTCATGATTGAATTGTCAATTGCTGCTTGGCCTTCATTGTTGTTCCTGCATTAAGTAACAATTAATGTGCAAATTTCTGATATGACACATGCATCCTTTCTAAAGTAGAGAGTATGAAAGGGAAGAGGTGAGAACTTGTGTCTTAATTTTGAACCTTCAAATGAATAAAGCTTCTGTCTTGTAGGGTGCATGTTGAATGCAAGTCCTATCCTGGGATGGCCAGATTATAAAACTAAAAAACTTCCTCTAAGCGCTGTTTCACCAGCATTTATCTCTTAACTAGTAGCTTGCTGCAGTGACGCTACTCAAGTAATTCTAATTTCTGAGTTTATATTCCTTTCTTTCATTTCAAAAATAGTTGCAGAGAAGAGAGGTGTAGCCCAGGAATTGTTGTTGCAGCTAACATGTGGGGTTCTTTCATTTAAATCCCTGGCTTGGATGGTGTATTGTTACGCATTAGTCTCTCAGAGCAGAAGGTGGGGAATCCTTTGGGATATTTTGGATCAAGTTGATTAATAGATTTTTTTAAAGTGTAATGTATGAACAGCCATTTCCTCCCAATTGGGATTTCATAATGGGGAAAATAGATCCTTTCCTCTTTTGCTTCTAGTCTGTGCTTTCTGTCAGGAATTGAGGCCACTTATTTGCTGAACCATGTAAGCTTTTCTTTCTGATGCTAGGGAGCAAAAGAATTCCTTGTGCCCTCGAGGGAAGCGGGCAAGTTCTACTCTCTGCCACAGAGTCCTCAGCAGTTCAAGCAGCTCCTCATGGTTGGAGGCCTGGACAGGTAAGAGTTTCTAGGACTCCTGTTTTCGTGTCCTGTCCAGGGTTCGCTTGGTTTGATCTGTGGAGTTTTAGATACTTCCCAAAAAACTTACTGACAAAGGTTTTGTGTTTTGAAGAGGGATCCTTAAATACTTACTACTTTTCAGCTAGGCCAGGGCCTTTACCCCCCAGCAATGCCTCCCCGTCGGAGGAAATCTACCCTGTTTGAAGGTTGAAATCTTCACTGTTGTTTTCAACGGAAACCTGATCTGAAGCACAGTCTGCCTGAAGGACAGCAAAATCCAGTGTGTGATAAAAGCCTCTTCAAGAGTAACTTATAGAAGTAATTGAGATGAGACTGGGCAGCTGAGCGTTACTGAGGGGAGAAAGCAAGTTCTCGGGGTGCATGAGTACAAAGCNTGGAGGCCTGGACAGGTAAGAGTTTCTTGGACTCCTGTTTTCGTGTCCTGTCCAGGGTTCGCTTGGTTTGATCTGTGGAGTTTTAGATACTTCCCAAAAAACTTACTGACAAAGGTTTTGGGTTTGAAGAGGGATCCTTAAATACTTACTACTTTTCAGCTAGGCCAGGGCCTTTACCCCCCAGCAATGCCTCCCCGTCGGAGGAAATCTACCCTGTTTGAAGGTTGAAATCTTCACTGTTGTTTTCAACGGAAACCTGATCTGAAGCACAGTCTGCCTGAAGGACAGCAAAATCCAGTGTGTGATAAAAGCCTCTTCAAGAGTAACTTATAGAAGTAATTGAGATGAGACTGGGCAGCTGAGCGTTACTGAGGGGAGAAAGCAAGTTCTCGGGGTGCATGAGTACAAAGCTTTTAATTGGGCTTGTTTCTCCAAATAAAATTGAAGGAGAGGGGGAGAATTGTTTACGCGGTGAACTACAGGCCAGGTTTTGACTATGACTGAGTTTTGCCGGGCCATTAGTAGAGTCAAGGTTTGGAGCAGAAGGTGGGAAAAGCAGTTTTGTGTGCCCCTGTTGGGACAAAGCTCATCTGGTAGCCTCCACATGCCTCTGGAAGGTATGATTGGAGGTGGATACAGCTGCTGATGCAGTTGCTTCCGCTCAAAATTTCATGCTTTTGAAGGGATGGGAACAGCCAGGGCTGTGAGCATCTGCTGCAAAGGGAACAGAGCTCTCCCTTTTACTTTTTTTCTTTTTAATGATCAGTTGTATAGCCACAATTAAATTTAGGGTACTTTAAATTGTTATCTAAGTAAAAGTACTATTGCAGATACTTTCAGGTTGCTCGCTGCTACCGAGATGAAGGTTCGCGGCCTGACAGGCAGCCTGAATTCACTCAGGTAACCACCTCTCACCGCCTTTCACTCTCTTCCTCAACCCAAACAGCTTGTAGCTCTTTTCCCTTCTGAAGACCTAGTTTTTCCTAGCACTTGTGCTGTCCGGGGGGTACAATGTGGTTTAGTATGGGACATGCACAGAGTGGTTACTGTCCTTGGGTGACTGTACGTGGTGCTGTAGATGCCACAGAGACATCCATGGATGGATAGCGGTACATCCCAGGTGCGGTAGATGTGGGGATTGTGTTGCAGCAGTCCTTTTGCTTGATGATGCAATCTCCTCTTGTCCTGCTTGGTCGGACATCTCGTTCCTCAGCCTTGAGATCCCAGGCAGAGCTAGCCCAGTTCGTTCAAGGTTTCTCCCTCTGTCGTTGTCATCATTACCTCGTTTGGTTCTCTGTGGAGGCTGTTGCCCAAGTCATCAGGCTGTAGTGAGATCATGAGCACACCCTCAGTCTAATGCGTCATGCTATGATTTCATGTAGCATATTGTTTGTTTTTATGCTGGCTTCATAGTCAAGCTTCTGCAAGTAGCAATGCAAAGACAAAACCTGTAGCTAATGTGGAATCCCCCCTCTTATTTTCTGGTTTTAGATAGATATAGAAATGTCATTTGTAGATCAAGCTGGGATCCAGAGACTAATAGAGGGCCTCCTGCAATATTCCTGGCCTGAGGAAAGAGGCTCCATTACGACTCCTTTCCCTTCCATGACATACGAGGAGGCACTGGCTAACTACGGGACTGATAAACCAGACACTCGTTTTGGGATGAAGGTGAGAGTTTCCCCGTTGGAAACTTGCAGATTCTCCTTTCTGTTAGTGTTTTAAGGATAACCTTTGTTAAAGGTTAAGGATAACCATGTATACATGATTGGGTGGAGTTCTTAATGCTGTGATTTACCCAAGGTGTTTATCCCATCATTACTGCTTTGTACAGGTAATCATCTCTTGGAGAAGAGAGGGTTTGATTGTTTGCTTATGGGAAAATGTATGTTTTTAGAACATTCTATTTTAAAGATAACGGAGTGTTAGGAAGCAATGTATCTTGACTGTCTTAGGAAGAGAAGCCCATAAGGCATCCACACATACTGTAAGTGCTCTTCCCTGCTGCATTCCAAAGTATACTCCTGGTGAACATGCTTCATGAGACAGGCTTCTCCAATCTTTTCTGGCCTGAAGATACTTTTGAGATAACCAACCATGGCTGTGCATACACTGTTTGTGTATGAAAGTATGAAATAAGAGTATTGACAAATGTATTGAGAGGAGCAGTGCTGAAAAGAAAGAAAGCATCTTATATTTCCCCAGGATTTAATTTTTGGCGTTTCTTTTTCAGTATGCAGCTCTCTTCACTGCGGTAGGATGTCACCATCTCAACTTTAGATTTTCCTAGTCCTCTTGCACCTCTTTTTCTGCAGTGCTCAGCCTCCTTCCTGATGGTTATTCCAGCTTGGCCACATTTCACTTCCTTCTGTGAACCATTTGATTTCTCTGAGCAAAGAAGTGATATCCTGGTGTTGAAGGCATTAAGACGCAGGTGCAGGATTCTTGTTTCACGTTCCTACCCCTGCTGCTTTTTCCTGTGGTCTCTCCTTTCTCAGATAGCGGATATCGGTGACTTTTTACGAAGATCGGACATTCAGTTTGTGCAGGATGCACTCAGTTACCCACGTGGCACAGTCAAAGCTATTTGTATTCCTCAGGGAGCGGTAAGTGATGCTTTTACATACTGTTTATGGTTTATGTGAAATAAATAAAATACCAATTTGAATTCCTTTGTTGGTATGGAAGTGTTGCTTGCTGTTACTGGAGTAGCGCCCTTCAGGGAACTTGGGATTGGTTGTGGTTGATGTCAGGTTGGGCTGAGTGGTGGTAGAAGAGGGGAATGGAGACGATCAGGCGACAGGAAGAATATATTGTCCTTAGGAAGAGAAGAGAAGAGCTGCAAGGTCCCTCGAGGATAGGGAAGCCTCTTGGGATTTCAGCTTGCTTGTGTCAGGGATGGCTTCTGATGTGTGTCTCAATAATAAATTGTGCCCTGTGGCAAGAGATTGATGTAGAGCCAGGTATGGACTAGTTAAAAAAAAAAAAGGTCATCTGGTTACATGCCCTTCTCATGTTTGCTTTTCCTACATTTGTGGGCACAATGCATGTCTGGTAAAGAGAATGTCACGGGCCAAATCCAAGGCTGACAGGAGATGTAAAAGATTATTTGACGTGTATTTTGGCAGGCAAGCAGATTTAATTCTGGCTGTGGGCATCTTTGCAGCTTGGGCAATATGGAAAAGAAAAATCCACTAAACAGTGAGTTCTATTTGGGGATTAGACTTTCTGACCGTGGTTTCTCTTGGGATGCCTTGATTTTGGCACAAAGTACAAGTTACTGGCTTCCACGAGAGGGCACTAGGGTGTGCGTTTGAGCAAAACAAAAGTGGGATCTCCTGCTCTTCTGAACGTTAGCTGAACAAAAAATCGAGATCTTGATGCACATCCTCACTTCTGCTGCACTTCCTTGCATGTGAGCATCAGCCCAGTGAATTTCCTTCTGTTCTTCCAAATTGAACTATGCCTTCTGCATCAACAGCGTGGTGTTACACCCTTGTTCCTGCGTGCTGGAGGAAGTTAGTTGGCATGATCTGACTCTGCTGACCAGCTACATCTGATCTGTGAGCAGGGAGGAAAACACTGCAGCCAGATATACAACCTAGAGGGGCCTCTTCCTGCAAGCAGCCCTTGGAGAAGATACCCACCTGCAGTCTAGTGCTGTGGGCCCTGTCCTGTTCCACAGCTCTCATAAGAGCTTGTACTAGAAACAAAAGAGCTTGAGAAGTTTAGGAACAGCTCAGTCAGTGGATTTGAATCCCAGTCGGACTTTCCATAGGTTTGCTGATGTTTAATGTGTCTTCTCTTACTCTTTCCCCAGAGATATCTTAAAAATAAAGATTTGGAGTCATTAAAGGAGTCTGCAAAATCCCAGTTTAACCAGGTGAGACAGAAACACTGCTGAGGCATTGGAAATGGTGCATGACAAAGTGCGCATAAAGGCACTTGCAGGCAGAGAAAGACAGAAGAGCAATTTTTAATAGCTGAGAGTCAGTGCCTGAGCATGTCATGCTTCAAGACAGGAGAGGGCAGCACTGGAATGAATATACTCTTATCTTTCTTTAGGAAATCATGGAAATTATCTGCAGGCCTGATGGAAGCTTGAAGTCTCTGCTCACAAAGTTTCTTGGTGAGAAGCAGCAGTCGGAGCTTATCAGAGCGCTGAACATGCAGGTGGATGATGTGGTGCTGCTGGCAGCTGGTGAACACAAGCGAGTGGTAGGAGGCATTTCTTGGGTGGCCGTGTGTGTTGGGTGTTGCTGATGATGGCTTTGATGTTATCTGACCTCAGTCTAATTCTTCTTATTATTAAAATAGGTCACCGTCTAATTCTCTGTCTCTCTGGAGCTGAAGCTATAGCAACAGCAAATAATGCATGAAACATACCTAGAGCTTTTATTATCCCCAGGCAAATTCTGGGAAGAACCCATAACTGAAATGAAATCTGGAATATAAAACAGGAACAAATCAGTGCCTCCTTTTCTTTCACCTTAACTTAATTTTTCAAGCATCAAACAGATTGGAAAACAAGGTCGACTAGGTAATTTTGTCTCCCCTAAGCAGATGACAAGAGTGAAGCACAGCTGCTTATTAGCAGCAGTGATGGGAGATTCTGTCCCTGCCCTTCTCTGTATTCTTGCCAGCAGACGTTGCCTTCCAAGCATTGGTTTATGACACGGTGTCATGCTGATTGACAGACAAAATTTTGTCATCCTCTCTTTCTGTGCCTTCATTTCTCTGTCTGAAAAGTGCAGGTCTTACCTGTGCTCCCCAGTTAATCCACATTTACGTAGAGCTTGAGATTAGTCTAGGAAAGATCTGTGAAGATGGAACAGTTGGAAGAAAATCGACTTTCCAGCTCCTTACTTGGTCTTTGTCAAACCCTGGAGCTGCTGCTGCCTCAGCAGGAAGGCAGTATCTTTCAGGATGCAAAGCAAAAGTGTTTAAGGCAACAGTGCATTGCAACTGATGCTGTCTGTGGTACTACCTTTATGAAACGCTCTTTCCCTGGTCGGTGTTTGAGCGACTTCCCTGATAGTAAAATTGCCCTGTCTCGTTCTCTCCCTTCTCTTTTGCAGTGCTCTGCATTAGGAAGCCTACGGTTGGAGAGTGCTGACCTTCTTGAGGCGGCTGGGCTGGTGCTCCGTGATCCTACAGCTTTTCACTTTCTGTGGGTGGTGGATTTCCCCCTTTTCCTCCCAAAGGAAGAGAATCCCACTGAACTGGAGTCTGCTCATCACCCTTTCACTGCCCCTCATCCTTCAGATACCAGCCTCCTCTATTCTGATCCCACAAAGGTAACTAACTTCATGCCTGCCATGCTAACACTTTTACAGTTATGTGTCGTAGAAAACTAGGCAAGTAGCAGCTGTTTGTGCTGTAAAAAGAGATGTTGTTTCATGGAATTGATGGCTGTTTGGAAGAGACGTCTTCCAGATTACTGAGTAGCAAATATCCACGTGTGCCCCTGACAAAAGGGGCTTATAGGAAACAGTCTTTTAAGGTGAGGAGTCTTATGTTCTGACCCATGCCACATTGATTCAGGTTCTGATCAACTTTTGCAAAAGGATTTGTACTGTTCCCACCTCTGCCAGCAGCAGTCCGTGCCTCCAATGAGAGTGGTACCTGACCTGCAAGGTGCCACTGAGAGCAGTGTTGTAGTACATCATGGCTTCATTCCCAAGCGTCTTTGCCGTCTGTGTGCAGGTTGTTGTTTGCTGCAGCTGTGCCCTAGCCTTGCTAAGGTGCTTGTTCGTGTCTTTCTCTAGGTCCGTAGCCAACACTATGACCTTGTGCTGAACGGCAATGAAGTTGGAGGTGGCTCCATCAGAATTCATAGTGCAGAACAACAGCGTTTTGTGCTGGAGAAAGTGCTGAAGGTAACACTTAGAGATGTCTCTAATGTTCTCTTGGAGATCGATTTCAAATTCCGAAAGAAACACTTGTGTGCTTCTCTGATAAACATAACTCCTAGTCCTAAGTGATGGTTGGCTTCATCTTACATGGCTAGTAGGACTATTTGTCCAGTGACACTAACCTAATTTTGCAGGAGGATTCTGAAGTGCTTTCCCATCTGCTTGAGGCTTTGGAATTTGGAGCTCCACCTCATGGAGGAATCGCTTTAGGTAAGTGCTCTCTGTAGCTCTCCAGGATGAAGGTGTCTTGTGACTTTTTTTTGGTATACTGGATCACAGTAACAAGCCTCATGCTTATTAGCAAAAGCCTCATCTCCTCCTGACAGAGATGGCTGTTC
This sequence comes from Rhinoptilus africanus, assembly GCA_013400135.1. Taxonomy (NCBI): domain Eukaryota; kingdom Metazoa; phylum Chordata; class Aves; order Charadriiformes; family Glareolidae; genus Rhinoptilus; species Rhinoptilus africanus. The sequence continues at coordinate 101,633 of VXBO01013007.1, read as the reverse complement.
TGATGTTGCTATTTGGCACCTCTAACATGATAACTCTGTGCGGGCTTGCACAGTGCCTTCTGTCTCTGTAGCTGCTTTGTGGAAGAGAACAGAGGTCTTGTCACCAGGTGCAGAATGTTTTGGTGTTTCTTCCCAGCGTCATAGTGTGATTTAGTTCTTATGCAAGGACCAAATCACATGTCGGTGGCTCTAAGTGTGATCCTTATCCGCTGTTCTACAAAAACAGTGTGTTCATTAAGATTACGTCATCTTTATTCTCATTCCTGCGCAGCCAGAACAAGATTCCTGTAGTGCATGCCCCGAGGCCTGGGACAGCGTGGTACTTTGCTTCATGCCCTGGGTCACTGCCACAACCTCGCCCTCTGCTTCAGTCTCCCTTCTTCCATATCTGTTTCGCTCACCACTTCAGAGAGCTAAACTGGCAGTTAACAAATGCTGCCAAGTTAGTTCCCTGCTCTGCCTCAGCACGGACTTGATGGATACCTGTGCCAACATAGGGAGCAGATGGGACTCCAGAGTCAGAAGGAGTGGGAGGAGACAGCAGTGCTGACCTAGGTTGCCTTAAGTTGTTGTGGAATGGCGTCCTCCAAAGTCAGCACAGTGCTGTGTGCAGCGTTATAGCTATGTCAGACTTTTTTTCCTAGAACTTTGCGAGTTTATCGTTTTTGAAAAAGAAAAGAAAAAAAAGCCCCCACCCACAAACCCCAAAGCTAGCATTTTAGCCTATGGTCTGCCAGTGTGACTTCCCTCCATCCAATCACACAGATGCTTTTGTGTATTTTTTTAATTCCTCCTAACTGCTGTAATCCTTCAGAACTGGTTGACCAAGTTAAACAGAGCCCTGACCGTGTTCTGTGACGTGACTGCCCTGGCTTGTTATGCTGTCTCTGCAAAGGCACTGTCTCGCTCTTGTAGCCCTTGGTGTGCTGCAGAATTTCTTGGTAATACTGAAAAGCTTTATTTTGCTAAGCCTTTCTGCTCTTTAGGCAAGTCTGTTTCTCTCTGCTGGTTGAGATTAATTTTTTCCCCTTACTTGCTTCAGTTTTATTCTTCAAGCTCAATAATATCTACTCCGTCTTTCTGATTTTTCTCAATCGGAGGAGGTAATATTGGGCCATAACTCAAGTGGTTCACCACTTTGTTTTCTGCGTCTAGGTCTTGACAGGCTGATCTCTCTCATTGTCGACGCTCCAAGTATCCGAGACGTCATTGCTTTTCCTAAATCCTTCAGGGGACGAGACCTGATGGGCAGTGCTCCCGACTATGTCACTCCAGAAGAACTAGAGCCATATCACATCCAGGTTTCCTGGCCTCTTGCAGAAAAAGAGGCAAAGAAAAACTAGTGATGTAAGCTGAGGTGTTCAACCTGAGGTGGCTACAGCTTCCAATTCTAGAATCCAGTTCAGAAAACGTCAACTGTTATGGGAGGGGGTGAGTGGGCAGTACAGCCCCACTGTACTATGGCAGTTTTGGGACTGAATGGGAGGTAGATATGAGGGCTCCCCGACAGGAATCCACCTTCAGATGGGTAACGGGAAGGAGAATTGGAAAAGGAAAAGAGAAGAACATAATTTTAGCGTGGAATATTAAGACTGTTGGCTTTGGGGTGTCATATTGGAGGGAGGATGGGATCTGTTTCTTTCACTCCCCACTTTTTACATGTACTTTGTAAAGTATTTCTCCTCTCATCTGGAGGAGATAGTTGTCAGCTTCTCTGGCAGGATAATTTATATTCCTGATAATCATTGAATCTTGGTGGCTGAGGACTGTTACAATAAAGCAGTGCTATACTAGGCCGAGAGCTCTGGATGCTTCACAGCGAAACGTCAGTGCAGCCAGCAGCTTGCCTTGTGTTGGAGATCATCCAGATCTTGCCACGGGGAATTCAAAGAGGGAGAGAGAAGTGTTCCTAATATTTGCAACAGTTGTCCTCGTAATGCTTGTCAGAGAGGTGATGATCTGTCTATGGGGCCTGTGGTCCTGGTGTTTTTCAGCACGCTACTTCTGAAGTTTGTATGTTTGTAAATAAAGTTTATCTGGCAATGTGGTTTTGACTGAGCTTGGCTTTGGGCTTTCTCTACAAGAGCAAGCTGCCAGTTTTTCTTCATAATCCCTGATCCAGGAGACGACAAGAAATCTGTGCCAGCGTAGTGGGATTGCTACTCTTCTGTGAATGAACCTCTACCTAGGTTGGAGAAAGCAGAGAGTTGGTGGGAGGAAAGGAGGAAGGTGAAGGAGCTGAGGAAAAGAGAAGACATTACCTCAATAAGCTAGGAAGATGGTGCAAAGGAAGAAAAAGAGCTACCGTGTCCCAGCTGGGAAGGACAGCAGGAGGCATCTGCCAGAGGAAGTGCATGAGGACAGAAGGAAGACCACGATTCTTTTCTGAGCTGATACTGAACTCCAGCCTTCTGTGGAAGATTCCTTCTTGCAGATTCTAACAGAATCTAGGCTGCTCCAAGGGTTATCGGCTAATTCACTCTCCAGACTGTGGGATAACATTACATGATGGTGTGCAGCGTTGCTGTTTTTAAGTACTGGACTGTCCTGTTGATAAGGAACAGTGAGGGAGGCGGCTCATCTCCTTAAGGTTGGTTTTTTGAGTACTTTATACAAGTTACAGTAGAGCTGACTTACTGCTGCTTTGCAGATTATAAGATGGTGGAGTTATACGTGTGAAAGAAAACCTTAAATCCTTTCTTTTCCTATGTTATGATTGGTTTTGTTAGTTTCGGAGCATGGTTAAATAGTATTTGAAAAAACCAAACCCAAACCACAATCCTGGATTTGTGTTCACATTCATTCTAGCCAAACACCGTGAGTTCCTTAATTTTTCCCTTGTATGAGCTATTCATTCTTACTAGACATTAATTCACCTTTGTTTTACTTCACTTCCCTCTCCTCCCCCTCCCCCCCACCACGAGCAGAAGCTGTCAGTAATGGAGTGAGGATCAGTTTTCAGAAGCTGAGGTGAAAATTGGATCCCTAACCAGATCTGTGCTAAAAACGATTTTTTCCAATTTTTTTGGTGGTGGTTTTGAGGGGGTGGAAAGGAGGCTGTTACCTTGTGAGAATTATACTGGGTATTTTTGTTACCTTAACTTGTAAGTGGTGATGTGGAATACAGCCACTAAAAGGCTATATATTACATTCAAACTACTTTTTTAGAGGATGCTGGATTTTGTCGTTTAGTTTCTTTGCTGGTAGTGAGATTAAGATTGCATGGAATTTGCTTGAGGGTCACGTGTGTTCCTAAAGCGGGGATGTCAGAGCCTTGTTTGAGGGCATGGAGTCACAGAAAATAACAGTTCTGAGAAGCTCCTCACTCCCCCCCGGCTATTGTTTATAATAACTGTAAACATCTTGTGCTGGATTTTTCTTTTTAGTTGTGAAATAAGGGATACTGTGTCATTTGGTTAGTAACTGTTTGCAAAAGCAAATGCTGTTTACGTCTGAAGAGACGCAGTTCTTTGAATTAGGATTATTATCAAGCGTTCAAAGGGTGACTGATGCTCCAAGAGTCTTAGGCAGAAATATAACACTGACTGAAATGTTCTTCTTGAGAGCACTGGTTAAAACACGTGAGCAAGCTGCCTCCAAGGCACACACATCCCTCTCTTGTGCAAGCCGTTCCGTGCGATGTTTGTTTACCCACTGCTATATTAAGGACTCGCCGCACTTGTAAGTGTGTGACACAGCTGTGATTAGCCACAGTGAAAAAAATGCAGCAAAACACGTCCTTGGAGCTGCCGCAGTCCTGCCACAATTAGGTCAGTGGAAAAGATGTCTCCCAAATTTATGGATGCCACCTGTGCTTGGATTTGGGCCTCCAGGCGGTTTACAGTGCAAGTGTGTGAATTTGCCAGTGGTTGTGTGAATGTTGCCACAGGGAAGACGTTAATTGCTCTGTTTTCTGCAGAGCATCGGGCAGGGTTTCACTTGGGCTTGTGGAAGCCCGATCTACAGGAAGTCGCCTTTAAACCACAATCTTGTTGGCGTGCTTGGCTGCGTGTTTTGGTAGAAGCAAGATTAGACAAGACATTGCAGAGAAATACAGGGCGGGCTTATTGTAGACCGATATCTCATGTTTGCTGGAGAAGAGCTGCTGGCCTGTCATCCTAAAAATGGATGTTAAACCAAATAATGGAGTTCAGCACAGTGTCCATCAGAAACCCCTGCTGAAAATAAGCTAGACCGTAACCACAAGATGCAAGCTTTCACAGAGCCCTCGTTGCTTCTACCTTCCTTTCTTTCTCCTGCGTGAGACAAACCTATGGAGAAATGTTGCTGTATTGCTAGAAGATGCAAACTCCTCGACTCCTCTGTTAAGAATTAATCTTTAAGTAATCTTTCACTAGAGGTGTGGTGGGTAAGGGAAGGTCGGTGACTCTATATTGCTGCGTGGTTTGGGTTGGCTGGTTGGGTTTTTTTTCCCTTCCCCATGCAGAGGAGGCCTAAGCCAAACTAGCAGTGTAAATCTGTTCATCAACTTCATGAGAGTCCGAAGGCCTTGAGGGTGCCTTTCTACTATTCCTTTTTGTCCAAAGGGCAAGCAGTAATAGGGTTAGTGTATGCAGACTCCTCCCTGTGTTGGAGGTACTGAGACTCCTGGCTGTTAGCAGGAACACCCCTCTGGCACCCAGAGCAGCCTCCCATGTCAAATGAGTGACAAACCCCGTATCGTTACGATCTCCAGAGTCCTGCAGTGATTTTCCACATGCCATCATGACTCCTCTGCTCTTCCTTCAGCCTCTCCTCAGCCTGTGTGTACGTGTTCTCTATGATGGATAAGAGAATTGTCCAGCCTCTGGGTAATCTACCTGGAACAGTTGGCTTTGTTGGGAATAGAATCACCAGCTGCCTGAGGATTTGTTTTGAGTCTTTGCTGGTGGGGATCAACTTGTGACGGGTGTTTTTCTACACACAAGGGTTGGGCAAGTTCTACTCTAGAGAACTTGAAACGAGCCGGAGCTTTGTACGGTCGTGTGGCGAATCTCCAAGCCCGGGAAGGCATGGCTCTGCTGCTCTGTATTTCACCAGCATCTCTCCCACTGGGAAAAATGGAACAGGTGTGGCGTTGGGTGATGCCACACCGATGTCCAGCATCTGGTGAATACAGGCCGCCTTAGAAAAAGAGTCTATAATGGTAAGAGCGGAAGGATAAGGAGAGCTCATGCTCTCAAATATATGAGTTTCTATTTTTTCCCTGCTTGCTTCATACCTTTAGTTGCTTGCACAACGACGTGTTTCGACCACGCTTGCTTGCCGTTGTCAGTGTATGCAGCCAGCCCTCGTGAGGGTGCTTGGTACCCTCTGTGCCCCGTGTGTTTAACAGCGGCAGCAAAGGCACTGCCAACTGACAGCCACCTAAACGGTACCAGATGGAAATCCCCCGTGTAAGCTTCACGTGACTTCACCTCTCAATGCTTGGGCTCTTATTTTAGGCTTGTGTTCTAGTTCGTTGGGGTTTTTTTCCAAAGCGTTGTTTTATGTAATTAAAAAATGTTGATTACATGCAGTCACCAGCTGTGCCAGCCACAATTTTACAATAAACAGAGCTCTGTGACAGATATATTCAGCCTGGATTGGTCACATTTGCCTCTAATAATCCATCAGGCTCCAGCTTTCTTGTTTTGTTTTGATAGCCTTTGTGTAGTGCTAAACTAGAGTTGAAGAAAAACGTTACGGACCGTTCTCCCATGAATTCTGTCATATTTTAAATCTATCTGTATTTCTGTAGCTGTGAGTTCCGCTGTTAAATTACGTTTTACTCTAAAAAGTACTTCTTGCTTAATTGGAATCTTTCATCAGATCATTTCATGAGGTACCTTTCCATTTAGGTTATTAGGAGGAATAAATACTGAAATTCCTTCTATATTTTCCATTCCCCTCATCATTTCACAAACTGCTTTTCAATCACATGAATTTTAAGCTGTGGAGTTTTAGGTTATCCCATCTGCCTTCCCGTGGAAATCACGGCATATCTCCTGTGCCACCAGCAGTGACCTTCCGTAACACCCAGCGACCGCTGAAGCGGCCAAAAGTTGATGCTGTTGTAGGCTGCTTAGAGTTTTGGGGGTTTTTTTCCCCTCCATATTTTACTGTTGGTATTTATCACCCTTCACTTCCAGCTCTGTAATGTGTAAAGGTACTAGAGAACATTTTTTGCTTCAAACACTAGTGTTAACCATGTAGTTCAGTTACTAGTTAAAAAAAAACCCCAAAGCCAAACCACAACAAATTATCAGAAAGATCACAAAGTACGTGGCAAAGAAAGGCGGAAGCTTTGGCAGCACTTTGCGCTTTCCCAAGTAGCAGGTGTATACCAAAGCCAACGATACAAAAACATTTCTGGGAACAGCTAGTACAAGGGGCATGTGCAGTGGCAGTTTTCTCTGGAACAACAATCACAGTGTACTATTGGATTTATTTTATTTTATTTTACCCTCTATTTGGAAAGTGATGGATTTAAAACACTCAGTCCTGAGAATTTTGCTTGTTTGCTTAGCAATTAGAAGAGAATTGGAGATGAAGACTTCAGTTCTTTGATGGTGTCCCTTGAAGTGTAGGCTCCTCATTTGTCATCCGTTCAATTTTTCTTGTCATTATGTCTTTATTTCTGTATAAAGAAAAAGACATCCAGTATGGTTTTGTAAAAGAAAAGCCTTAAATGTGGGTTTTGTAGCATGAACAGAACTAATTTGACAGCAATTACAGTGCCAGGGCTCGGAGTAGGGTGGTAGCGAGCGACTCGAATCCTTTCAAAGAGCATCACTTCACTCTGAGTGGCAGAACAACAGTGTCCAGAGCAAAACCGAAGCGATATTCCTCGGGGGTGATACAGCCCCTGGTAACTGTACAACGACATTTTTTGGCGGCTCTGTACAAACATATGGGAGATCAAACAGGAGAGGTGGGCGGATGACGGGCTGATTAGCTCAAGGTCACGCAGGGTATTGTCCCAGGGGGAGCATCCTGGGAATACTGTAACAGCTCACGCAGAAAGCTAACTCATCTCTAACCTCCCTACTTCTTTGCTGGGAAAAAATGCTGGAGTTTACATAAAAAGTACTAGGTCATATTCATAGTAAAAGCTTAAAAAAAGCAATTATGGAAGGCGAGGGCTTGATTTGGATATTTAGGATGTCTTGTAAAAATCCCAAGAATGAATTTCAAGTGAAAATGTATATAAAGCCACGAATTCTCATTCCGCATTTTCACTATTAATATTGTATAACTAAAGGCAGATCCAGAAAATCCCTGGCAAATGTTTTTTTTTTTGGNNNNGAGCACACGGCTGACGGTCGGGCGGGGGGTGATGAAATGATCCTTTTAGTGGAAGGAGCATAATTTTAGCACAGCTGCCACAGAAATACACGGGACCAAGCCCTACCTGCAGTTGCCTTTGGAGGCAGCTTGCTGGTTTTAATGCAGTTGCAGGAGCCACCTGAAGAAAATACCTGTCATGCTGTTACTAATTTCATTTGTGGAAGACGAGATAAATAGTAATGAATATAAAGACCCGATAAATAGTAATGAATATAAAGACCCATTAAATGTAGACTCACCAGTTAAATAACTCTGCTGACTAAATTACAAGGAGGTACGACGTAGTCAGGATGACATTCAGCTAGAATGATACTTTCTGAAAGGCAATTTCTGCGAGTTTATGCTGTTACTAATTTTACCTGAACAACCTTCTGTTTAAATCTTAGTTGTGAGCCTGCGGGCCTTTTTCATCATGTCAAGGTCATTTCCATCCCTCCTTTCTGCTCCTCACTGCTCCCGTGGCAGTGCCGATCGAGGCATTCGAGGGATGTCCGGTGAGCAGCACTTCGTTATTTCAACTGAGACCAGGTTTTGGGTCCAGCACGCTGCGATATATCAAAAACAGCTGCACCAGCAGCAGCACAGGTGAGGAATAGGAATAAGTGACTGAGGTTTGGGGAATATAAAAATGAGGACTGCTTAAGCTGACTTGAAGTAAAATAACGTGGGGTTAATTCGTGCTGCCATCTTGTGGCTTCTGCTCAGAAAGATTCAAAAATGCTGGAAATTGTCAAAATAATCAGAATCTATCATGCGACAGTAGGAAATACTGAAGCTGTTCTTTAAATAGCCGGTGACACAGATAGCTGTGCGTTTTCCTTGGGGTTATTGTTCCCTTTGAAATCATAAAGTGTACTGTCATGTTTTTTCCTGAGCCTTTCACGGTAGCGTGACCTAAAAGCTGGAGAAGTACAGTATGTGTTTATGTGTATCTTCTCTGATACTGTACATCTTATCATGGAGAACAGACGTCACGTACTGTTCAGTTATAGAAATGGTTATGCATTTTAACAAATTCATGAACAGAAAATGGTATTTCACATGAAAGTTGGTTTATGCTGTTCATTTATTTATTAAGTATAGAATCATAGGGTGGGAAGGGCCCTCTGGAGATCCCCCAGTCCCACCCCCTGCCAGAGCAGGGTCACCCAGAGCAGGGGGCACAGGAACGCCTCCAGGCGGGTTTGGGATGTCTCCAGAGACGGAGACTCCCCCCCCTCCCTGGGCAGCCTGGGCCAGGGCTCTGCCACCCTCAAGGGAAAGAAGTTCCTCCTCAGGTTTAGGTGGAACTTCCCATGGTCAAGTTTGTGCCCGTTCCCCCTTGTCCTGTCCCTGGGCACCACTGAGAAGAGCCTGGCCCCGTCCTCCTGACACCCACCCCGTCAGTATTTATAGGCACTGATAAGATCCCCCCTTGATCGTCTTTTTTCCAGACTGAAGAGACCCAAATCCCTCAGCCTTTCTTCACAAGAGAGGTGTTCCAGTCCCCTCAGCATCTCGGTAGCCCTTTGCTGTCCCCTCTCCAGCAGTTCCCTGTCCTTCTTGACCCAGGGAGCCCAGCACTGGACACAGCGTATACCTGGAGGATAAGTAAAATTGGTGATGAGAAGTCTCACCAAAGTCTGCTGAAGGCTGAGTCCACCTCGCTGTCATAAAAGAAGAAACGATGATGGTGATCAGGAGGGTGAGGTGCTTAACCCGTCTTGCTTTCAACCGTCAGGACTTGAATATGATGCTACTGAACAGTAGGATGTTTCTAAATGAGCTTAATACTTCTATGATCTCTTTGGCAGATCTTGTGTTTGGCTTCACCTCGCTTTTGAACTGCCATAGGTTCGTTTTGCTTTGGTTTTCCCTTTCCAGAGCTAGTGTCTCAAATTTCCTCCCTGCCTGTGGATGACTCCCCTCCATTCCCTTAGCCACTGCAGTCCCTGTTGGGGGCACGGGCAGGGACTTTAGGAGGCAATGCCTCCTGGCAGCTCCATGGGCTTATCCAAATCTATCTTCAGGGCACTCTGACACTGTACAAATGGTTACTACTTAACTGCTGGCATTAGTAATTTAAATCATTTAGTCCAATATATTTGTTAGATGGTGTGTTGGACTGTGCTGCAAAGCTTACGTGGCCAAATGAAGCTTTTTTTTTATTATTATCTTTCTTTTTTTTATTCCAGCCTTCTATTTCAGTATTACAGGCCAGTTTCTTCCAGGTTGCCGAACTCGGAGCTTGCCTTTTGAGCAAAAGGAACGGGCCTTTGGTGACAGCGACCTAAAGTGCCACCACTAAACGCATAACCACAATTCTGCCTTTGTAACCGTGGGATTAGTTTGTATCTCTACACCTTCAGGACAAATGCTTTTTGCTTCGTCATGATCCCTTAACGTAAGAAACACTTGTTACGACTGTGACAACCCTTCCTTTCAGTAGCCCTGGTGAGCGCGACGAGTGAGCGGGTCAGCACTTTATTTCATCCCCCTCATACTATTAATGTACGTGTGGGATAATCATGGGAACAGAAAGACCTATTGAAAAAATGTCAAGGAGGCCAAAATGTTTAACGCGTTATTTTTTCACACTGGTCGTTGCCAGAAAGTTCAGGAGAAAGAAGTGCTGACTAGCACTGCTAGTGATGATGACAAATAGTGAGATCTCTGCTTAGACGAGAGGAAAAAAAACACATTCCAGATAGCTCTTGGGAAATCAGGTGGTCTCAAGCTGTCTGAGTGTCAGGAATCTCATAAAAAAGTTAGCTGAAGTGATTTCAGAGTCGTTTGTGGTGATTTTTGACAAATTAGGGTGGCTAGGTGAGGCACCTGACTGCCATGAAAGTGGTACAGGACCTGCCTCTAGAAGGAGTAAAAAGAGGACCTGGGTAATTACGGATCAGTTTGATTTTTGTAACATAAGAAAAAAATCTGTAACAAAAGCAGTCTGGAAGATGCTGGACAAATAAACCGTGTGGGGTTTTTTTGGAGGAAAGTAGTGTTGTACCAAAGTAATGTCATCCTATGACAAGATAAAAAGGTCTTATTGCTAGGGGAGAGGCAGTACGCGACAATATACCGAGTCTTTTTGGCACAGTCATGCCTAATGTGACTTTAGATGAAACTGGGTGCAAAATGGTTGTATGATGCTACCCAGGGGGAAAAGAAAAATTACACGTGTATTTTCAAATGCTTGTGCCAGGATTGTTTCCTTCAATCTTGGATGGTGAATAGGAAACATAGTTTCATATGTTTATTAACAAAGTAGTACAAATTTGGAGAATCAGCATGGTATATAGCTCTAGATATATAGGGGAGATTTAGATGGGATATCAGGAAGAAATTCCTGTGGGGGTGGTGAGCCCCTGGCCCAGGTTGCCCAGAGAAGCTGTGGCTGCCCCATCCCTGGAGGGGTTCAAGGCCAGGCTGGACGGGGCTTGGAGCAGCCTGGGCTGGTGGGAGGTGTCCCTGCCCAGGGCAGGGGGGGAACTGGGTGACCTTTAAGGTCCCTTCCAACCCAAACCATTCTGCGATATTGGGAGAGGGATGTGGTTAAGATTCAAACCTTGACAAACGGAGAAATGGTCATGGAAGAACTAGGATGCCGTGCCAGGAAGATAAATGCAGGTTGATGAATTTAGGGAAAAAAGCCAGCTCCGTAGACAGCAGCGGACGACGGGCTGTTCTGACAGCAGAAGCTGCTGGTGTTTATACCGGGTCACAAGCTAAACACGAGTCAACAAACTTGTCCTGTGGTGAAAAGGCAAACGCCATGCTGGGGCGTGAACAGTCATGCCGACAGCAAAACACACGCCGCCACCTCTCCGTTCTGCTCAGCCTGGTGTGGTCTCAGCAACAACGCCTGGTCTGGGGCTTTGGAGCGGTGCCCTTGAAGAGAACCTGCGCGCTGCCGTAATTCCCAGTCTATGCTTCTGGATGGGCCGAGAGCAGCGCCGTTTGCGTGCTGCCTCGTGACTTGGGTGTTAAACGATTCTTTGATGCAGAAAAGCTGTTTCCTCCTGCCTGCGAGCAGGGAAGGCAGAGACTGATGTGAGAGAGTCGACCGGGTGAACAAATCATGTTTTCTTTCTGGTGTCGCGTGCGGTGCTGTCCTAAAGCTTCATTCCTGGCCCACGCGGAGTTGACCTGTTATGCTGCTGCGCTTTGACAGTTAGTTCTACATTTGACCACTCCATCATTTTGATGTTTTCCAAGAGGGGGATACACTGATATTCAGGTAGTTGTGAAAGTCCATTATTTTTTTTTTTTTTACTTAATCTTTTTGCACAGTTCTTTCAGATTTAACCTCACAGACCCAGCGGGTGATCATGTTCCCAATACTGTATTGTTTTTAAGAGCAGAGAGGCTGTTTGTATTATACCTTTGTTGCAGATTCTGGGTGCTGCCTGAAGTCCACGGGACTCCTGGAACTTGCATCCACGCCACCTTTGGAGGCGGTCGGAGCTCAGAATCGTCTGGATCTGGATGAACTTGTCTTGCCCACGCAGCTGTGGGGACCCAGGAACATCTTGTCTGCCTGCTGTCAGGCAAATAGTGTCTTTGCAAAAGCAGACGACAGAAAATCCTGAAATATAACCCTTCCTCTGTGGGTCACCTTGTTTGGACATCTTTAGTCGTGCATAAGCAGGCTGCAAGCAGGATACTCACAACTCGGCTAATAATGATGGCTTTATGGCTTTAACACGCGGTGAGCACAGGTAGGTTTTAAGTAGCCACTAGACCCAGCGTTAATACAAGCTGCTAGACCAGGCTTTTACATGCATTTGCCCTCCTCTCCCCAAGACATCCAAAGAGTCTTGGCTGGCCCCATCGGCATTGCCAGGAGCAGAAGGATTGCTCTCCAGTCCTCCCTGCGGCAGGTCTTTAATGGCGCTCAGTTGCTATTTTCTGCCTCTGTATTTCCTACGGAATTTTCAATATTGATGTTTTTCCCCCTGAATCTTTGAGCTGCTGACTTTCCCTGCTGCAGCAATCCTGTAACTTTGTCTTACCTGGCGTAGCTCTGTTTTATATCTTTTTTTTTCACTTCTTGGCAATTTCTTCTGCCTATTTTCGGAAACTAGGCTGCATTTGAAGTTAGGCGTTGGGCCCTCGGTCATTGCTGAACTCCTTGGAAAAGTGGTGGAAAGCTAGAAAGGGAGGATTACGCTATTCCCAGTCTTGGAGGCAGTGTCTGTGAAGGTATCAGTTTCCATGTCAGGCGAGTGATTGTACACGGGTCACTCTGTCTTCCGCAGAGGGCAGAGACAGGCACGTCTCCTCTCCAAGTGCCCCACTCTTTAAATAGAGGCTCAGCAGTTTTCCCAGGTATTAGTTTAGCAACGCCAGGGCTAAACAAAGAGCAACAGATGGGAAGTCCCCTGTTGTTGTGCACCACAAAGCCAAAATACGACTCCACAACACATTTTGTGGAGTTGCTGCTCACAGTGGGTTACTTTGAAGGAGCGGTGAGCTACAGCCGAAGGCAATGAGGGAGCAGCAGGAACATCGTTATATCCTTCTCAGTTGTGATTAGGAAGGAGCACTGGAAGATGATGGCTTACCTCCGAGCTCTGTGTGTTGCTGCTGCAGCAAGGGTAAATGCAGAATTAATAGCAGGTTTTGCAAAGACTTTTTTTTTTTTCCTCCAGAAATGCTTTAGCAAGAGTGTTGCTCCCAGGAGCATTTACTTTAGGAGAGAGAGAGGTTATCTTAAGAGTCCTTTCCCAGAAGAGTCCTCTGTTATGTGATGTTTTAGCAAGACAGACCTTCTCTAGAGACTATGCTTTCCCTCAGGAGATTAATCTGTTTTGCTGAGCTTTCCCTTCTGTGCTTCAAAAACTCTTTTCTGCCTCCATTTGTTTGAAAACAGCGCTTAATATCAGTTGTGGCCTTTGGTCTGTTGATCCCCCGTGACGCGGTGGTCTCCTTTACCTCCCAGGCTGGACTTCAGCCTCACAGAAATTACAATAAACCCTCTGTGGTCGATGCCTTTGTTCAGCGTTGCCCCTGGCTTGGACTCTGCTTACAGACATTCAAAGCCCTGGGTCACTGCCCTTTCTGGAAATCATCTCCTGCTGTCTTCAGACAGGTATCCAGGAACATGGTCCCATGATCAGGGACTAGTGGAACCACAGGCTATAGAGGCATCCAAAATTCAGTGCTTTTTCTCTTAGTTTCCCTTTGGGAGTATATTTGCTTTTTCTGCCATTTGCAAGCCCAGTTTAGCTAATAAAGGGTTTTCCCAGAGTCTCAGGGTCACAAACTCAAAGCCAGATACGCTGTTTGGTGCCAGCGCTGCCACGTGATGGTACCTGCAGCTAACAGACCTCTTAGGGTGCAGGGTGTCCGAAAAACACCTGAGTGACTAGCTCTGGGATTTGTAGTTCCAAGGCTGGGCATTGCTGGATTCGCGACCTGGTTTAAGTAGGGCAGAGCGGGGAAGGGGAGGGAAATGCCACGGGCAGGCAGGCTGCCAGGGAAGCTGTCTGCCCCTGCAGGGACCAAGGGTTCCCGAGGTGGATCCGAGCCATCAGACTTTACAGCCAGGACGAGCTGCTGATTTCGGTAATGGCATCGCCCCCCCTGCCTGCTTTGAAAGACGCTTGGGTTTTGTTTATGCACAAGAGAGTCGTGTCTTGCGAGCGCCCCATCCACCACGGGGGGATGTCTCTGCGAGCAAATGGCCAGCACTAATGCCGTCCTGCGTGGCTGTGAATGAATTCGCCCTTTATTCGATGCTCTCCACCCCTGCTGCGCCCCGCGCCGCTCACAGGCGTGCATAGATGCTGCCATTTGCAGCGCTCCTTCAGCCAGGCTTCCACACCCCGGTGCCTCTAATCCCGGACAAAACCCGGGCCGTGGAGCAGCAAACACAACAAGACCTCTATTCTTAGCCTGGAAAGCCTCAAAGCCGGTTCTCCAGGGTGTAGGGCGATGAATATGCAGTTGCTGGAGCTCTTGACAAAGCCGAGTGAATAGCAGCGTTTGTCGTTAGCCCTGAACGTACGCTCCTCTCCCATTGGATCCGTAGCCTTCGCTGCAGCTTTTCACAGTTACATAAATATGGCCTATTTTCCCCTCACAAATTAACATCTTGCTCGCTAAGTTTAGGCTTTCGCCCGCATACAAAACAAACCCTCTGGTTTTTCACACGCAGCTGGAAATCCTGGCTCGCCCAGGGAGAAGCCAGCCCTGCCCGTGTAAAGCCTTCGCAGCGGACGGTGGTGCTGTGACAGTGTCCCCTGGCGAGCGGCGTGACTCTGCGAAGTCCTGGACACTGCACTGCAAGTCATCCGAGGTGCCTTCTCCTTCCCCCACCCCCGGGAAAGTCGGACCCCAGCCGCATGGCTGCGAGGATGCCGAAGGGCCTGCCTTCCTGGCATCCTGGAGACAGGAATGTTGGCTGCATGCTTTGGGGCACAGAGCAGATGGCTCCTCGCTCCCCCAGAAGACACCGATGTGGGTATATTTTTCCCTAACGATGGTTTGCCCCCACCCCTGTGAATATACCAGGAGATTATATCTGCGTTAGAAACAGCCCTATAGAGAATGGATGTCATTTGGAAATCTCCCAGCCCCAGGCTGTAAGAAAGCCGACTCACATCCGCTGAGACTCCGGGCGGCTTTATTAGTGATATAAGTAATACAGAGGCGCAGGGCTCAGAAGCAGATGCCTGCGCCCCCCCCCTTGCAGTGGTATTACTCCCAATTTCAGCAGCCTGAAGGGATCCAGCTCCCCAGCGCTGCTGGGGTCTCTCCAATGGCAAGGGAATGGCTGGGACCTTGACATAGCATCAAATCTCGGCTTATTCCTGTCGCAGGGGAAATAAGGATACCTGGGTGTAGCTCTTCAGATGATTGTCCCCTGGGCCAACGTATCTGCTGCTACAGTCAGAGAAGCCATCCGTAGCTATGGATCCACAGTGAGACCTTTTCTATTCCAGGGCTGATGGCATGCTGTGACTCAAAATACATTCTGACAGCTCCTGGCAGTGACCCGTGAGGGAGATGTTTCCCGGAGCTGGGCCTGCATGTCCTGAGGCCAGTTGGCCAGGCAGGCGGCTGGGGTGCTGGGGTTTGGCTCAGTAGGACTGGGTCCTATCCTGCTCTGCTGCAGGACGTGTGTGTGTGACCTCGGGTGAGTCCTGAAGATGTATGATTGCATATTGTCGCTTGGAGAGAGAGACGGACCTGGCGACGTGGTGTACTCTCAGCTTAACCGCTGTGGAGGGTATCGACTTGGAGACTTTCCGCGCTTGTAATTCAGTGCATCACACTTACTGATTTTTATTAAAGGCAGCCGTGTGGCTCGGCGTCCACGTGCCTCAGAAATCACCAGTGGGAAACCTTGGAGTAGGGAGCTGCGGTAAACGGGTGACTGGGGGAGGGTGTACTAGCTTAAGCATCCGACTTTGCTTTTATTTTAATCCTGCGGATTAAACTGAGCACCCCAGGTGAGACCCAGCCCCTCAGAGTGGTAAGCCACCAGGACAGAGGAGGAGAAGAGGTGTGGGATCTTTCAAAAAGCTGAAAGAGGCATTAGGCACATTAGGCACAAAGCTCTTCCTTCTTTCCAAAGGGGCAGGCGCTTCTAAGCATGTGATGCTTTAGAAAAGCATGTTGTAAAAATCTGTGGAGTGAGGAATTGGTGCCCCTTCGGGGAGGATTACGGCTGGATCTCTGAATCCCTGGCGTTTTTGGGTCTGCCGTTGCAGCAGATCAGCAGTGGCAGGGGCTGCAGGCAGCGTTGTGTACAGCAGGCAGCCGGGAGGTGTTTTGGCTGGAGAGCCACCCCACACCCTCCAACAGCCCTGCCAGGCCTCTGGAACTGTATCGGCACCCTCCGGGTAATGGGAATGGGGCCTGGAGGCTGAGCTTTAAAGGATGCTGGTGTGTTGGGTATGTGCAACCCACTTTCTGCCTGTCTTGATGCAATGCCATCTTTAAAAGCTTCGGGTCAGGCTAGCCCTACGCCATCCCTCGGCGCAGCGGAGGAGGACTGGGGCTGGGGATGGTTTTTATGTTCAAAGGAAGAAAGGAATCATCACGGACAAGCTGAACTCTATCACCGCAATCCCTTCCTGCCCTCTAGCACGGCCCTTCCTCTCCCAGGTAAAAGCAAACAAAGACTACAAAGCCCCCAGCGCCCAGGCGGTTGTTTTCCATGCTCCGATGGTCCATGAGGTCCTAATCCCTTCCTTGTCCCTTTTCCCCACCGTGCCCCCGGCCAGCACGGTGAGTTCTCCACGGGCAGCAGCCAGCCTGCGGGAATAATGAGAGCAAGTCAGGCAGTGCCATCCTATACAAGGCTGTGTCTGCTCTGCGTGTGTGCATCTGCGAGAGCGCGCGCTCCCGCTCTCCCCTTCTCCCCCTTCCCTCTCTTTCGCAACCCCCCTCCTTCCACCGGCTCTTGTTCTTTTCATGAGATGCAGGGCTAGGGAGCCAGGAAAAGTGGCTGCTGCTGCTGTTCCTCCAGGGATAACTGTGGCCGGGCTGGGTCCTTCGCCCTCCCCGATGCACCAGGAGTCTGCAGACACTGTTCCTCAGGGTCCCAACCAGCCATGTCCATCAAGCACCCAAAGCCACATAGCCACCACCCCGCTGCCAGCCGCGAGACAGGTAAGAGCTAGGAGGGCCTTGGTGGGTGAGGAAAGGCTCTGTGGTCGTCCGCTTGGCTATGAGTCCCCTGGGGAGGGATTCCCACTTCCTCCTGCCCCAGTTTTCGGTGGGGAAGGATGTCTCTGCAGGCAAACTGGGAGGGGAAGATGTCACGCCTGTTAATGTTACGGCAGAGCTTCTCCCAGTGCGTTAGTCTTCCCGTGGCATCTTAGAAATGGTCAAAGGGACACAGACACCGCTTCTAATTAGCAGGCGGGGAAAGAGAGCGGCGTGTTTCTTACGTTAACGGCGGCCCAGCCCTGGCTGGGCTGATAGAGGGGCTGGACTGGTTCTGGTGTGATCTCCGTTTCAATGGGATTAGCGGTGGGCCTTTGATGCTGGGAGAAAACAGCCGTCTGTGCCTGGTGCCTGTAGCTCCGGGATCTTCCCTGTCTTTTCATTTTCCACCCCCTTTGCCACTGTTGTTATTTTAAAATGGTGGGTTGCGTTGCCTTTGAATATTTGCATCCAGGGCATCTGTGCCATTGTGACTAACACCCGGGCTGAACGCTGGGGCCGAGCTAGTTAAAAATAAGACTAATTGGAGTGAAAGGAGAGTGTGTCGGGGGCGAAAGAACTGCATTGACCAGAGGCTGGAGTGAAAACTTGCGGATGGGCAGGAGAGCGTGCCCTCTTTGGGGGAGGAACTGGGGACTAACCCGCGGGGGCTCGTTTTCCTGACTGTGGGGCTGCTGCAACTCGTGGAGACCCCTGCAGCGGCGAGGGCCATCTTTTGGCTGTTTGATGGGTGGGGGGAACAAGCTGGTCATTTGGCGCGGCTAGGAAATACAAGGGACCCGTCGTGCTAGCATCTTCCCTCGGTGGCTATTGCCGTGCCCGATCCCAGAGGAACGCAGTCGCATCCCTCCATCTAGGGAGCTAACACGTCGCATAAAGGGCTGTGTTTTTGCTGTCCCGTTGTGCTGCCCTTCTCTGAGGCTTGTTCCTGCGGCCCTCAGGCTCCTCCGAAGAAGCACTGTGTGCACTGGCAGGACAAACCTGGCCTCTTGCCCTGCAGTCCTTCCGTGCAGCTCTGGAGACGTTGCCCGCTCCTTAGGGCTTGACTGGCGCAGGTGTTGGCAGAGCTCGGTGCGCGTCTCCATCCAGGCTGGCAGGACACAAGCCAGCCTCCCGAGGAGAGATTGGTGCTGGATGCAGCAGACATTTTTATGAAAGAGCCACCATCTGCTGGAGAAAGAGGACGAGCCCATCTAACTCCCTTCTTTTATGTTTTAATTAAGGCTAGAGCTGCAGCCTCCGGAGATGAAAGAGAAATCCCAGCTCACCCATGCGGTTAAATCTGTTTGTATTTCATCGTACAAATAGCCCTTCAGCTGCTCGTATGTCTGAAGTCAAGCACGTGCTCAGGTGTTTTGCTGCAGTGGGAATGACCTCCCAGTGCCACGCTGTGTATCTGTGTAGTGGTTAATAGCCCCAGTAAATCCTTGCTGCGGGACCTGGGTGCCCCGTACGCCCGAGCCTTTGAAACAGCAGCGATAAGAGCAGAGGAGCATAGACCTTGCCCGCCATAAATGGATTTGTGACTGCAACCCCGAGATCTCGGGGCTGATTCCTAACGTTCGATAAATGAGCGGTTTGCAGTGTTCAGCGAGCAAAAGGCAGGCTGCTTGCAAGCACCTCCAATGATCTCTCGGCAGAAAATTAACCCCGTCTGCCAGCAAGCCTCGCTCCCTGGCCCCTGTCGAGCACCAGACCTCGATCAAAACGTACAAGGGACGGAGCGTCTGCGGTAGGGGATCTTTGTGGAGCTCTGTCTGTCGGGGTGGATCTGCCTCGGCTGCCCAGCCGCACACCCCAACCGCGTTACAGACGCTGCCATATTGACAGCAGCAGCGATGCTGAGAGCTGGGAGGGCTCCAAGGCTGCGCAGAGCAGCTCTGTGTCAACTCCAATCCCTTCTGCCTCCCTGCTCCAAGCTAACAGCATCCTCGCCGAGGCACCGGCGCGCTTCTTTTACGGGGAACTGCTCCTGGGCACGGGAGCGTGTTTCCTCAGAGGACAATTATGAAATTGTAATAAAGTGCTTTAAAGGGGAGATTCTTCCCTTTGAGTCCTGGCTTGCACGATGCCCCTCTCAGCCCGGAGCCTCCTATGCTGCTTAGCTGTTGGTTTTGCGCCCTACCTGCCTGGAGGGATTGGGGAGGGAATCGGGAGAGCTGGGGCCAGGAGCCATCTCGCAGCAGAGGCATCTGTTCTGCTGCAGCAATCGCAACGCCCGAGAGCTGCAAACGTGTCCAGGAGACACTTTTATCATTGACACGGGGAAGATTTTAAATAGCTGCCATGCTCTCGAGCTAAGCCGGAGACAGAACCGTGGCTCACACTTTATGTAACTCATTTTTATTTTTAAACACAGTCTTTTATTTTCAAGAGGAGTTCAACTCAGTGGGTGTCTCCCATCTCCTGCCCTGCCTCGTTAGCGCATGAGAGGTGGCTTCTTTTGTCAACCCCCCATCCAGTAGATCAGATGCTTGGTTTCCTCACCTGCCCCTGAAACTCAAGCTCTCCTTGTTTCGCCTTTCAGGATTTCCTGCTTGCCTGGGCTGATGTGGAAAATTATTTGAGGTTTGAGGTGAATAGAAAAATGAACCCCTTAAAAACATTCTGAGGTACATCTGTGGATATTTCCTGATGTTACTGGAGCTCCTTTTTTTTTTTTTTTTTTTCTCATGGCTTTCTTCACAACTTAAGACAAGCCTGTGATTTGTTTTGCAGTTCAGGAAGCTATCTGTGTCAGTCCTAATTCCCTCCTGCCAAGAGAGTCACCTCGTGCTGGACCAAGTGTGGTTTCCCCCGGACCCTAAAACAAGCAGGCAGGCAGCCTGGCACAGTGAGCAGAGCACTGCACGTCAGATGTCAGTTATGAACTATTTTCTTCCAGCTTTAATCGCAAACAGTGGTGGAAAACAGCAAGCTCTCGAGATAAATGAATGACTACTTTGCTTTAGCTTGGGGTTGGACCCATATGGATAAATGTTGGATGGCCATGTGTCAGAGGAGAGCAAATGACACTTCATCTCATGAGAGATCTGCTGGGATTGTCACGCCAGGTCAAGGGTGGCTGTTCCTTCCAGTCCTCCAGGAAAAAAAAACAAAGCCCCTTTGAATCCCAGGAGAACTGAACCGTGGCTGAAGGCTTGTGGTGGAGTCAAGGGCAGGCCTTGCACTCAGGTCACCCGAATTCCCAAAGCAGCGACTGCTGCGGGAGACGACCGGCCTCATGTAATTGGCATTTTGTAATCACAGAGCCTACATCACCGAGCATCTTCTGCAGACATCAGAGGATCTCATGAAAACCTACCAAAGAATGACTTCACCTATGGGGATGCAGCTGCCAAACATCACAGCCGTCTGAAGAAGCACTTTCTTGGCGCTAGGGAAAAACCTCTTGGACTAGCAAGTTGTGAAGCACGTCCTCAAACAAACTCCTTGCGGCACGGTGCTAGAAAAGAGGGATGCTGGCAGACGCCCAGGAAAAGTCGCAAAGTAAGAACAAACGCAACCCCAAAGAAGTTCAAAGCCCTTGTGGCACGAATCGCTGTAAATATGACAAGGCCACGAAGTCAGAAATGAGAAGTGGAAGCGACAGCAGCAGGCTCGGTGTGACGGCTCGTTAAACAGAAAATAATGGAATCCCAGAGCAGCAGCAGACCCCCGGGGGAAACAGAACAAGAGTGAGAAGATAGGGAGAAGTATTGCTTAAATGTCAAGGTGAAGGAGTTTATTTAAGTCAAACCCACTGGAGATGTCAGCCAAGCTAATGAGCTGGTCGGTGCAGGCGTCCTCTCATCTTCCAGCTCCAAACCGAGAAGGGTGGTCAGCTGCCAGCCCCGGGAGGAGCCATCCCTGCATCTGGAGAGGCAAAAGCCACACAATTGCCAGCCAGAGCCGCCTTCCTGGTCCTGCTGGACGCGGGCAACCATACCGTAAGGAAGAGATGCTGTCAGGCCACGTAATTTTATCTAGCAGTTAGATGGCAGAAACTGGGACCAAGTGAAACTGGTGGTGGTGTTTGGTCCAGAAGAAGTTTTTGGGTAACAAACGCTTGAATGACCATCAATGGACAATGCACATGGAATAAGCAGGGAGGCATTTAAAATAAGAGGCAGAGTGAAAAGGACCCTGGAGATGGTGGAGAGAAAATGAACGTCCAGGGACCAGGCTGGCAAATTCCCTTCCACCCTGCCCGGTGACAGCCGACGCTCCCAGCGCTGCACGTGTCCACCGCTTGTGTGTTTGCTGTTAGCAGGTCATGAGGAAATGGCTTTAAAGTATTTCTTGGAGAGATTTAAAATTTTGGATGGGATTCAAGCCTAATATCAAAATGAGTTATTTTATTAAAAGCTTTTAAATAGAAGCTACAGAAGCAGGAGGGCTATTTTAGAAGGAATTTGCTATAAACCTCTTCTACCGTACAGAAGCTTTCTAAAATATTACCCTGTAAAAAGTATAATTCTCTTTATCTGCAATTTAATTACATTTCCCATAGTGCCAGTGTCAACACAGCTCACTTATTTTTGTTCTCTGTTAGCTCACACCTGGCCCAGGAAACTAGAAGGGAAAAACGCTGATGTTCAGAGTTGTTTGTGGGTTGCTCCAGGATGTGACTGAGGTCATGAAAAGGGAGTACTGATGTACTGGAGAAACAGGAATTGGGGTCTCCATCCATACTGGCGATGGCTATGAGATGGCAGTATATAAAACTGGTGTAAAAACAGGAGGAGGAGAGGGAAGCACTCACGTGGTCCTCTGATCGATCCCTTCCAGAGTTAATGGATCGGAGTTTTTGATCTGTTTGAGACCACGGCAAAGTCCAGGCATCTGAATAATGGACCAGAATTATCTAGAGTTTTGTTGATTGACCATTTTGCTGACCTCCCCTACCCCTCGATGTCCATGTGTGTAAATGAGGCGTGAGGGATGTCCTGGAAGTGTTAGGAAAACAGTGTCGCTCGTGACATCCTGTGGTTGCCCAGAGAGAACCTGGAAGTGTGGAAATGCATTAAACCAAAAATGACATGTTAGAAGTTAAACCCTTGGTGATGTTGTATTAAATTTGGCTTGGGTTTGGGGCAAGGGCTGAAGCTGACTGTTATTTAACTTGAACAAACCAGCCTGTTTACCGGAGGCGTCAGATGAACCTCAACCTTTAACCTTGCCCGAGAGGAGGTTGTATCAGCTGCGGCTTTTTTTTTTTTACAGTGCTTTTCTTCTGATAACTGGAGACATGATTAATCCGAGCCAGGATGACCTGGGCTTTGTGATGGGAGGATGAGAACAAGGCAAATATTTCCTTGCTGTGTCGAGCTGGGAAGGAGGGGATCCAAGACGATGGAGAAGTGGGACCACTGCTGCAGTGCTACTAAGCCCTGTGTTTTCGTAGGAAGTTTTGCAGGACTCTGTCTCTCTCCAGGGATGTTGCCTGGTGATAATGTGCTATCACGAGACATGCTTCCTGCAAGTAGCACCGGGATGTTGGTCCCAGTGTTTTAGCCGAGAAGAGGCAGATGACTACAAGTTTCCAGGAAAAAGGCAATGACTTGTTTAAAGCGGAGGACTTTTTTTATTATTATCATTTACTTTTTTTCTTTCAGTGAATCAGCTTTGTCAGGATCAAAAAAAAAAATAATGGAGAAGCCATGGTTTGAGCCCTCAGTCAGTGGCCCACGTTGGAGCTCGTGCAGCCTGTGTGACACCCGGGTGTTGTTACTGACGGCCGAGCTAAACCCCGGCGCTGGGGGGGCTCTGCCGCAGCCCTGCCACGGAGGTGCCGCGGGTCAGGTTGTTCTTGGAGTCCCTGGGGTGCCCTGGACACCCCGTACGCATCCTCTGGAGGCTGGAGGTGTGGGTGCAGGAGAGAGGAGGGAATGGGAGACTGTACCGTGGGGCAAGCGTGCCGAGGGAGGTCGCAGGGATCCTGCTGCGGGGCAGCGCCGGGCACATCGGGTGCAGGAAGGGGAGGTGGATGGAAGGGGTCAGTCACTTCACTGACTTGCCAGGTGGATTTTTTTTTTTTTCTTCTTCCATCCCATGCCCTGCAATAAGGTGCTCCCTTGCCTGTTAACAATTTTATTTGGCCCTGCTGATGCTGGGGCTCTTTAATTACACTCTCCCATCCCTTCTGTTCGTGGCAACCCTTAATGATCCGTGATCCGAGGGCAGCGACCTTCCCTAAACCTCCCAGGAGCCGATTAAAATGATGCAGGCGGATGCTTTATTCCAACATACCGAGGGTGACAACAGTGAGCGCTTTCGCAGGCATCCCCCTCCTGCTCCCCCCCTCCTCTTTAGATGCTCCCTGCCAGCATTTGGCATCCGCCACCCGTGCGGAGCGGTCCCCCATCTCCAACGGGGGGGAGAAGCTGGGGCTTTGCGGCCAGGTTAGTGAGTCGGTGGGCGAGGAGGGATGGAGATAAGCGTGCGGATGAGGTGGGCTCGGAGGAGCTGAGCGGTTGGGAGCCGGCTGCGCAGCCAAGCCCCAGCCTGTGGGGTTGAGGCTGCTGGTAGGGTTTTGCTGCTCTGAGCTGCGCTGCTGCTGCCCGGAGAGAGGTGGGGAGGGGAAGGGTGTCCAAGTGGGACTTTCGTCCCCCGTGCAGGGGGGTTGTCTCTGAAGAAGACCGCTCTGCTCTCTCCCCAGAGCCTCTCTGGCCACGCTGAGAGCGCAGACCCACCGGCAGAGAGGACAGGTCAAAGGCAGTGAGTATCTTTTTCCCTGTGTCTGTCTGCGGTGCCTCTGTGTTTTTTTCTGGCTTTCTCTGCATGTGAATGGATGTTCTTAATCTCATGAAGCCCCTGAGGTCTCATGGGTTTGGGGTTGTTGTTTACCTTTTTTTTTTTTTTACCTTTGTGCTGCTAATTTTTTCAATTGGGATGGCTTCTTTATCTTTGCTCAGGTGATCTCCTGGGGTGGTTTGGTGACCTGAATGTCATAGTCACATCCCTCCCTTCCTGTCTCCCGAGGAGAAGCCCCCAAAACAAATCCATGATGAGACTGGCAATTCTCCTTGACCAGGGTCCTTTCATAGAGGGAGAGGTAGGATGAATGATGGAGCAGGAGGCAAAAAACCTCATCATCCTACAGGGATGCCTTTACCAGACACCACAGATTGTATTTCTAAAATCATAATTGACTGGCTTTATTTGCAATCAGAGGAAATATCCGTGGGGATGTCAGCCTGGCAGTGGGATTGCCTTCACGGGCAATATAGGTCTCGGCGTCCATGAAGTCAGACAGACTTTGGGATGCCAGGGAAGTTGGGTGCTGCTCAGCTGGGCAGGTGGTTGTCCTGGGGGCTGGCAAGAGGGTGGGAATGGGGGCGAGCAGAAGGCTGTTTCATAACAGTACCCCAAAACACAGGCTGCTAGAGAGGGCACCCGGCTCCACTTCCAGCCCTTCTTTGGAGTGGCGGTGGGAAAGAGGAGCAGGGGCTGCTGGACTCTAGAAAATCATGTGCCGTGGCCCCACATGCGAGTGAGGCTGTTAATGAGGAAATTTAAAGGGGCTTAAGGAATTACAAGGATTGATTTCAGTTAAAGCGCATCGAAGCAGCCGGTGAGGGTAGGGATTAAGGCAATGCACTCACTGGCATGTAGTGCAATCCCAGTTCCATTAATTTAGTTGGGAAGAGGCTTTGTGCGTTTTTAATGTAATCAGATTTTTTAAAGGGATGTTGCGATGGGCAGCCCAAGCTCTGGGATCTCCCCAGGCCCCAGCAGAGCAGGGTCCTGGCTCCTCTGCACAGTCTCTGCTCTCATCAGCCCCTTTGTCTCCTCCTCAGTTGTTCCCTCTGGGAAAGAGGACATGGAGGTTATCTGGAGCTTGACCCTATCCTGGCAAACAAGAAACCTTTACCCTTTGCTCACTATACAGCCCTGCTCTTTGTCCCGTCGGTCTGCTGGCTGGTGGACCTCGCCTTCACTCTCTGATGTGGGATTTCTTCTCAAGCCAAGGCTCTCAAGCCAAGGCTCACGGGGTCCCCTACCATCCCCTCTGTCCCTCCCTCTTTCCCTCCCTCCCTCCTTCCCTCCCCTCTGCAGACTGTGCATCTCCTTGGTTGCTCCCTGCAGGCTCCCACCACCCTGAAGAGGAGATGCTTTCTTTGGGTTATTTTTGTGTGAGTGCTTGAGCCTGTGACGGTGAAAAGACCGGCATCTGCAGACGCGTGAAGTCCTCCTGTTATTTTATTTGCAGTGCCAGCTTTTCCACGATGCCTGGCCAGTAACGTCAGCCATGACCTGGAAGGACAGGGACAAGAGGTAGTTTGGTCTTCTTAGCGAGGTCAGCCTGGAGCTCTGCCTGTTGAGGAGAGACCTTCAGAGGTGTTGAATGATGAGAGCGATAATGCCAACTCCTGCTGCTCCGTGGTGAGCTGTGACGCCAAACTCAAATCACTTTAGACCTGAAGCTGGACTTAACCCGCGGTCCTGGTCTTAGAAGGAAATGCTGTCTCTCCTCTGTGATCATCCCTCAACTCTGAACGTCTTCCATTGAAAAATCGACCTTCCGCGCTAGGAGGCAAGGATCAAATGGGTTGAGAACAACTGGCCCTTCCTTTTTTTTTGCAGAGGATTCTTTGATATATTTTTAAGTGCCAGGACATGAAACAGTAAATCCCTCCTTTCCGCACTCCCGCCTCCTGCAAACAGCCCCGACTGCTGTCCAAGCCAGCCGGTCAAAGGGTTAACTATACCTGGATGCCTGAATGGCTGCCTTACTGATCCCGCGGAGGTAACTGAAAAGACGTGATGCATCCCTCACCCCTGCCCATCCTGTCGCTGTCTACCTCGTCCAGTGAGCCTTTCAGCTCCCTGCAGTGTCCCCTCTTCCCTCCTGCCCTTCCCTTGCCTCTCCACCTCCTGCGGACCCGGTTTCTTTCCCTCTCTTTCTCCTGTGTCCTGTCTTGGAAGTCCTCGCCTAGAGATCGGTGTTCCATCAGAGACAAGCTCCTTGCTCGTGGCGCAGCATCTCTGTCCCCCGTACGCTCTGATTCCCTGCTGCAGTCCCTTGATCTCAGGCATCAGAGAGAAATCTGAGCAGCATTGCGGTAATGCATGTCACACCTCTTGCTGAGAAATTCGTGAGCTTGCGAGAACACACAGTGCAGGGAGGAGAAAGGTTGGGGGCCGGAGGCATGAGGAAAGGTACCAGAAAGATCCTACAGCAGACTCAGCGTGCGAGTGAGCGCGGCAGGTCCAGCGTGCTCAGCTAGGAACATGACACTTTGCAAGCGGTACTTTTGCGTGGATGGTTGAGGTTTATGTAGCGTAGCATCCCGAGACCACTGGCCATGGGTCCGTTATTTTGAGGCTGTGCAACAATCCCTGGGACTGACGGTCTCCAGGTTTTGTGCTGGCGAAGCGCTACGAGCTGCCTGTGCTGCGCCAGGGAGACACTCGTTGCATTTAATTAACATTTAATTTGCTTTAAGATTACATTAAGATGTGCAATAATAGAAGCTCTCCGAAGGGCGGGAGGAGAAGAGGGAAACAGGCGTGCTACGGATTGGCTCGGCTGCTGGTGTGGAAGTGTTCTGCAAGAATTGCATATGGAAGGGGAAAAAACTGCGCTTCCCTCTGCAGTCACAGAAAGTATTTGGCATCTGTTTGGCAGGAGGGCTCGGAGAAGGACTTTCTCCAGCTCACAAGTGGGTCCAGCAGCTGAGAAGTGCAGACTGGGTTGCTAAATCCTCCTGCCATGGTCCCGAGGAGAGAATGGCCTCATCCAATGTTCGGGGAAGCTAGTAGAAGAGACGCCCTTGGGCTGGAGAGGCAAATCACAGGCCGTGTCCTTCCAGAGGCCATGTAAAGCCATTAACCGGCATCTATACGTATCGGAGAGGAGATGAGGCCAGTCCCATATAATGCATGTGTGTGTTATGTTTCCCTCTCTCCCTTTGTGTTCCTCCCTGTCCCGGGGTTGTGTAATGAAGGATGCTGCCGGCTATCCCGGGAAGGGGCTGGCAAGGACGCGAGGGGCCAGCGGAAGAGTGAAGGCTCTGGGGCTGCTTTGAAATTTAGAGGGAAGAAAATAAAAAAGCAATAAAGCCATTTTCCGCCTGGATAAGCCTGTCGGGAAAGAGGCAGGTTTAGTCTGCTTATGTAAGCCGGAGTCTAAAGAAGCTGCTTGAGATCCTGGCCGGGGTCTGGTGGCTCTGCAGCACAGGTTCCCCTTGCAGGTGCCTTGCTCCCCCTCTTCTTCCTCCGGCCCCCTCGAGCCCCCCTGGTGTTTGTGCCGTTTCTGGTGCTGCTGGGTTGTGGTGACTGATTTCTGCTATTGCTGCCCTTTGCTCTCCTCTCACACCTGACCAGAGCAGGTCTTTCCAAGAAACCATCCCAAAGCGCAGCCTTTAAAAGCCTTTTTGCCAGCCCGAGCGGCTGAATGACTGCTGTGGGTGAACCTGCAGCTGCTTTGGTGCTGGCTCTGTCCTTAGCCTCTGCTTGGCATCCTACTGGAGATGTCTCGGGGTCCCTCCCACAGATGAGGGAACTAAGGACACAGGTTTGATGAGGCACAAATCCACGGATAATTTTTTTTTTTGGTTTTGGTTGATTTTTTTTGTTTTTTTTTGCCGCTCTGGCTAAACTTATAATCGTCATCTTCTTTGGTTTTCCCCTGCTCACACCCCTGCTCCCCCACATCGACCACAGGAACAGAGGGATGAGGACTCGCCTGGGCTGCCTGTCTCACAAATCAGACTCATATAATGATTTCACAGCTATTCTTCCGGACAAGCCCAACCGGGCTTTGAAGTGAGTATAGCTGCAGCATCCCACCCCAACCCCATTTCTGTCCTCCTCCTCCCTGCCCACCACCCCCTCTAGTATTACCTTCATTCTACTGCACTTTTTATAAGCTTTGAGTAGCTCTTTTAGCCACAAGGAAGGAGGAAAACAAAACAGCACTGATACAGCAGGAACAGCCTCAGAAAATACCCGGATCATTGACATGACTTCTCCCATGAGACCGGACATGGGCTCAGTCCCCGCTGCTGTATGTGGGACGTGTCTGCACCTATCTGAGGATGGAATTTACCCCTCTGTCAACACAATTCAAAGTCTGAGCAGTTGACTCGGTATAAGAGGTGACCAGCAATTTTAGGTCGTAGTCCTCCTTGGTCTTGTTATTATACACTGCCAAAAAGTCTTATATTAGTTTGCATAACATCTCAGGTAGATGCTTCAAATAGTCCAGAATCCTGATTTGAGATGAGCGGGATGGGATTCATCTGATCACAAGTCACTGCTTACATCTAGCCTAACCTGCCTTTTGAAGCCAGGAGAGAGAAACAAACACTTCTGCAGGGGTGGCTTTCCTTTCACTTAACTTTTGGCATTTACAGTGTAAATGTTTGCAGCTGAACTTGTTCTCTGAGCCTCTGCTTAGAGTCAACGAGGAAAAATTTGTCCCTTTTTGGGTGTGATTCTTCCGGCCTATTTTTACCTGCCTCCCTGGGGGATGTGAGGTGAAGAGACTCAAGTCCCCGCAAGTCCCTTCCTATCTCCTCACTGACTCTAAAGGGAGCCCAGGTTGACTCGCTCACCTGGAGACCTCTACACTGTAGACCTCCAAAGTTAGGTGAGAAGAACCCAGCCTTCCTCGGTGTCCTTGTCAAACAGCCCCAGAGTGGATCAGCAGCCATGGGTTGTCTGTAACTTGCCTTTTCCTTCCTTTACAGAAGACTGTCGACAGAAGAAGCAACAAGATGGGCAGACTCTTTTGACGTCCTTTTGTCCCATAAATGTGAGTAGAGATCAAACTCAACCTTTTTCTTCCTTCGTACCCTTAATATTTGTTGGAGCTAGGGCAAAGAAAGTATGCACCACATCGTGTGGCGTTGCATAGCACAGGAATGGCCCCTCAGGGAGCTGCTTACTACCCTCTAGGTCATGGTCACTTACAGGCAGGACTTGTCCTCTGGTTAGAAGGTGAGGGAGTGGAGTGCTGTGTCCGGTTCTGGGCTCCCCAGTTTGAGAAGGACTGGGAACTGCTGGAGAGGGGACAGCAAAGGGCTACCAAGATGCTGAGGGGACTGGAACACCTCTCCGATGAAGAAAGGCTGAGGGATTTGGGTCTCTTCAGTCTGGAAAAAAAGACGACTGATGGGGGATCTTATCCATGCTTATCAATGCTTAAAGGGTGGGTGTCAGGAGGATGGGGCCAGGCTCTTCTCAGTGGTGCCCAGGGACAGGACAAGGGGTAACGGGCACAAACTTGACCATGGGAAGTTCCACCTAAACCTGAGGAGGAACTTCTTTCCCTTGAGGGTGGCAGAGCCCTGGCCCAGGCTGCCCAGGGAGGTGGGGGAGTCTCCGTCTCTGGAGACATCCCAAACCCGCCTGGAGGCGTTCCTGTGCCCCCTGCTCTGGGTGACCCTGCTCTGGCAGGGGGCTGGACTGGGGGATCTCCAGAGGGCCCTGCCAACCCCAACCATTCTATGAGTGAGTTTCTGTGGGTTTCCTTCCTGGCTTTGCTCTTGACTGGATGATCACAATGATAAAGTCATCAACCCAAGCTCTAGCCTTCTCCAGCTCCTGGGGACACACTGGAGGCAGGACCCCAAGGCTGTAGCCATGTGTACCATCCTTTGGCAAGCGCCTCTGGGTCCACTCTTTCTGCACAAGCGAACGGCAGGTTCTCAACTCACTAAAGCCCCCTGAGATGTGCAACACCGGCTTGTCTCCTCTCCCTCCAGCTGCTCTTCCGAGCTGCTGTGCAGCGGTGCCGTGCTGAAGCACAGCCTTTGCCGGGAGTGCCACGACACAACACTGTGTGAGGTTCAGTAACCTTGAACAACTTGCTCTGTCGCAGAGAAATCACGCGTGGTAGCCCTTAACAGGATCTCATTTACAGTTACCAATGCAAACCTGAAAATTTGCCATCCGGAAATCTTGTGCAAACGTATAATCAGCACCCCTCACTCCATTCATTAGATCAATCCTATCAGGTCTGTCCAGAAAATATTATTCTGCTTCACCGACATTTTCATGCTGAGAAATTATAAGCAAGACAGCAAGGTTCACTGTATACGTTCATTAATGTGTTTCTACTGGAGAAGAAAACAAGAGCGAGTCAAGGTTGGGGAGAAGTCAATGTGGGCGGTGAACTATTTTATTGCCATCAGGAACCGTCTGGTTTTCTTAGAGACACAGGTTTTTTCCGCACTTGCATTTTAAATGTAAGGGTAGAATTATATTATTATTTAAAATAAAGTGTAATTTTGCTGATCTCTACGGAGATGACAACAGTTTTGGCAGGGAATTAAGTGACAACTTTGAACAGGCTGGCTGTCCAAGGCAGAAAAAGCAATATGTAATTTTAGCAGCAGTATCTTGTTGAGATCATTGCTCTTGCAGCCACTAGAAAAAAAAAAAAATGGTGTAGCTGGGTATGGCTAAGAGGGAACATTTATTTTGTCAAAATACAAAAGAAGAAGGGAAAAAAGCACCAAAGAGACTATAGGCTGCCTGGGGGACGGGAGCGGGGAGGACAGGTTATTCACATCAGTGTTACAATTCTGTATGAGAGCCCCTTGTTCCTCCTTCACCAGCGCAAAAGTCAAAATTTTCCTGATTAGATACAGGTTGCAGTAAAAGTGCTTTGGTTACAAAAGCCAGTGAATTTACGCACCTACGTACTGACATTATACAGATCCTTCCCTCTTCAGTTGACTGCTGCGAATGCTAAATCGAACCTTAGTTCAATTATTTCATCCAACAGCCTCCACAAGAGTGTCTGTTTTTATTAATAAATTAGCCTTATAGAGTGATAAATGAATTATCAGAATTTTTCCTGTCTCTAGAATGGAAAGTAATTCTGGTAACTCTCTTGCACCTAATGAAAAATATTCAGTTCCTAATAGCAACAGAGGTGATCCTTAAAATTTAAATTAGTCTTTTTTTATCAGCAGTCATGGTGACATAGCCTGGTGAGCAGTGAGAAAAAAAATGTGTTGTTTAATAAACTGCTTTCTGAAGGAATATATTGCAACTGCTCTGCACCTGAAGTTTCTGGAATCGCTAGCCTGGCAGTCAAAGGTTATAAGGATGCAAATACAAAAAGCTCTGTTGCAACAGAAGTGTTATTTCAGTGTTATTACGCTCGTTTAAAGGAGAGAAGAGCATGTATCCATAAGAGGAATTGTCTTGTAAAATCATTGTGGTTTCACTTATGTATACTTACATCCAAACCACAGAAGAATTGCCGAAGGTCTGCTATGAAAACAGAACAAAAGAGCTGCATTTTTGCTGTTAGAAACCTGTGCTGATGTTCAGAAAGGGAGTCTCGTGCCTTAGCTGACCAAAATTTCAGAGTAAGAAGAGCAGCGCCTGGCCTGCCCGCATCTGTCCGTAGTAAACCTGCCAGCGAATATTCTGTTTCTAGCGCCAAGAGAAGGACAGAACTGTCTCAGCCTAATTTCCCTGTGGCTGCCCAGGTGAACAATATTAGCCAGGGAAAATTGGAATTCATGCTTGGGGGCATGGTCTGAGCACCAGCTGGGCTGGGGGAGGGCTGCCCCTGGGGCTGACAAGCGTCAGCAGGTAGGCTGCTTCTGTTTGACACGTCTGTCATAAACTCACTCCTTCTTTGCGAGATGGACAGTTCGTCTATTTTGGAAGGAAGATTGCGATGCTGATTTCAGGGGGTTGAGTGGCGCTTTCTGCTGTGGTCAGACGTTATGGTGGTTTTGGGTCCCTTTCAGCCAACTATGGGAGGAACAAAAACCCAGAGTGCTCAAGTCGGATTCAGAATCAGCTGAAAATGGGGCAGTCTTTGTGGGTGATATTGCAGGAGGCTGAACAGATGCAAAAGAGAGCTCCAAGGAGCAAGAGAGTGGATCAGAGCTCCCCAAAAGACTCTCTGAAGTGCCAAGGTGAGCAGGCTGCCCTCCTACGCAGAGGAGGCTCGCAGGGCTGCGGTACTCTTTACGGGAAAGGCAAACGACTTGGACCCTTCCACTTCCTATTTTCATGAGTCTCCAAATGGAAGTGACCTGAACAGGTATTATGCATTATAGAGACTCTGTGGAAAGTCTCATTATGCTAATTTTTTGACAGATATCCCTTGAAGGGTGATGGCCCTGTGGAGCCCCTCCTTTCCCTCTCCCCGCATTGTTTTAATGAATGACCCCTGTAGGTTGTGTTCGACCCTGACGTGCTACTTCTGGCAGCATCTTGAGCAGAGTATTGAAAACCCCTGCTTTTTGAAGCAGTTGTGCATCACCAGAGATTCCCAGGCTGGGCAACGCCCTGAGTGGTCAGATTTGGATTAATACCTCAGTCATTTAAAGAATAATTTGTGTTGATATTAGCAAGAGATTGTGATCCGGAAAGGCAGAAAGGCTCTCTCTGTCATGACCCCCCACCTCCCTTTTGCGCTGGCGTTGGGACTCCAGCATCCCTCAGCCCAGCCCTCTTAGAGCAGCCGGGGCTGAGCGGTAGGATGCAGCTCAGCTCCGTTTCACTGACAGCCCTGGATGAACAGCTCAGTGCAGAGATATCCTACTTGGTTTTGCTCATTGCTTCACCCACTGGCGAAGCAAATCCACTTGAACCCATAGGGTCAGCCAGCTGATCTCCTGTTCACAGCAGGAGCCTTGTCGGAGCTCATGGCAGGAGTCGCGAGCGCGGTGCTGCAGTGTTCCCTTGGGTCAGGGCTTCTGAGCGTGCCAAACAACAGGATAGAGGAGTCTGATCCTACTTTGCAGCAGGGGATTGAGAGAGCAAGAGGCAGATCGTATGTAGCATGCTTCCTTGGACGCTCAGGAAGCAAAAGCGGTGGCTTTAACATGCTGGATTTTGGGATCTTTTTCCCAGTTTGTGCCCGTGTGGCGTAGCGGTGGGGCTCAGTGTGGTCCGCAGCGTGTGTGTGCACGCATGTAAAAGAGGAGCAATCCCCGCTCCGTACCCATGCCCAGGAGGTACAGACTGGTCAGCCAGATGGAGATTTCTTTTGACAGGCGGTGGGGGGAAATACAAGCAATGGCATGTCTCATTCCGCATCCCTCGCGGGGCTGGACACATGGCTTGTCATTTGTCCAGAATCCGGCAGGACAGTCTGTACTCAACCCTTAGTCACTTTTCAACGAAGCATCCGATGCAGAAAACCTTTGCGCCGAATTTCCATTTTTATCTCAAGGGTGATTTATTATCTTTTTTTTTCCCCTTCACCAATTTTTTGGTTGATCTCGTTGCTATTCTGCCTAAACTTTATTGTCCTCCTCCTCCTGCTGTTGTCTACACATTGCTCCTCTTCCTACACAGCGCAGGAATATCCCAACCTCCTCCTGGTTCTTTCTAAGCCGGAACAGCGTTAGCATTGTGCCGGTGACAGGCAGCTAATGTTCACCAAAGCAATGCTCAGCAGCAGCGACAGCACTTACACATGCTATACACAGCATTGTGGCCTTGTCTCGTCAGCCCTGGACCCAACATGCTCCGCAGAGCTAATCCGTTCATCTGCAAGCCGTAAGGACTCTACCCTTTATTTGCTGCATGAAGTGCCGATTGTCCCAACGGCGTGAAATGCATGCATTAAATATAGGATTGTTGATTGCTTTCTTACTCTGACAGTGGCTAATGCTTGCTTATTAAGCTGTCTGCCCGAATGATTTAAGCCACTAACCTCGTCTCTTCCTCATCTCGCTGAAGCGTGCCTTAGTTAAGACCTATGTTGTGGTTTTTGCAATTCCAATTCAGTCCCTTCCTCCACTGCCTCTTCTTGCTGGAAAAAACCCCATCTCCCTGTCCTGAAGGACAATATTTGAACTGAGATGTCACGAACTTCTGAGTCCCGATCCTCACGTATTTATTGATCTGCCTGGCAGTACCTATCTATAAAACACAAATTCTTGTCATTGTCTAATTTACCGCTGACCTGCAGGGTTATATTTGTATGGGGCACTGCAAGATCTTGGGATGGGGTTATCAATAAATACTTGCACAGTCCTTCCTGACAGCTCTCTTGTGCATTCCCTTCGTCTGTTTGAATGGAGGGCAGGCCCTTCTGAAGCTTATATTTACACTGCAAAAATAAAAAAGCTAATGTCTTCTGCTCCTCTTTCAGACTCTTGACACTCAGTAGAAGAGCTCCATTTCTTTGCTTTCACCTTACCTGCTGTATCAGTACTGATTTACTCCTTTGGCTTCAAACAAGGCTCACCACTCTGTTGAGTCAAATTCCTGATGCCCCATCCCTGGAGGGGTTCAAGACCAGGCTGGACAGGGCTTGGAGCAGCCTGGGCTGGTGGGAGGTGTCCCTGCCCAGGACAGGGGGGGAACTGGGTGATCTCTTAGGACCCTTCCAACCCAAACCATTCTGTGATTCGTAAGTGTCCAACAGTTGTCTTGAAAGGTCGTGCATCTATACCAGTACACCTCTGCCTTCTTGAATGGCCATGCCTTTAGGCTACAGTTTTTAAGGATATCTTGTGCTGCTGCATCTAAAAACCTCTAATCCTGCTTTTCATTTGTGTGCTTTTTCTGTAAAGCCCCCCTTTGGAATCGCACTTCTCAGGTGCTCCAACTGTTTTCCAGGCTATTTCAGGAGGCTGACTCAGTAGGTGATGCTCTCCTGCTCGTACTAGCAATCCAGTGCTAGTCGCCCCAGTAAAAAAGCTGTCCAGTTGGGTGGGATCAGCTTTGAAATGCTGATACTTGGTGAGGGATGCTTCCTTGATAGCCGTCATGTGCAGGGGGAGATTAAAGCCAACATCCAGGTCAAATTCCAGCTCTGGTGGTGGTGGCAGCCCCTTTACCTAATTGCCCCCTCAATCAGATTTGTCATTGTTCCATGATAAACTTGTGGGCAGTGGTTTACTACTGGGCGGTCATCTGGGCTCCCATCTCCAAACTCCGGCTGCCAAGCCCAGCTGTAGATGCTGGCAGGCAGTCAAAGGCTAAAGATGAAATCTGCGGAGAGCCAGGCAGCCTCGAGACAAGGATGACCTCTCCTGCGTCCAAGACCTCCGCTGCAAGGTCCTCCCAGCTCCAGCCTCATCATCTCCGGCTCCTCAAAGGCTGTGAGGAGGGCACGACAGGAACATATAAAGAAGTGGAGAACAGCCAGACACTATTATTTATCTATCTGCTGGCTAAACTTCAAGATAAAAAGGAGCTGATTGACGTGAGAGCAGGAGGCAGAGCATATGGAAACCTCCTGCTCCCAGGAGGGACCTGCTGTGGCTGCTCTCTGGGGCAGGGCTGAAGCAAACGCCTTTCTCACCTCATCAATCATGACATCCGCTTCTTTTAGCAGATAATATTTTGCAGATACTGTATTTTGTAGATATTGCATTTGCCACGCAAAGCTGCTATTTCTGCAAGTGTTCCTCCGACAGTGCTGGGCTGTGGGGCTGTTGTAAAGGGAGGAAAAAAAAAAAGGCCAGGACCAAGACCAAGAGCAGAGGTTGTATGGTCATAGCAGTGTGCTTGGGTGCTGGAACGTTTAACGTCAAATGTCCTTGGAGCTGATGCTATATAAAATGACATACATCTGGGGGAACTGCTGCTTTCTCTCTTTTGTACTTTCTTCTCTCTGAAACCTGTCAGCCTGCTGTTATGTCCTCTCCTTTTCCTCCTGCAAAGACTCCCCGCTCTATTCTCAAGTCTTCCGCTTGCTCCCGCACAGGCCCTGTGGCTTTTATAGGCATTAAAGTGGATATAGACTTTGAAAAATTTTTGTCTCCTAGATTTCAGGAAAGGGACCAGCCCTAAAACATTTCTCTCATTCACCATATTTATCTATCCATGGAGAGGCTCAAAGTAGCCACGGGCAGCATGATCCTGATGGGTACCCTGCTCCTGGGGGTGCCTTGGGCACCCTCTGCTCTACAGACTTCTCCGAGGCTAATGTTGTATTATTGCCCCAGGATTGAACCTGGAATTTGCACCGTTCATTGCTCTGGACAAAAGCCCTGCTTTTGTCCACAGTAGCAGTCTGAAACCCTGCTCTTCTACAAGAACATTAATTAAGAAGTGGCGGGATGAGTTAGTGTTGATACAGCTATTTCTCTCCCTCCTGGTGCTGACGGAAAAAGCGAGCGTAGCTGAGACGGGACGAACCCATTTCAGCGGCTGATCGCTGTGCTCTTTGCAATGCCGAGTGCTGATGGAGCAGTTAGCAGAGCAGAGCCCGTTAATGAAGGAGCTTTGAGGAACACAGAGTGGAGGGGTTTAGCCTGTAGTGTGGTCCTGTCTGGCCTAATATCTCTCCTGCCTTTCCCTTTGAGAATCTGGGCAGTCAGACGTCTCCACTGACTTACAGGCAGCCAGAAATAGGATTGTTAGTTGCTGTTCAACTCCTGGGGCCATTTCTTAAGGCTTGAGGCTCAGGACCCAGAACTGAAAAAATATCTCCACGTCCTAAGTTGTTACTGGAAACAAGAGAAGCAGGAATAAGACTGGGACACACAAGGGAGAAAAAGGGCAGTGTTACATTGCTGCTTCTCCTCGCATACCCGGTGCAGGCAAGAAAACAAGGACAAAGCTGTAAAAGGAGTTTGTGACAGATCCCGTGACACGGCCAGCCCCTTTTCCTAGTGGGCTTGGGTTTGCCTTGGACATGTGAAAATTATCTACACCAAGCATCAGACATGGCCCCTTGGGCTCCATCCCAGCTTTCATTCCCCCTGCCACCGGAGGAGGGGGGAGGGGCAGCACTGCCGAGATCGCCCGCAGTAGAAAGGGGGCAGGTGGAGCCCCCAGCCCAGAGCACTGCAGGAGTTCAGGTCCTACAAACCTTCGTCGGTTTTTGCCCATCCCTGCCAGGCACACGTGCTCCTCTCATCCTTTCGGGGAGTCTGATGTTGACGAATGCGTTCCCGATTCCATCAATATTTTTAGACGCTTGCTTGGAAGTCACCAGTGCAGACCCAGGAGGTTTCCAGTCATGAACTACAAATACTCAGACCCGATAGAAAAAGACCAGGAAAAGTTAGAAACATGTTACTGGAAAAAAAAAATTAGGAGCCACATTTATTCCCAGGCTAAAGGAAGGAGAAAGGGCATGTGTGAAACCTTCAGCTACTTCAACTCTGCTGGTGCCATTCAGGGAAAGGAAATAAAAAACAATAGCTGTGGCCATAAATACACCCAGGCAGGGGTTTAAGAGGACACAGATTGCCTAATAAATCTTTCCGTATTTCTAATCTGCCCCGGCTGACTCAGATTACATTACTGAAATGTCACAATTGCTAAGCATTTACAAGCGGTAAGAACACTTTTACCACTGACTAGACAAGTAGTAATTACGCTGCGCCCTTTCCCTCTCTCCCCTTTATTGTAGCTGTAACAGTTAGACCCTCCGAGATCCTTCCTCTGTTTAAATAAGAACTAAAAATATGTCGCAAGGCAATAAAGCAAAGTGACAGAAAACATAGGAGACAAGTCCACAGACGCTATGTTTTATTAGAGATTTTTCTTAATGATGGATAGGTCATTGCAAAGTGCTGCATTAACACGCACAAGGTGCTGTGGCAAAGAGATCTATCTTTGATGCTTGACGTTTTCAAGAGGCGTTTTTCAAAGGTTAGGTGCTCCGATCCCAAAGAGAGCCTTTTGCCAGGTTAGCTGGCAAAAGACATTTTCAGAGCAACAGCGAATGTTTTTTGGCTTTGTGGCAGCTCACTAGACTCCGGCTGATGCGATGGCGTAAGTTATGGACACGTCCTGGGAGCGTGGACCGTGCTGTCGCAAACCTTGTGAGAAAAACCAAACAGCCTTTCATAGGCAGGAGCTGATGGAGGGATGCTCATTAAATGGACTGCTCCCTGCACTCTTTCTCCTCCCGTTGTAACTCCCCGTGTCTCCCTTACAGATGGGCTGGCCGCTTTCCGCGCTTTCCTGAAGACGGAGTTCAGCGAGGAAAACCTGGAATTCTGGCTCGCCTGCGAGGATTTCAAGAAGACCCGCTCGGCAGCCAAGCTGGCCTCTAAGGCTCAGCGGATCTTCGAGGAGTTCATCGACGTGCAGGCTCCTCGAGAGGTGGGTACGCCAGCACTCCGGGCAGGCAGAGCATCCCTCCGGCGCAGGATGCTGGTCCATCTCCTTCAGCTGGGACCTGTGGGGTGCTGGGGGGTCTGGGAAGCCCTCCTTTCCCTCCCGGAGGTGATGGTGAGGAGTGGGGGACGGGAATGCCGTCCTGCCTGCCAGCGCTGCCTCTGCTCGTGGTGACTCATCCCGTGGTGAGGGCAACTACTTTGATGGTACTAAATTAGTCACAGCCAGTGAGTTCACTGGCAGCTACAACCTACATTTCCTAACCTCTGTGAGCTTCCTAGGAGTATTTCACCTTGCTCCTCTCATTTACTATCAATCCCCAAGCAGGTTATTGGGCTCGTTTCTCGCAGGCATTTTGTATAGAAGCATCCCACGAATGACTAACTTGTTGACTCTCCAGGGAGGAGCGTTTATCTGCTGACTAACCGCCAACTCAATTAGACCTCCTAAAAGATGCGAGCAACAGCTCAGAGCTGAACAAAAAGTGCAGTTGCAACCCGAAGCCTGGAGTTGTGAAGTCCTCTTCCAAGTACAGGCAGGCTGATGCGACTGTCAGAGCCTGCGTCGTGATGTTGGGTTGTGCTACCGTATTCCTAACGCAACCAGGTGGGTGCTTACCGCACCTTCTCTCCCACGGCGCTCCTCCTGCTGGATTGCACCGGTGCTTGTCACCATGCAGGTGCCTGCGAGGGGATTCCCCCTAAAAGGGCTCTCTTTACTCCGTCTTGGAATGAGGAAAGGTATTGTGAGGCCACTGGGAAGCACCCAGATCTACACCAAGTGGTGGGGGAGCACCTTGGGGCATCCCTATCGCCCTCAGTGAGCGTCTTCCTGCTGTTAGTCATGAAGCTGGGTGAGATTTTCAGGAGTGTAGGGCTGAACCTGGATTAGAAACGTCAGCACAGGTTGGATGAGGTTTTTGCTAAAATTTGGTCCTGTTGTGGTAATTTTGGCATGCTAGAATGTGAAATGACCCTGAAGTGACACAGGGAGCTAGTCTCTGCTGCTGTCATGTGAGTGAAGGCAGACAGCTTTACTTTCTAGACTCCTTTAAGTTTGGACTCTGGGTTAATAACAACAAATAACATCTTTTCAGTCACTTTTTAAACAATAACCCTGACAAACACCGACTGCTTTGCTAAGGGAAAGAAAGCAGGAGGAGTCAGGTTGCTGGCTTTGCAAACAAGCAGCGGTCATAACGTGAGGGTGGTTTATTTTTTCAGGTCCCCGCGCAAGATCCTGTAACACCAAGCTTTTGTGGGAAAAGTCAAACGATTTATTTTATAACAGCAGAGTTTGAAAACATTTAATAAGAATGTACTACTAGTTTAAACCCAGCTAAAAGTTCATTCACGTTTATTTCGGGCGGGTAGTGAAGGACAAAGTGAATAGAGAAATTTTGGTCGACAGGAGGGAGGTTAGGCTAAGTCAGCGTTTTTTAGATGTGCCACATAAACCTATGCTTAAGAGCCTGAAGAAAAGTAACTTGATTTCAGAAGTGTTTAGATCAGTATAAATCTAGTTAAATTTGGTGCAGGATTTATAACGCTGGATCGCTAAACCCTGCAGAGTTTGGGGTGCTGTTTAGCCGTGGACGAGGGTAGGACCTTGGTTGTTCTGCTGCTTTTACAGGAACCGCTGAGACGAAACGTGCCATTTTAAGGGGGCAAACCGGTCGCTCAGTACCAAACTCTCTTCTGCTGCTTTTCCCAGGTGAACATAGACTTCCAGACGCGGGAGCTGACAAGAAGAAATATGCAGGAGCCCTCCCTCACTTGCTTTGACCAAGCTCAGGGGAAGGTGCACAGCCTGATGGAGAAAGACTCTTACCCCAGGTTCCTGAGATCCAAAATTTACACAGACCTGCTGTCTCAAACCCAGAGGAGGCTCAGCTAGAGCAGTGATGGGGCCTCGGAAACCACGTGCTTCCCACAACAGCCAAAACCCATGTCTAAATGTGAAACTTTCTCGGTGTTAAAAGCAGTGGGAATGAGAAAAGAGGGAGAAGGGGAAGAGGAGGCTTCCAGAGCATGATCCAGATGTGGTATTAAGACTCTTTGAGTTTCTGTGCTTTTTTCGGTTAGCGGTAGCATCTTGCAGTTGTTGCCTCTCTCTAGCACAAATCCATAATCCTCTCTAGTCATGGGGTCATCTGTTGGGAAGGCAGGTTTCCTTTAAAATTACTACGTTGGTTTGTGTGTAAATAACACCGCTGCACCTTTCCATCCCTCCCGTCACCTCCCTGGCTCTCACCTCTCCCCTCTGCTTGGAGGGGCCCTAGGGGCAGTTCTGAAACTTGTGAAGCCAAGACTGGTCCAAAGCATCGTCTCCCACCTGGCTGCTGGGGTCTGGATCCAGAGACTGTGAGGAGGGAGAGAGGGGAGGGAGAGAGAAGGCAAAGGCACATGGTTCATGCTGCTTCCCAGAGCAGAAACCGTCAGTGAACTCGGCTCACCTTTCCATTTTGGTTGCGCACCTTATGACACCAGCTGCCACCCTGTCACAGCCCCTCCACACCGTGCTTGTCTTCCAGGGATGCAGAATAAGTGCTATTTTCCGTATGACTGTGGAGCAGCTGAGTTTTTCTCGTGAGGAAGGTAATGCCGAAAGCTCTCGCTAGAGCTGGTCAGGCAAGTCTTCTAGTGCGAGCGATTGTTTTCCATTAATATTGTTTATTTGTACTGTAGTTCAGCCTCATGACTCCAGTCGCCGTTCAGGCTTCGTTGTGCTAGGCACTGTACCAAAACCTAACACAAAGAGGCTCCTGGACGCCGGAGACATTAATAGGCTTGGTGGCTTCTCGGGAACGACCTGCCAGCTGTCGGGAAAGAGTCGCGAGAAGGAATGTCCCGTCTGCCCCATGCTGAGACGTAAGAAGAGCACAAGACCTATCTGCTACGGCAGATAGCATTTTTCGTGTAGTACCTGACCAGCGCCGTGGCAGGGAGAGGTAACATGAAAAATCACAATTATATTTTTGTTATTTACTGATTATTGACTGTTGCTGTTACCTACCGATTGTCCACTGTGGGTTCTACGCCGTGTAAAGAACTACTAAAGACACAGACCCTGCTGCATGGTGCTTGCTTAAAAGCAGGACACAGGGAAGCCTGCGGTGGAGCAGGACAAGCGTCCAGGGGTGAAGTGGTGCGTGAAGGGTACTTGGCCCTATTCCCGCAGCCCGGATAGCCAGCCGCAGGAGAAGACTGTGCAGATATCAGTTGTGTAGCACCTCCTCTGTGCTGTGCAGTAACACTCACCATCCGAAGGCCCTATTTCGATGGCGCTGCTCTTCCAGCTTGTCGGCTGTCAGATTCTTGCAATATTTTCTAGTGCAGAAGCAGACAGCCTGTCTGTGGATTCCAGCCTAGAGACCAGAGGTCTATTTTCTTAGTTTTATGAAGGCCTGGAAAGTGACCTCATGGATCTTTTCCTTCTCTCAGTCGCCCACAGATCACAGGCTGTAAACTTCTGCTCCAGTTGAGGGCGGTGGGTGGCTTTGCTGCATCAGAAAACTGGAGATAAAGGTTCAGTGTAATGCAGTGTGAACTAGGTAGACCGAATTCTAAGCATAACGTTTGGAACGAGATACCCAAAGCCTGCTTGGATATTAAAAGTTACTCTCCACGCATTACTTAGGAAGCAGGTTTTGAGACTTTTTATAAGGATGCTGCGGATTAGGACAAATAGGTTCAGGATCAACATAGGGATGGTCAGCACGTTTGGTTTATTTTGGAGGTGTATTCCCGTGGTCTCTAAGACGCTAAAGTCTAAATACGGTGCAAGTGCAAAATTTATACTCAGTAGGGAGACCTGCTTTTCAGTACCTGGTTGGTCGGCTCTAGAATTCTCCATTGGTTTTGTAGGAAAAGATCAGGGAAAAGTGAGCACTGGGAATTGCCCCAGATTCATCCGGGGGGGTCTACATCGTGCATGGTTCAACTGACTGTGAGTGTAGCTGTTCATGGGCCCATAGCTTTATGGCAAACAAGGTACCTGGCAAAAAAGGTCTTAATGGGACAGGTGTCTGGGGAAACTTGTGCAACGCTCTGGAAGGAGTCAAAGCCAGAAGGGAAGGAGTCATGCATCCAGTGGCCATCCCTGGTGGTATCTGGGCTATAGGAGGTGGAACAGAGTCACGTTACCTATACAGCTCCTTCCTGCTATAGGTGAAAGGGAAGGAGGAGGGCAAATCACCCCACAGTGCGGTGAAATGTTCTCAGGGCTTGACCTGCAAGGGAGGATGCACAGCCACCGACTGTGAGGAGGGGCTGGAATAACTCTCCTCTCCAAGAAACGCTATGTCTACTGCACCTGCCCAACAGCGGGTGGACTGGGTCTCTCAGGGACACCGGTTGCTTTGGCTGAAGTATCTCCCCTTGAGATGGCCTGTGGTGCCGGTTGTACCCAGTGTCGCTGCGACTGCACAATGGCACAGCGAACGGTGATCCAGCCGCCGCAACGCGGCAGCTCAGCTTCCCAATGCTGCGGCATCAAACAAGCTGTGTTACAGGGGATGAAGGGAGGCCGCCTTGTCTGGCCCTGCCTTCCTCCGTTTCAGCCTTCTCTTGACTGTACATGCAAAAAGCGTCCCTGGATATGAGTGACACCACCAGCCGGCTTGTTGCAGTCATCGCTTTTAAAGAGAAGGCAGAAGACCATGTTAAATGCCTTGTGGTATTTCTCTTAAAGCCACCAATGCACCTTCTGAGTGGGCTTGGATGATGCTGACCTCTAGTGCCAGCTGATGCATCCCAGACAAGGCTTTTCAGGGAAGTGCCCTGTGGGCACCAGCGGTGGTGAGGGTCCCAGAGACAACCAGGCCATGAGGAAGCAGCAGAACAAGATGCTTTTGTGGAGGAATAAGGAAGAGAAGCTCAGAAGTGAGGACAATTCCCAGGCTTCCCAGATGGCTACAAAGGCTGGTCCTATTTGAAGTGCGACTCCAGAAAGCCCAGGAGGTACCGTCCCTCAGCAAGCTCCTCCAGCATCAGAGATCATCCTTTCAGTTCGTGTCGGAATTCATCAAAAAACTTCAAAGTAGTCAACACTGTGTAAAAACCCAAGCTCCCCTCTCTCCTCCACCGACCTGGGGAATGGCTTTGAGCGGGCACGCTCAGAGATGGCATTGCTGCGGCTGTGGCAGGGACTGTATTCATGCAGGCTGATGTAGGAGAAGTGTTTTGCCCATTAAACTGGTGCCAGATAACATCCTCCACTGGAAACATCCTAGACCATAGAGTGGAGCAAAAGTATTGTCTGAGGCGTATGAGTCTATCACTGTTTTGTTGCTGCTCTTACAGTTGGTCTCTCTGGAAGGAAAGCAGACTAGTTATTTTAAGTAATTTTAAAAAAAAAAAAAACAAACCCAAGAAATTGGCACCAGCTGCTTCTTTTATGCCAAATGTCAGTCTGAAGCGAATTAAAATAGGCAGCTTATAGCTCTTCCCCTTAAACCAGGGGCTGATTAAGGAAATAATGACTGAGCCAAAGCTTCGGAAAGCACTGAGTGATGACTAATCCCCATCAAGGACAAATATCCTATCATTGATTCATCTCTTACTGATATGAAAGGGATATTCATAACTTTCAAGCCCTGTTTCCCCCCCTCCACAAGCACACACCTCCAAAATTTTACTCCTGTTTCAAGCAATGTCAGAATGTGCCATCACATGAAGAGAGGAAAAAAAATCTGTTTGCTCAGCTCTTTTTGTTCTGTGTGTTTGCTGGCATGTCCCCAGTCGGCTCCCAGCTCCTTTGACAGCAAAAGGGAAGAAGAGTTTACAAATTGCCTTTTCTATAAGCTTCAGATGTTGTCAACTCCA
Source organism: Rhinoptilus africanus (assembly GCA_013400135.1). Taxonomy (NCBI): domain Eukaryota; kingdom Metazoa; phylum Chordata; class Aves; order Charadriiformes; family Glareolidae; genus Rhinoptilus; species Rhinoptilus africanus. Next base: position 57,819 of record VXBO01013007.1, on the reverse strand, counting down.
GGAGCAGATGCAGAACCCGAATCTGCTTTGAGTTTCTTTCTCCTGCTTTGGCCCGTCAGCCGGGTTTGGGATGATTTCCATCATTTTTACTGGACTCGTTAATGTACCGATGGGTCCCTGCCCTCCGTGCTGGGAAGGTGTGAAGGGCAAAGTCCTGCTAGTCTAAGCAGGGGAGGGAAATAGGGGTGTGTGTCTGCGGGTGAGAGTGCATGTGAACTCATGTCTGTGTTATTTAGTATCTCCTACTAGAGAAGCTTTTCTGAGACATAGACGTGCATGTTAAAATAGGAGAATTAGGCATAAAATGACATAAAATGAGATTTTAGCCAGTGTTGTGTTTGCCTCGTGTGTAAGTTTGACTAGTAATAAGAGACATAAAACTCTGCTAGGCTTCCAGTTACCCATAAGAGCACATGTATCAAACTGAACTGAATGTTCACTGATAGACACAAACCCAAAATGTTTACAGCATTCAGAGCAATAGCAAGGCATACCTCATGCCAGTCCTGGAGTGCCTCTCACCCGTCCGTGCAAACTCTCCCCTCCCTGGGGCCTCCTGGTTCTCCCTCCAAACCCCTCTCTCTCTCTGCCTTGTCCTCGTGGATTTCCCTCCTCCTCCTCTTTATGGTTACCTCCCCGGAGCACTCCTGTCCATGCCAACCAGCACTGCTTGTCCCCATATATCTGAGCCTGGGTCTCACATAACCTCCTCCCGTGCCCTCCCCTTTGCATACCCTCCATCCCCATCTATCCCACATCTAGTCTTTGCCTTTCGCTTCCCAGGACACTTGTCTCTGGTTTTGCCGTCTCTCTCCTACACACCTCCTACTGTTGCTATAAAGCTATTCCTTGCCAGTTATAGACGAAGAAAATGCTTCATGTAATATCTGCATTATCTTTCATTCCTGGGGCTGCCGCAGTTGTCACCGTCTTCCTTGGTATTGTGTTTTCTCTGGCATCGAAGCATTATGTCACAGAACTGGAATTAAAGTACCTTTTGCTGCTAGACCGGAATGCTTTTCTCTACCACGTACCCCTTGGGCATTGCAGAGGCTCAGCTCGTCCCTGGTGTTGTGTCTCCTTCCTCCATCCTCGCTCCACGTGCCGCGCTTTTGGCAGGGGCTGGCGAGGCGAGAGAGCAGCCGTGCTGCGGGGAGGCAGCTGGGCTTCCTCTTGGCCTTCGGACATATCAAAAAAGGCGTGTAAAGAAAGGTGTGCGTGTGTGTGTGTGTGCTCTCTGCTTAGTCAAGTCAGTCGTTCTGCTCAGTGCCTCCTCGTGGTTTTACTGGAGGGTCCTATGTCTATTTACTGGAGGGTCCTGCACTTGGGTCACAACAACCCCCAGCAGCGCTACAGGCTCGGGGCGGAGCGGCTGGAAAGCTGCCCGG
>VXBO01013007.1:2257-47783 GCA_013400135.1 Rhinoptilus africanus | reverse complement strand
GCGCTGCCAGAGCAGCTTTTGGTTGGCTGGAGGCTGGAGCGATGCCGGGTCCCCCTCCCAGCTCTCCCGCCTCCCACCCGATATAAAGCGTGGCTCCTCGCCGCTTTTCCAGCCGGCAGCGCACGGCCCTGGGCGCAGGTGGTGCCGCAGCTGCCTGTTGCGCGTCCCTGTCCCTGCCGCCACCACCGCTGGGACCCTATGAGTTGCTGGGCGCCCGGGTGCCCGGCTCTCAGCATGTGCCGGGGCTTGGCCGCGCTTCCCATCACTTGCCTGGAAAGGTAAGGGGTTTCGCCACGCCGCACTTCTGGGATGCAGAGGGTTAGCTGGAAAAGATGCGCCGAACTTTCCCGAGCGGCTGCTGCTGGCATGTTTCGCTAGAAATTGGGGTGCGGGCTTGCGTTGGAAACGCGCATCCCGAGGGATTTGTTTTGGCTGCACCCGTTCTGCTCCCCAGGGAGGGGAGCAGAGAGGTGAAACGCAGAGGGAGAGGAGGCTGGAGAGGGCTGCAAACACACCAGGGTGGTTTCTCTGGCTCCGTCTCCGCAGAACTTGCTTCAGGTTGACCGCAGCAGGACTGCTTTTGTTAACACGGTCGAAACGTGAAGCGACACGTTGCTCCTCCTGCCGAACACGGCTACGAAGCCCCACGCTGCCGGCTTGACATTTAAACCCTTATTTTTTTTATGAGCGCCTTGGGATGCCTGAATGAGCGGCAGCACGAAAATAACAGCGGGGCCGCTGGCTGCCTGGGGGGGACCCTGGGGAGAGGAGCCGATTTAGCAGCGGCTCCTGCCGTATGGCCGCAGAGACCTCCTGGCAGGGAGGTGCCTCCGTGCCACCGCCGCAGAGCCGCGGTGACGGGCAGCCACCTCCCAGCCTCTCTGAGACGGGGCTGTGGCACAGGAGCATCGTGCTGCCACCGGGCTCGCTGGGTCTCCAAGGCATGGGGTAGGTGGACGGTGCCAGCGGGGAGCGCAGCCGTCTCTAGGGCATGGTNTGGAAGCCCTGGGGCAGCAGGAGGGAGCTGACAAATTGCTGCGCGCTGTGGCCTCTGTGCTGTCCCTCTCGCTGTCCCCATCTGCGCACCCACCCGCCCGCTGGCCGTTACTCAGCAGGCTCCGCGCGTCGGTGGAAATGAGCCTGTTCTTTCCTGTTATNTTGGAAACGCGCATCCCGAGGGATTTGTTTTGGCTGCACCCATTCTGCTCCCCAGGGAGGGGAGCAGAGAGGTGAAACGCAGAGGGAGAGGAGGCTGGAGAGGGCTGCAAACACACCAGGGTGGTTTCTCTGGCTCCGTCTCCACAGAACTTGCTTCAGGTTGACCGCAGCAGGACTGCTTTTGTTAACACGGTCGAAACGTTAAGTGACACGTTGCTCCTCCTGCCGAACACGGCTACGAAGCCCCACGCTGCCGGCTTGACATTTAAACCCTTATTTTTTTTATGAGCGCCTTGGGATGCCTGAATGAGCGGCAGCACGAAAATAACAGCGGGGCCGCTGGCTGCCTGGGGGGGACCCTGGGGAGAGGAGCCGATTTAGCAGCGGCTCCTGCCGTATGGCCGCAGAGACCTCCTGGCAGGGAGGTGCCTCCGTGCCACCGCCGCAGAGCCGCGGTGACGGGCAGCCACCTCCCAGCCTCTCTGAGACGGGGCTGTGGCACAGGAGCATCGTGCTGCCACCGGGCTCGCTGGGTCTCCAAGGCATGGGGTAGGTGGACGGTGCCAGCGGGGAGCGCAGCCGTCTCTAGGGCATGGTGGCCGGCTCCTGGTGACACCCCCCCAAAAAAAAAATAAAGCAGGGGAACATCAGCCCTGCTGAGGGAGATGCTCCCGCTCTGCCGAGCAGAAGGAAATCGCTGTGTTTTTCCAGTGCTTTGAGAGCAGCGTAGCACCGCCGGGAGAGGGGGACGGGAAAAGGAGCCAGGGTAGCTCCAGGGAGCTGGTGGGGGGGCTGCGGGGGCTCCAGCTGGGCACTCAGCAGCTGCTCTGCTACTTGCCCCCGAGGAAAACAGCTCGCCGTGCTTTATAAATGCACGCGGCGCTACCTGGGAAGCCAGCCGGAGGAAATGGCCCCCTGGGCTTAATGCGCCGCTGAGCGTGGTTGCCAGGGAGCAGAAAAAGCAACCAGGGGAGCGTTTGTTTTGTACATCAGAAGGTAAAGAGGCAGCTAAAACTGAGGAGCGAGGGCTGCCCCTCCGAGCTGTGCCGGCTCCGTGGGGTGAGATCCAGCCAGGCAGCGGGGGGGTGGCGGCAGCAATATGGTGGCCCAGCAATCCCCCATCTCCCCTTCCTCCCTTCCAGGGCCAAGGATCTGAAGACCCGCTTAGGGATCCTGCTTCAAAAACCAGAGCTGGGACACAGGATCGGGACCTCCAGCAAGCTGCAGCTGGGCTCCAGGCGGAGGTAAGCCGAGCAGCGCCGTGTCCCAGGTTCACCCCGGGACGGGTCCCCGTGGACCAGGCTGTCCTGGGGGATGCTCCTGCCCGTCTGCGCAGCAGAGAGGATGGAATGCAGCTCGCCATCCCCACAGTCCCACCCCGTCAGGCAGGGAAGGCGGATCACTCCCCAGCTCCGCCAGTTATAAAATCGGACTGGGGAGCTGATGCTCTGGCATTAGGCATGAGAAAGCAGGTCCTTAAGCAATAGGCCAGAAACTCAGAGGGCTCCCGCAATTCCTGGTACCTTTGACCAGTGCCTGGGACCCCCAGGGAACGCAGGCAGCATTAAAACCAAAATACTCAATATTGCTGCTGAAGGCAAGGCATCCTCTTGCAGAAGAGCCTCTGTTGGGCTTGTGCCAGCGGAAAAGGGCTCCCCCGAGTATCCTCCAGAGAAGATACCTGGCCAAAGCTGCGCTATGGAGCTGAGGTCTGGCGAGCTGTCGGGGAAGGTAAAAGAAAGAGAGAAAGGAAAGAGAGCCCACAGGTAATGGATACCAGGATCTCGCTTTGGTTTCCTACCGCATGCCGCTGCCTCCCTTCTTGTCTCTCTCCCGTTAACGGGGCCGCTTGACTGAAGGGCTCCCATCCTTCACCAAGTGGCAGGAGAATTGTTCTCGGCAGGACAGCGAGCCTTATATCCTTTTGTCTTTTCCAGAGACTCCTCACAAGATGTACTGGAATGGAGGGAGTCCTTTGACCAGCTCCTGAAGAGTAAAAGTGAGTAGGATCTTGTTTTCTTCTCTTGGTGAGACTGCATAGGACAGACACGCTCTCAGGGAGCGTGGGGGTGACTGCACGCCTGCAGCCAGTGTGCGAGGACACCGTGTCTCCTCCTCAGATGAGGTGGTTTAGGAATTAGAAAGAAGCCCCTTTCCTGCCCTGACAGAGCCAATGCGGGGGGCTCATAGCCTGGCTTGCGAAGCTGTACCCCTTTCTTCTGACTGGGTGCTTTTTGGGGGGCACAAGCACTGTCTCACAGTGACTCCCTGCTGCCTTGGGACAGGAGCATCATCGTGGGCATCCTGTGCATGGCAGTCCGTCAGGGAGGACGTCACGCCATGCCCTGATGGTCCCTTTCTCCGCGGGCAGGAGAAGGCAGCCTCTCTGCTCCCTGTCTTCCTTTGCGCAGCAGCACAGCCACCTCCCCACAGGCTTTTGCTGCTCAAAAACCCGTGGTGCTGCCCTCTCTCTGTCTGTCCTGTGCCTCCGGGGATGCCTCTTCCACAGGGAGAAGGAATTCAGCTGCTTCACTGAGCTACATACAGCCATTTTCCCCTCCAGCGTTTGCTCTCCGTATGGTGATGCGCAGGGTTGCCCCGAGGTGCTCACCCCCATGCAGACAGTACCTCCAGACCCACAAAGGGGACCTTTTTCTGAGTCCCACATGTAATCCTTTCCTTACGCTGGGCTTTACAGCAGGTACACAATGGTTGAAGTGCCAAAGTTTGATAAGTAAGTAGTTCTCTACCTTAAAAGTTATTCCAAGGCGAGAGAAATTCCTTCCATAGTGCTAGTTCGGGGCTAGGCGTATTTTTTTTTTCCAGTGTATTTTTATTTTTCCAGCCTTCTTCACATGCTGTGATGGCTTACAAACATCTCCGGCTTCGTAACTTAATACATTCCCCTCAGCACGGCTCTGAAATCCTTGCTGTAATTACTCTCCCATACTCCTCAGCATCTCCTTCCCCCTAAATCTCAGCTGAGAAATAAAAACAAAGCCATCCCTGCTCGGTTCCTGCAGGCGCGCTGATACCTCAGTGGATTTCTCCTTAGGTAGAATTAGCTCTTTTCCGAAGCTTTAAAGAAAATACTCCGAAGCCTCATTACAGAAAGGTCAGATAAATAAAACCAGAGGATTACTTGTCTGTGGGAAAGGATTTTATTGGAGTCTAGAGGCCAATTAGCAGCCTCTCGGAGGGTGGAATTTGCCCGGAGGGAAAGGAAATCTGCAGATGTCATGGTCTGAGCTCCCAGGGCGATGCTCGCAGGCAGCCCAGTGCCTGGCAGCCATCCTCCTCTTCCTCTCCCCACTTCTGCCCTGTCAACGGCTCTTCCCTCCCCTCCCCAGGTGGGGTGACAGCCTTCCACACCTTCCTGAAGACAGAGTTCAGCGAGGAGAACCTGGACTTCTGGCTGGCGTGCGAGGACTTCAAAAAGACCCGCTCTAAAACCAAGCTGGCCTCCAAGGCCAACAGGATCTTCGAGGAGTTTGTCCAAAGTGAGGCGCCCAGGGAGGTGAGAGCATTTTCTGCCTCTGTCCCGTGGCGGCGGAATAGAGCGGGAAAGGAATAAAATGTCCCGCTGGGTTTTATTAAAGTGGGAAGATGTGGGGAAGCTGGGAGCTTTCATTTCTAACCTTGCGTGGTCTACCAACATGAAGACGCATAAAGGCTTGTGAGCATCTTCACCTTCAACTGAAGATGAAGAAAACAGTTTTTCCTCCCTCCATGGGTGGGGATTTAATGCCGAGTTAATGTTTGTGGACGCTACTTCCTTGCAGGTGAATATCGACCACGAAACCAGGGAGATCACTCGGAAGAACCTCTCCGGTGCCACCTCCGCTTGCTTCAATGAAGCCCAGGCCAAGACCCGCACCTTGATGGAGAAGGATTCCTACCCCCGCTTCCTGAAGTCCGCCTCCTACCAGGACATGACCAGGCAGGTCACCAGCCGTGGCATCAGCAAGCGGTCGCATACCTGACCCGGACCCGACTCTGCCACGAGGGGACGAGCCGGGGGACCAGGCAGAGGCTGAGAGGCACTTTGTGAGGGCTGAGGTCTACACGGCGGGCTTTCGGCTGAAGTCCTGGCATTTTAGGAGTATCTTTAGGACCTCAAGCACTTCTGCTCCTCACCAAGCTGCCGAGAAGGGAGGTCCTCCCTCTGCAGAGGGGTGGGAATGGCCCGCATTGTGTGCCCGATGCCTCCCCTTGCAGCACCAGAGACCTGCATCCCTGCAGGAACAGAAAGAAAACGGATTTGAGTTGCAAGCCCAGGAAAAAGAGACCGGATTCCCCTGAGCATCCGCAATCGGAGAGCTCCTGCCTGCTCTCAGGACCCTGCCTCTGACCTGCAGAGCCGGCACAGGAGCCTGCGATTCCCGCAGTGCCGGGGGCAACCTCCCCAGACCCGCCTGCAGGGCTTTTTCCCATGGCGGATCATCCAGAATAAAAGTCCAAAGGCTACGTGGCGTTGTCTTCTCCTCATCCTGAGATCCTTATTCTGCTGTTTCCTATGCGTGCTCTGCGTCAAAGCTTTACACCTTCTTCCAGTGCAGCATGGCCCGAGGAGTGACATTTGTATCCTGCGCTTAAGCTACGTGACCTTTAGTTGCATAACTTTTTATTAGTATTATTGTTATTTATTTTATCATTATTATATATATACATATTAGAAGAGCACCGCTCAAAGCATCCACACGTCCCTTCCTCCAAGGAGCTTGCAAATTAAATTATTTTAGGTATCGTAGCACTTGGCATGCCTCCCACCTTTTCCGTATAGTAACTCGAGAGAGAGAAATGAGCAGATGTGAGGTGTAACCCTGGAGCAAGGTACAGGAATAGCAGCAGCCGGAGCTGCAGTCCGGCAGGGCAGCCAGTTTCCCGTGAGCTCGGAGGACCGTTGATGGCAGTAAGAGGATGCTTTGCAGCCCATGTCGTTTCCTTTCTCCCCTTAAATGGAGCTCTGTGGACAGCATCTGGGCATTTAGGCTTGCACGTTGTCCTAGACAGAGAATAGCGATGGAAAATAGATATGGAAAATAGCGATGGTGAGTGATCCTACTGAAAACTTGTTTTTTAAACATGCAGAAGAGGGAACCTGGGGCTTTCCCCTGGTTTAAAATTGGGTTTGGTGTTCCCTTGGCCAACAAAACCAGTCTGCAGCCACAGCACTTCAGCAGAAACCTGGGGAGCCAGGCGAAACAGCCGCGTGTGCCGTGGATGCAGTGTCCCGGGGGGTGGCAGGACATTTCATCATCTCTGACCCGTGGGGTGAGCTCTTCGGAAAGCCCCTCTGAGCAGAGATTTCTGGGTCCCATGGCCAATTCGGAAAGCGTGGATCTCGTTTGGCAGCACGGGTGCCAGCAGCCACCTGGGGGGGTGACGGGGACCCCACCAGTGCTGGGCCATGGGGAACGTGCCACCAGCGTCGTTTCCTACTGATACATCCCGGGGCTGTCACACGTACCTCTATTTATCCCTAAAGGCCAAACCTGGAGGTCCTTATCCCCTTGGTACTCACTCCTTGCTGAGGGAACCATCTTTTGTGCCCCCCAGCACTGGCTGGAGCACAGGTTAGCTTGGGCTTTTCATGGCTGTTTGAGCAGAACAAGGGACTGAGAACCAGTTTGGGGATGTTATTCTGAGTCTTCTTCCAATTTCCCCATCCCGGTTCTACCTCTGAGCCTCGTTGGGTCCCGGCTGCATTTACAGGGAGATTTTAGCTGTTTTCTTATTTATTATTTATTTTTACAACTGGAACCACCTTCCTTGTGTTACTGAAGTCAATGACGCACAATGGTCCATTTTCATTACTAACACAATATTGTCATTATAAAATAAAATATAAAGAGGAAAATGCTATGACAACATGAGTTGTTTGGGGGGTTTTTTTGATTGTGGGCTTTCAATTAATTTTTACATTGTAATTTTGGATGACTCGCAAAGATAATAAACCAAGCTGCCTGTGTTGGATGGTTCAAGGGGCATTTACAGTCGCTTTAAAAGTTGAAACATCAGGAACAGAAAAGGAAGGGGAAGAGTAAAGCTTCACGGTATTTGGCTTATTGAAGAGGACTGTTCACAGCACGAATGAAAGCAGAAGTCAAGTATTTTATATATTAATTGCCAAGATATTCAGTACTGTTTGTATTGCTCGACATTTTCTGAGCACTTTACCGGTCTGCAGTTCCCCGTCCCTATTTAATATCAGTCAGCCAACGTTCTCTTACGAGTACAGGAGGATTCAAGTCAGAGCTGCTGTCTGCAGTCATAATAAGATTGTCATGAATAATATGACAATAATATTTGCTGTCGTAAATATTATTTGACTTTTTAGCGCTAACTCAGCTGATGATTGAATTAATTTACAAGGGGGGAAATGTCTGGCTCTAGAGGGGATATTAGAAAACATCCTACCTCTGTCTCAGCATGTGCTGTCTCCGAGGTCTGAGCAGTCCCCTGTGTCCCATGGGATGCTTTGGGAGGACAGAGGTGGGGGTGTGCACCTCCAGGGATGGCAGGAGCACTGGAGGGGTTGCCCGCGGCCTGAGCAGTGCAGGGAGGGGAGCATCCAAGTGTGGCGCAGAGATGTCAGTGCTCCNTCCCTCATCATCTTAGTACCCCTTGTTTTTATGTGTTTTTTATGTTGTCTTCTTTCTATTTATTGTATGTTTTGGTAGCCAAAATTAACTGTCCTGCGTCAGTGGAGGCGAGAGTGAGTGGACTGCCAAAGAGGAGCTGGCATCACAGGTGACTGTAATTCGGGTCCTGAGGCATTACTATTAGCACAAGCCAGCCTCTGCCGTTAAAAAAGCCTTTCAGAAGCAACCGCATCTATAACAACCCCTTATGTCTCTTTTAACACAGCCAGGCAGAGTCTAAGCATCATCGCTCATCATAAAATACATTATCTCTTCTCCATCCCTATTCCCTACAGCCGTCATCCACCTAACCGAAGGAAGGCAGTTTGAACTTCCCTTTATCTGTTATTCACTATTTCATTGAGCGTGGCCTTGTCTTACAAGACAGAGGGTTCGGAACGGCAGCAGGCTGCACGTATAGCTGTTCTTAGCGCACGTCAGAGGGAAGAAATGAGACGAAGGCTGTCCATGAAGTGTTTAATTTACCTGTCACGAAAGAGCAGCAAAAAAGCCTAGATGCAGATAGAAACAAATTCACGATTCCTTTTTTTTTTTTCTTAACTGAAGTTTTTAACTGAAAAAAATTAATACTTTTTCTTGCACACCTTGAAATTAATTTAAACCTGATGATACATTAAAAAAATATTTAAATTGCCCAATGAAAAAAAATAAAAAAAAAACCCTTAGAATTAAAATCTTTTTGAGCTAAGGAGGAAGGAAATTGAGGTCTGCGTCCATTCTTGATGCACCATGCATGGAGGATGGTCCAGGCCGAGTCCCAACCCCAGCGATAGCACTCAGACTTCACAGCGGATACTGGAGTATCCCATTTGCGGTGTAGCTTCATCTCTACAAGTCCAAGATGCTTCCCAAAGAGAAAAACTCAGTCAATAAAACCATGCTTGCATCCAGCATGTCCTCTGCTATCCAGCGGTGATATAACAAAACCTTTAAAGCCTTGGGACAATAAAAAAACAACATTGAGAAAGAGGAGCCGAAGCTTCCCGCGGCTGCCTTTGGGCACAGCCAGTTGCGATTGCTTCCAATAAACCACCAAAATTTCCCAGGGTGGAGGCTGTGAATTTGGAAGCAGCAGAGATTTGAGCTCCGGGGAGCAAATGTGGGGGCTGGCACTGGTTGTCCTGCCCCCCTGGGGTGTGACACATACTTGCTCCAGGGCCAGGTTTCCATGAGCTGGGATGGAGGGGTGGATGTATTTGGTGGAAAAAACCACCCGTTTCCCTCTGCCCTGGGACCCAGTGTGTTCCCAGCAGTGGCTGGTGGGGTGGCATCGTCACTCAGTCCTCCCCTCTCCTCCTGCGGCCGGGGGTCCCCGCTCCGGCAGGACCAAGCAGCCTTTGGGGCAGCTATAGGGCATGTACGTACGTGCATGAGCGGCCCCACGGAGACATGTATTTGGGAAGGTGGATGTGCATATATAGGTGTGTGGTTTATCAGGGAGTGTAATGATAGGACGAGGGGTAATGGTTTCAAACTGAAGGAGGGGAGATTTAGATTGGATATCAGGAAGAAATTCTTTCCTGTGAGGGCGGTGAGGTGCTGGAACAGGTTGCCCAGGGAAGCTGTGGCTGCCCCATCCCTGGAGGGGTTCAAGGCCAGGCTGGACGGGGCTTGGAGCAGCCTGGGCTGGTGGGAGGTGTCCCTGCCCAGGGCAGGGGGGGGAACTGGGGGATCTTTAAGGTCCCTTCCAACCCGAACCATCCTGTGATTCTCTGACTCTGTTGCCTGCTCTGCCATGAATACACATGCAAGACCACCACACAAATGCAGGCAAACCCGTACGTGCATGTATGTACAGCCAGGATATTTTTTTTTTTTAAAGGTAGTCTGCAAATAAATGCTGTAAAGTGTTGTTTAAATAGGTTTTTTGAAGGAAGCTCACCAGCAAAGGGGGATGCACTGAGCCGTTTCAAATACTGCAAACGCCTTACCCAGCGTTTCCCAGCGCTCTGCCAGCCCCTGTGCCAGCCGGCGGGGAGGGAGCAGCTGTATCCCTCTGCCTCCTGCTCTGCGGCTTTCTCTTCAAGGCCTTGGCCCAAAAAAAGCACCACAAATCACGTGTGATGTGTTTCCATACCTCTCACATCCCTCTCGCTATGTGTGCAGTTAAATGCCAAGGTTGCCAACCTGATCCAGATGCCTGCAGGGATTCTTACCCTCAGGGCGCCTTGGGAAGCGATAAAGAATTAATGATAATATTGATGCTTTCTGACACTGTCGGGGAGCCGAGGGCATCTCCGTAGGGCTGGGAAGCCTGTGCCGGAGGTCAGCGCTGACACGGTGCAGCTGCAGCCTGGGCTCATCCCATGGGGAGAAGCAGGGGATGAGAAACAGCTGGGACAAACGCTGCTGAGGAACCACCTCCACCGCTCGGGAAAGGCATTTAAGCTCAGCTCTCCAGCCTGGCTCCTCGTTTGACCAATTTTGGCTGATTTGGGATGTCTTTGATGGATCTGCTCTGCCACAGTGCCCTGCCCTCACCTCTTATTCCCAGCCCACTCCTGCTGGCGGATGTTCTGCTTTGGGGTTTGGTTTGTTGGTTTTTTTTTTCTTTTGTGATGCTGAGGATTGAGCAGCAGCTTTAAAGGCGAGCAAGTACAGATTAAAAATACTCTCCAAGGCAAAGCGAAATGTGGTGGGTGCTCCTGCGTGGATCGCGTCACCTGTTAGTGTTTAAATCGCATCTTTCTGCAGGCTATTTTCCAGGGCTGTGTTCCAACCCTGCAAGTCACATCGGCGTGGCCAAGCATATAAACCCTGGGACATCATTCCCATTTGGAAATATAATAAGGAGGGAACATGAAGAAAAAAAAAGCCATCTTGCTATTCATAGCTACTTTAAAAATTATTTTGTCTTTGGCAGGCAATTTTGCTGCCGCGTTTTAGCTCATGTTTATTCGTGACTGGTAGCCAGGGCGTGGATGCTCGGAGACGTTATTTCAGGGGATGGGTTGCAAAACAGGTGTAGGTCCATCAGGATGGTGGAAAAGGAAGAATTTCCTTAATTGTGCCCTTGATTTTCCTGCTGGCTCTGTCTCTGCAGCTCATCTCCTGAGTCACTCTGTGCTGTAGGGGCAAATAAGGACTCTGCAGAAGTGCAAATCCAGCAGGAACCACATAGCCCTGAGGCTACAGGAATGGTTGTGGAGAGGAGTGCTGTGACTGCCATGCTTTAGGAAACCTTTGAGGCCCTTCTATTCCCCATAAACTGCCTGTCACAGGAGAATCTGCATTGTTGTGTGTGACTGTATGGAGAGCAATTGGAATCAGGGATGAGAGACGGGGAAAGCATTACCAGCAAATCCTTCTTTGCTGGCGTACAGGCAGGGGGTTCTTCTGCCACAGCCTTGCACCTCGTTCCTAGCATCCTAGGGTTTGGCTTCCGACTGTCGTAGGGTTTTCCATCTTCCCACCAGAAAATAATGAACTACTTCTATTAAATCAGCAAGCTGAACAGGGGTTTTGTACTTGAGTAGTGTGGTATTGTTACGTATTGTAACATTGACTTTTCTTTTTTTGGACATCTTTCTTGTTGGCTCTGAGCCTGTGCTCTGCCCCTGCTCTCCTTGTTTGTCTCCTCTTTTCCAGCCTGCAAATGGGAAATCAAACACTGGCAGTTAGAGCCCCAGCTTTGGTCAAACTGGGAGAGGTACTGTCGAGTTCAGCATATTTCTTTGAATTAAAATGGGTTCTCGAAAGTGATTTGAGTTTGTTCCCTCAATTTTCACAGTCTTTGTCCCTGTGGGACTGTGTCAAGGTCTCCTGTGGCAACACCAACTCTGTGAAACTCCATCCAGAGACAGCGGGATGTTCCCAGACCTTGCGGATGCGCTGCGTGCTGTGGGAAGCCTAATATGACGGTTAGGTACAAAGGTGCGACCCCTGCACAAGCTGCAGCTTATCAGAGCTTGTGTGAATGTTGTGAATGCATTTGTGAACCTTGGTGTGCCAATGTTTTGGGGAGACCTTAGAGCCCCTTCCAGTCCCTAAAGGGGGCTGCAGGAAGGATGGGGAGGGGCTGTTTGCAAGGGCAGGGAGCGACAGGACGAGGGGCAATGGTTTAAACTAGAGCAGGGCAGGGTTAGATGAGACATGAGGAAGAAGTTCTTTACCCTGAGGGTGGTGAGACACTGGCCCAGGCTGCCCAGAGAGGGGGTGGAGGCCCCATCCCTGGAGACATTCCAGGCCAGGCTGGATGAGGCTCTGAGCAACCTGATCTAGTTGAAGATGTCCCTGCTCCCTGCAGGGGGGTTGGACTAGATGGGCTTTAGAGGTCCCTTCCCACCCAACACAGTCTATGATTCTGTGCCGATGTGAGCAAGCAATGCAGAGTACATGCAGATCTGGATACGTGTGTAAAACACGTGCAGGGCTGCATCCACGCGGTCCTTTAGGGTGTGCTTTTCTGCGTTCGTGCCCTCCTGATTGCATCCAGCCGTGTGTCCCTGCATGAAAGCAGGGCACCAGTTTCCGCACGTACCGACATACTGCGGAAAGCCCAGACTGAACTTACCTGATGTGGCTTCAGCCCCGTTTCAAGCGTGGTCCAAGTCTTGCAGCAAGTTTGGTGGGGGGGGGGTTGCACGGGCTCTGCATCTTACATTACGGGGCAGTGGGTGGCACATCACAGCCTGGGTTCCTTCACGTATTTCCTACCTGGGCTTTGCAGCTGGAGGAGGTGGCTCCCTCTGTGTTTCCAAGCTGGCTGGTGCCTGGGCAGCTCCGCTTGCCAGCCCGGGTGCAGGCTGGGACACGCCGACTGCAGCATCAACGCACCCGGAGCTCAGCGGTTCCCCGCGTGAAATTTAGCCCAGCGGTTAGTTTCCTCCTGTGGACGGATATACCAAAAGGCGAGAAAAAACTTAAAATAAAAACTCACCCCATCTACCTCCCCCCCCCAAAAAAACCCCACCACACCCCAAATTGGTGCATTTAATGTCCCTATGCCTTCAGCCCCTGAACTGCCGCTGAGCGCAGGTTTATAAACAGGGTCTGCGTGGTGGGGGGACTTTGTAGGGAAAGCACTTTGCTCACGACCTTTTTGCTGTGTGCTGGAAAAACAGTTGCCAAAAAAACCCCAGCATCCCTCTGCCAGTGGATAAAATGCTCCCAGGGCTGCTTCTTCCGGGGAGGGGACGACACAGACCGCGCTGGGAAGCAAATGCTACCTGGGGATACCTGCTGGGAAGGGGCAGCGAAGCGCAGCTGCTGAGAAAAGCTGCTGCCTGGCGTTGAAGGCATTTTGGGCAGCGGGTGGGTTTCTGGCCAGGCTGAGGGGACCCCCCCTCCTCGTCTTCCTGTAGTGGGTGACGCTGGGCAGGGTTGCATGACTTTGCACGTTGGCTGGCGCCCACGATGCGCAGACGCGAAGCGGTTTCTGGCCAAAAGCCAGTGGGACGGGACAGAAATGTTTAAACACTTCCTAGTGCAGGGCATTTGTGGCTCTGCTGCTCGGCGGAGGAGGAGGAGGAGGAAGAAAGTGTGCAGCCCCTGCCTTTCCCCCTCCCTGGGGGCGAGGGATTTGAGCCTCACCGTGACCAGGGGATGCCATGTTGCTTTTCCAGACAGGAAAGTAGCTTTTTTTCTATGCCTTTTGCCACATATTAAAAAAAAAAATTTGCTGCAAGGAAATGAAATTAAATCAATAAAACCGGGTGTTCATTTCCTGCTGGGTGGGGGGGAGGAGAAACTACCCATAAAATGGTCCTTGGCTCTCCTGAGGGTTAAATTATGTGAATTTATACTTTGGGTTTATACCATAAGACTTCTCTGTCCATTTTCTGATTTGCTTAGATAATTTATTTCCAGTTCAGCTTGTCAGACAGCGACTGCTGAAAGTGCTGGTCGCTCGAACCAGCCTTTGCAGCCAGGAAAAAGGGTGTTGGAGTTCTCAATTTTCAAGGTACTAGATAGATATAGGTAGGTCAGGTCCTACCTGATTAACCTCGTAATGTTGTGAAAAGCTTAGGAAAGGCTTTTGGTCAGGCAGGGTCTCCTAATTACCTATGGAGGGAGGAGGGATTAAGGTTGGCTTTTTGTCTCATTCCAGGTATCGAATCAGGGACTTTCCAGGACCATGTGTGTGGCTGCCAGCAAAAACTGGAGGGGAATGGCCATCTCTGTCTGCCTGTTCTCCACCTGAAAACATCGCTGGGGGAGGGCTTATTAGGTAACCTGTGATAAATCTGAGATAACGTTTATAGCAAGAACATCCTGGGTTCTCCCCCCACCCAGACATCCCAGGGGACACCTGCCTGGGCTGCGATTAGTGCTGAGGCCACCAACAAGCAAACGAACACGATGGGGGCAAACTGTGGTCCTCAAAGTAAAGCGTCACAACAAGATAACACAAGGTGACACAGGAATGAACTAATGCCACCAAGGACCCCTTGACTAGGGGGATGGGAGAGGGGAAAGGGGGGTTGCCCGAAGGTAATCTAAGACTAATTAGCATGGTAAAAATCACACCTTATGTGCTGATGTCAGACCGCTTCCAGATAATGAACTAGCCCGTAATCATGAGCATGCACAGAAGGGCACTAATTATCCGTACATCTATATAGTTATCTATATATCTTTGTATCTTCTATATCTACCTATCTCGACTCTGTGTGCTCATGAGCTCGTGCGCGAGGGGCACAAACCCACACCCCTATTGAGGGACTGCAGCATGTCTGTGTAAGTGCTAAAGTTGTGCTTCTCGCCAGCCGTAGCTTTCGGCTGGCACTGGCTTTGCCATCTGTAACTGCCCCTCACCGAGAACTGCAGGACATCAAATGGCGAGGTCTCACAGGCTAATAAAACATGGTTTTCTGTTTATTAATTAGGTGAAGGCCACGAAGCCCTTAAAATAGCAGCCTATCCTACCTAGCGTGTTTCGTCAACCAAACCCAGAGCACCCTCGCAACGAAGGCACCGAGCATCGCACCTCTCCCATTCCTTGGGGGGATCCCTGGGCTCGGGTGAGGAGCATCTGAGGTACGGAGCCCTCCCTCTGACCATCATGGAGCCCACAGCTCACAGCCAGCGGCAGGCATCTACCGCTTCCAGCACGGAGACAGCAGAAGACCTTGCTTCCAAGTTAAATGCCGCTTTGAGGAACAAAGACGAAAAAGCTGTGCAGCAGCTGCTGGAGAAAGGGGCAGATGTGAACTCCAGAGCAGGAAGTGGCTGGACACCTCTGCAGAGCGCCGTGCAAGCTGATCATGAGTACCTGGTCAAGCTTCTGCTGAACAAGGGTGCTTGTCCACATGCCAGGAAGGACAACGGTGGCACTGCATTTATTGAGGCAGCGGCAGTGGGAAATGTGAATATACTGAAGCTCCTCCTTGATTGTGGGATAGACATTAATGACCGTGACGACAACGGCTTCACAGCTTTCATGGAGGCTGCATGGTATGGGAATGAGGAAGCCTTGAGATTCCTGTACAGCAAAGGAGCAGATGTGAATTTGAGGAGGGTGGTTAGTGAGGAGAAAGCGAAACTACATAAAGGAGGTGCGACAGCACTGATGGATGCTTGTAGGGAGTGCCACTTCCCGGTTGTAAAAATTCTTGTCCAAGAGATGGGGGCTGATGTGAACATTTGTGACAACAAAGATAGGAATGCCTTGATCCATGCCCTCAAGAAGCCTGATTCCAAGCAAAGATACAAGTCAGCAGTGTCCATAGGCCATTTCCTGCTGGACTGCGGTATTGATGTGACCAGCAAAGACGAATGTGGGAAAACTGCCCTCATCCTAGCTGTTGAAATGCAGAGCACGGACTTGGTGAAAGCTTTATTGGAGAAGGGTGAGATAGATATTGATGACGCAGATGAGGAGGGCAACACGGCTCTGATGGTGGCTGTAGAGAAAAATGATTATGAGATAGCAAAGCTGTTGTGTGAACAAGGAGCAAGGACTGATGTAGGGAACCTTATCGCTGTTGCGAACAGGAACCGCAGTCGTAACATGGCACATCTTCTTCTCCAACATAATGCCAAATACGTCCCAGAAACTTTCGAAGACTGGGAGCCAAACAGCAAACGCTGGAGGGACCAGCTGAAAAAACTTCATCAAATGTATCGCCCTATGATCGGCAAACTGAAGACATTTCAATACATCCACCATAGAATTCAGACCACTTCTCAGGGTGGCATCTACCTGGGGCTCCATGGGGAGACGGAGGTAGCAGTAAGAACAAGGCGCAGCACAGAGGGTGACAACGAGAAAAGGTTCTTCGAACAATGTGGTAACTCTAAACACCTATTGAAGCTCTTCCAGTTTGAGAAGGCAAGGGGCTACATGTACTTGTGCTTCCCCCTCTGGGAGAAAAACCTCGAAGAACATCTGCAGGAACCAAAAGACCACAAGGATTACAAAGATGCTCTGAGGATGATCTTCCAGGCAGTGCGAGAGCTGCACTCCCTTGGGTTTGCTCACCAGGATCTGCAGCCCAGCAACTTTTTAATAGGTTAACTTCTGCTTTCTCAATGGATTCGTTTTGCTTTCCTGTTGCCTGTAGTTTAGAGAAGAAGATGCTTCTTAGCTATCTGCAAAAAAACAGATAGGAAACACCAGTGCAGACGTCTTTATGCAGAATGAGGTGTCTGTGGCACTAGCTCTCCTCTTTAAATAAGTATAGATATGTTCACAGACAGCCATGGAGGAATGAACAGAACAACTGTACATGTCTCATTAGACCTACCCTCCTTTCCAGGGCTTTGCAGACAGATCACACCACAGCAGATCTCTTCGGAGATTTGTTTTCTAAAGAATGGGCCACCCAGAAGTCAGTGACAGACTGTATTAAGGTTTTCCATCGTTGTTTGTTAACAATTTCTCTTATTTCCTCAGATTTAGGTGGCAAAATTTACTTGGTGGACTTTGATAATAAAAGGAAGTTGATTGAAGACAAAAAAGAACTTAAAAACTCAGACTTAGAGGTAACTTCCCTGCCAATCGACACGCAGTTTGAAATTTCAGGCGCTCTGATATTTGCTGTTGCTGTGCGACCTGGGGGAAGCCTTTTCTGCATCCTCAACTAGAAAACACCTTGATTTTTGGGAAAGCCCATATAGCATATGTTGACTGGGATGCAAGGCTGTGGCTGGTGCTGGGATATCAACAGCTACCCTGCGTGCATGATTATGGTGCCTCTGGCCTCTGTCTTTGTGCGCGTAGTTTCAAAGTTGGTGTGTATTGGTGTTCTTCTGCACAGCTCTAGGCGCATGTGTGCGTGTGTCCACACCTATAGTCTGCTCATTTAGGAGTACTGGTCCTCTTCGCGCATCTGGCACGTGAGCAGTGATGTGTTTCTTTGCAGGCCCTCGGCAGGCTCGTGCTGTATGTTCTAGCAGGCGGTAAGAAACCCCTTCATCAAGTCAGTACCCAGGATTTGCCTGCCAATTCCCCAGACTACAGGGAGGCTCTAGACCTTGTACGTTGCCTGGTCTCTCATGATGAGCGAGGCTTGGAAGGTTTGAGCAAACACCCCTATTTCTCGAGCAAACAGGCGTAAGTGCTGGGAGTACAAAGGCGAAGCTTTCGGTACGGGATTTGCCTTTTGTCCTGTTGCAACTAACGAAGCTCCTCGTTCCACAGCAGGTTCCAGTTCCTGAAAGGTATATGGAATAAAATCAAATATTTACCCAACCGAAACACTGTCTTTCAAGATACTGAAAGATTTCCCTATCCAGAGTGGACTAAGGAGGTAATCCTCTTCTCTTCGGACTGATCTGAGGTTGGAGCTAGACGTTGAGGCAGAAGGTGTTCCTGGGTGTTTCTCAGGCCCTGTTTAAAACCGTAACTGGAAAAAGTAGCCCCATACCTATACAGATAACTCAGGGAAACAATAAAACCTAAGCCACGTAGTGGAAATACACCAGACTAAAGATGTTGATGCTAGCGGGGGCATTGATGCTGTTGACCAGGGTGGTAGTAGGGAATGGTCGTTACAGAGTTAGCTGTCAAACCTCCAAGGATTTTTGTTGGTTACCCCTTAAGACAAGGACCTCTGACCCTTGTTGAAAGCAAATTTCTGGCAAATGTGTTTTGTTAGATTGGCTCAAAAGCAGTGAGACCAGGCCTGCTTTTGCAGGCAGCATCCTGGGAGGAGATGCTGCATCATTTGAGATCCGACAGTCCCGGCTCAGTACGGCAGCCTGTGCGGCCCTCTCAAGGGCACACCTGGATCAAGACTCCCTCCTGCCCTCCAGGCAAGCGTGAAAAATCTCCTGTGCCGTGTTGACTGTCCTAATATGAATGTCACATCTTGGCAAGGCAGGAGAAGAAACACTCCTCAGAATAAGGGGGTCTGTACGGCGCATGTCCTGCAGACTGAACTCTTCCGCTCACGTTGGGAAATACACTTTTAAGGCTCACAAGATTTACCCATGCAAGATGATGTCCCCGCAGAAAGGCAGGGTGAAAGGCGGTGGGTGGAGGTGGATGTGCTGCTTTTGCAGCGTATGAAAGGCAGAGAATAATCGACGTGCTTTTTTTTTTTTTTCAGATTGACAAAAAAGTTCTGCATATCATGGAAAATCCCAAGCGAATAAAACCAACCAAATATAACAACAGTGTCACCGACCTCCTGAGGTTCATCAGAAACCTGGATGAACACCCAGATAGCAGGTACGTGTTCACATCCTTGCCCCTGCCACCCTTTTACTGCAGGGAGCATCTGGGTGTCTGCAAATGCCGGTGAGTTTGAGAGCAAAATCTTCTTCAGATGGCTTTCCAGAAGGGCAAACGCAACTGGGATGTGGGAGAAAGTCATCTTGTCGGAGGGGCTATCTCTTCTGGCAGCGCAATAGAGTGTGAAAGATTGTGCGTCGGGGCAACAAGCAGTCTAGGGTCAGCCCTCAAAGTCACCTCCCCGAGGGTAAGATAGCTCACAGGCTTAGACCTCAGATTTTGAATCAAAATCTGACTTCCAGATCATTTCCCACAGATGAATGTCCTCAACCAGAGTCTTCTGCCTCAAGGGGATAGCAGGAGCTTCAGAAAACTGGTGGCAGCTCCCTCTCCCCCCATGCCTTTGCAAGGTCTGTCACAGCTGAGGCAGGTCATGGCTCTACAGCAGAGGACGGCAGTCCCATCAGAAGATCCTGCTGGGATGTCTTGACTGCTAAAGAGACGCCAGAGTCTCCAACCCTCTACAGTCATGGGTGCTTACATGCGAGTTTAGAGATGGTGTTAACTCCTAGTGATGGTTTCACTGACGCTGGTGGCCAGCACTGCTCTTCAGTGAAAATACAGGTGGGATTAGGCCAATGGAGGTGCTGGGGGAATAGCGGGGAAAAAAAAAAATAAAGGATTGAGAAGCTTAGGGAAAGTATAGAAAAGTTGCAGCTCAAGGATTTCTAGGAAAGCTCCCTGTGTTATCAGAAAGCCTCTGGAATGGCTTTTTCTCTGCAAGGGGGGAACCAGGGCATCCCATACTTTAGGCAAGTTTTAAAAATCCATTTTGGTTTTGTTCTCTTTCAGTGTCAGCAACAGAATAGGAGACTATACGGAGTATTTCTTGAGGCTTTTTCCAGCACTTACCGTTTATGTCTACAACAGTTTATGCCAGAATCCCAAATACAGTCACTTGGCAGACATTCAGGACCCTTCTCTGTAGGATGTCATTGCCTCATATCCCATGTCTGATCCCACCGTCACCACCACTTTTCATTCCCTATTTCTCCATCTGCAAAAGAGTTGAAGAAAATGGGTAAGGAGATGGGAGAGAGCACATGCAGGGACAGAGCATGGAGGACGTAAACTAAGAAATGAAAGATGCTTCAGAAGTGTTTGTTGTAACAACCATGGACCTTGAGGAGGAACCAAGCTGAGTGCCAGCCCAGGTCCTCCTTGACTACCTCTGTCCCTCTGGGCTTATCCGTCTGTGTTGTTGAGATCAAGGAGATCCTTTATGGAGAGCAGGGAGATGTGGGACGGTCTCCATACACCCAATGCATCTGGGAGGCAGGAGAGCTCAGGCATTGCCAGGCAACATGGGACTCTCTGATAAAGGAAAAGGACTTCGAGCTCCTTGCTAGGGCCAATATTCCCTACAGCTTGCACTGATGAGCCACTAACCTACCCCTAGAAAGCCAGGGATTCTCTCTTTTCAGCCTTTTTGAAACACTGCAGCAGGAAAATGAGATGCTTAGGCAATGGTCTGGCTGCAGAGTTGCCCTTGGCCAGTCACCCCTCTGATCTGGTAGAGGCAGACTCAGCCCAGCCTGCTGGCACCTGAAGGACTTCTGTTGGAGGATGCAGGAGATGTCTCCATGAGCAACGGACTTAAGGAGCACAATCCCACAAAACTCGACTACTGCGAGTAGTCCTGACTCACCTGAAAAAGGTCGCTGACGCCAAAGGGACTGCAAAGGGACCAGTTCCTCCTGGAATGGGCAATCTCTGCGGTGGCAGGCTGGGTCTGCAAGGCAGGGCTATGTACTAGCACTCCCTGTCTCCAGAGCGGTGCTGCTGGCGGTGTGTCACTGTCCTCCTGCCAGAGCTGGCTCCCGTGCACAGAGCTGGGGCCCATACAGCCCTAGGATGCTCAGAGCTTTAGGTTTGGAGGCTGGGTGGCACAAATCCAGTTCTGAAATCCGACGGCGTGCAGTGTGTGTCTGATTGTCCAAGGGCTTGCTTGTTTCTCAGCTAATGCTCTGATTTGCACAATGATTATACGTTGCTTATGAAAATATTTTTCAGCTGTTGAAAAGACTTTTATTTTTGTTCAAACTGAGATTGTTATTCGTTCAATTAGCCTATGGAGAATCAAACTTGGAATAAACTTGCCAGGAAAACTGACTCTTACAACACCCATTTATGAATGACGTTCCCCCACCCCGTCTGCACACAAAGAGATAGTCTACAGCACTATAAAATCCCACAAAGGCTGGGATTATTGCCCCCCCTGCCCCCCATGAAGGTGCCTCTTGCTTGTTTAGGTAAGGTGGTGGGTGGTTTTGTCACTGCTCAGATGAATTGCTCCTGGCCCATATAGGTATCCGATGGGAAAAGATGTTGGGAAGTACTGAAGGCTTCCTATCCTTGGAAGCAAGATCTCCCCTGTGAAACAATGGGCTCGATGGTGAGGTTTAAAAAAAGCATATAGATGTAACAACAAGAAAGCGTGACCGTGCAACTGTTGGTGAGGTGCCATTAGAGAAAATGCACCAAGGAGAATGTCGACTCTTCTTGTGTTGACACTTTTATTTTTTTCCGTTCCTCTCTGCTTGGTTTTTGTTACTCCCTGTGTCTTTCTCGTGCCCAGGAAGCAGGAGGACACCCAGGGATGCGTGTCTGGGTCTTGGCAGCGTGGGGAGTAGGGGGGCTATGGTGGCTCCATGCCACAGCAGCACGTTTCTTCTCTTGCAGGAGGAGAGGTGAGGCCATGGGCTGGGCTCCTTCGGTGCCTTGTAAAAAGCCACGTCTCCAGTTTGCTTTGACCTTTGCATCTCCTTGCATGGCTCCGCTGTTTTGCTAAAGGACTGTGACTTGGCAGCCTTAAAAGGCTGTGGAAAGGCCTTCCTGAAAGCAGAGAGCACTTCAGGATGTCCAAACCAGAGCAACGATTAAACCCGGGGAGGCTGTGACTTGTCTCTCTGGGGCAATCAGGCTGCTGGGAAGAATTTCTAGGGAAGGCTCGTGCGGTCTCCCTTGTCCTGCTTTCCGAGAAGCCAGAGGTACTGGCAGGCTGGTGTCAGAGGAGAAACTTGATCCATTCACGGCATCCGCACAGCTTATTGCTCACAGAGTGTCAGGCCATGGGCAGACGGGGGGAGGAGGGGATGCAGAACGGGGACCAACGCTGGGGAAAACACCCGGCTGCCTCTCCTCCTGGCAGGAGCGGGGAGGATGGGCGAGCGCTCGGCGAGAGGCCAGGCAGGATGGAAAATCAGTGGCAAATACAGCTGGACAGCATTGCAACGGGGTGGTACGGCAGTGCCTGCTGTCACAGCCTGGGGATAAAGGTGTCCTGGGGAGGCGGGGGCAGAGCCAGCTGCCAGAGTTAGTGCTGCCTGACGTGCTGATGGCTGCCGGCATCAGTGCCCATCTGGGAGGTGCTGCCTGGTTTTGCCTGTACAGGCAGGCTTGCAGACAGGGCATGGAGCCCAAGGGCATGCCGATTTGGCTTCCTTCCCCCGCTGTCATAGAATGATAGGANTTCCAGTCCCCTCAGCATCTTGGTAGCCCTGTCATGCCTGTACGTTGTGTGTTTGCTGTGCTTTCAGAAGCAGTGGAGTGAAGATCACTCTTAGCTGCAGTTTTGCTGTGGTGAGCGTCAGGCACATCTGCGAAGCCTGCTGGGGAGCAGGCTCAGCCGGGCTCAGGCTGCAGAGCCTGAAGTGATAGAGCCAAGCGCACGAAAATCGAGAAAATGCAGCCAGCTTTGGGGGCGGAAAGCTTTTGGGGTAAAATCAAGCTACAGCACAAGGGCAATTTTGAGGAGGTGGTGGCAGTTCAGGTTGTAGGAGTGGCATCAGCTTCCTAAGTCCTTCATTTATAGAAATGCTCTTGGACTTTGGATTTGTTTGTTTTTTCGATCCTCCAGAGGCAGAGCATCGACAATCATAACCGACAATTACGAAACCTGTCATCATCTGCCTTAAATGCACCTGTGTTGTTCCCAGGATGCAGTCTTCTAGGATCTGAGGGTTAAAAAGTAGCTAAAATTAGCTCAAAATTACAAAGCTGAGAGCTTGCAAGGGAGCTGTCAGAGGCAAGGCGTGGTGAAGGTCACGGCCTTTTCTTCATGAGGTCCAAAGAACATTTGGGATTTCTGCGGCTTCCTGGTGACTTGGCAAAGCCGCTCTGGCTCAGTTTCACCTGGGGAAAGTGAAGGTCTTTGATGTCATTTGTTTAGTGCTTTGTAAACATACTGGCTTTAAAAAAACCCACTGCGCTAAGGCCCCGAGTCAGGCAAGAGCTGATTTTGATGGGAAAATCAGAAAGGCTCTGGCAAGGTAGACACCATCCCACCATCAGGGACAGCTGAGGAATAAGCCAGGTGGGCTCTCTTGGCCTGGAGGTATTTAATTTGTGTGGAAATCAGGGAGGGGTGAAGTGCTGAGGCAAGGCTGTCAGACGTGCTGGGCAAAGGAAAGCAATCCTGGTCCTTGGTGAGAAGCACGGCTCCTCGCGCAGCGGGGCTCTGGGGACCTCTTTGAGGACCCCCATCCTCAGGCAAAGTATTTACTGTGACTGCTCTCTGGCTTGAAGCACCTTTCAAATGTCTGTAAAAAGACATCAATTTGTCGTGCTGTGCACCCAGTGTGATTTATTTACGCTGTTACTGGGTCCCAGATATGGAGTCCTCTACAGTCTGCAGTCTTCTGCTGATACACGTCAGGAGAAAGACTGTTGTGTGGGCAAGGGCACCTCCTTGGGTGGAAATACGCGTCGTGGCATGTCCCTGCAATAGTTGCAGAGGTACAAGCTGCTGTGCTGTGTTACCAGGCAAGCTGGAGGATGCTGTGAGTTGCTTTATTTTCAGGTCTTACTGCTGATTGTGCAAACTGTGCAGCGTGTCTGGGCTGCTCAGCTTTCTTGGAGTACACTCCTGCCCTCTGTGTGTTGGGAGGTCTATTCTTCCTTGGAGGTCCATCCTTCCCTTGGTGCCTGCAGGGAAGGGAGAGATGCCGCTGCTGATGGAGGCAAGGTGTGGGTGACTGGGGACGAACACCAGAGATACGTGTTCCTTAGAGGAGAGGGGGGGTGTTCAGGACACGGAGGGATGCAGGAGCTGGGGATTTTCTGTAAATAT
Organism: Rhinoptilus africanus; assembly: GCA_013400135.1. Taxonomy (NCBI): domain Eukaryota; kingdom Metazoa; phylum Chordata; class Aves; order Charadriiformes; family Glareolidae; genus Rhinoptilus; species Rhinoptilus africanus. The sequence goes on along the minus strand of VXBO01013007.1, from coordinate 24,211 downwards.
TACTGGAGATGGTAGGGGTGACCAGCATCCTGCACAGACCCAACCTGGTTGGCCCTTGAGTTTTAAGGGGAGTCATAGATCTGCTGCTCTGGGTGCTGGTGTGGTCTGGGGGAGGTACTCTGCCTCTGTGACCACCTACCTGCTCTGCAGGACAGGAGGCAGGCTTGCTGAATGAGAGCCTTTTCTCCAGACTTTTACCTGAATCTGAGAAAAACAGCATGCACAAACTTCCCATCATGGACCGATGCAGGGAGCCCTAAAGCCCAGCTCCCATCCTGGCAGCCGGAGCTCCCCTTGAGAGCGGGAATGCTCCTTTCAGCACTGGCTCACCTTTTTGTTCTTCCAGTGGCACCAACTTCATCTGGGGCTGTGGCAGCAGGATCTGGATGCCTTTCAGGAGCGTGAAGATAATGATGGTGTGATTGCCTGGAGGGGGAGAAGAGATGAAGTGGTACTATGCAGCAAGCGCTCTGACGGCAAATGAAGGAGGACAGCAGGATGCGTTGTCCTCTTTGAATCCCACCGGACTTCTGTGGAGGTCAAGGAAGGCTGGTTGAGCAGGGACATGAGTTACCCAGATCTCCTTGACTGTGAAGACAGCTTTTTGGGCGCTGCAGGGCAGGGGTGACCTGTCCCACCCAGCTGTGCTGTAAGGTTGGGGGGTCATGGGTGGTAAATGGGAGGCTTGTAAGGAAACGGCATTTGGAGAGGCAGGGGCAGGTGTGAGCACAGCTGCCCCCACGCACAACACTTTGTCCTCACATGGGTGGCTTCTCCGTGACAGCGGAGCTCGAGGGAGGTGATTCTGCTCCACTCTGGTGAGACCCCACCTAGGTCCAGCTCTGGACTCCTCAGCACAAGAAGGACATGGACCTGTTGGAATGGGTCCAGAGGAGGGCCATGAAGATGATCCAAGGGCTGGAGCCCCTCTGCTGTGAGGACAGGCTGAGAGAGCTGGGGGTGTTCAGCCTGGAGAAGAGAAGGCTCCGGGGAAACCTTACAGCCCCTTCCAGTCCCTAAAGGGGGCTGCAGGAAGGATGGAGAGGGACTCTTTATTGGGGAGTGTAGTGATAAGACAAAGAGTAACAGATTCAAACTGAAGGAGGGAAGGTTTAGACTGGATCTCAGAAAGAAATTCTTCGGTGTGAGGGGGGTGAGCCCCTGGCCCAGGTTGCCCAGAGAAGCTGTGGCTGCCCCATCCCTGGAGGGGTTCAAGGCCAGGCTGGACGGGGCTTGGAGCAGCCTGGGCTGGTGGGAGGTGTCCCTGCCCAGGGCAGGGGGGGAACTGGGTGATCTTGAAGGTCCCTTCCAACCCCAACCATCCTGTGATTCATGAAGTTGATGCCCACGAAGCGGGTCCGGTCTCAGCAGGACCAGCCCCTCCGCTCGCTGCGGAGGCACAGGCGGTGCCACACTGACGCCTGGTGATGGGAGATGGAGTCACGCACTCCATCTGGGCAAAGCAGCAGCCCTCACAACCAGGGAAAAGCAAGCCGTGGGCGGCAGGAGAGCTCCTCCGGAATTACAGGTATTTTCCCTAGCAGTTTTAGTGCCTTTTAAAGTCAACATAACCATTTTTTCCCTGGCTGAAAAGCCAGCTCTTTATCTAAAGGTCAGAAAAGCAAGATCCTTAGCTAAAGGTTATGGGTGAAAGCGTGATAAGATGCAGAAAAGTGTCCCTGGCATAAGGTGGCCCAAGCACTAAGAGCAGTCGGACCCAGCAGCTATTTTTGGTTTGCTCCTCTCCGGCACCCAGGGCTGCCTGCAGGTTGGCAGGCCATGGGGAGCAGGAGCTGTTACCTGAAATAAAAACCCTCAAAACCAAAAGTAGTTTAGAGAGGAGATATTGCTTTATTCGATGTTGGGTGCTAGGGCGAAAACCTTGGTGGGGTGTTCTCCCATTATTTATACACAAAATATTCTCATTATTCACCTACCTAATACATAATTCCACCTAAGCCTACATATTCATTAGGATGACCGAATAGCCCTTTTTACCTATGCATATCAAACTTTGCTGCGTCGGCAAAACACTTCTGTGCAAGTGTGCGTGTCTCGGTGGTCATTTGGGTCAGGAGACCCTTCCTCACGTTATCCTTTTAAGGTACTGAGTCATCTCAGGACAGTAAAAGTTTGCTGTAAGTTTGCCAACTTCTTGAGGATGTTCTTTGAAGTGGCCATAACTCTCCCCTAATTGGTATAGGAGCACGTATTTGACGTATAGAACCACCTCGAAGTGATTAACTACTTCTTGTTATTCCATCCTTGGTGCTAACTACCTGGATGTCTCCTCATTATCACTCTCTAACTATTTCTACACAGTAAGAAGGTCAGTAACTAGCTGTTTTCTCACACCGTAAGAAAGTCAGCATGAAACAATTATTTTATAAAAAAAGCAGAGTTCACAGTCTTTTCTATGTGTCCCCAGCTGTATCTCCAGAGCAGTATCTCAGTGCCCTCGCTCTCTGAGGCTCTGGGTAGTTAGATACGGGCTGTGCTGCTTGGGCAGCGGTGGGATGCTCCTAATCCTTGCACCAGTTTGTACGGATTCAACACCTCTCTCCCCTCATTGGTTTTCTGAAGCCCTTGGCAAATGTGTCTTTGTCCCAGATAACACCGCAGGTAGCTCCTGTGTAGCACGACGCTTCTGACTTGTTGCTAGCTGGGAATACATGTGTGACGGGTTGCGTTTTTTCTGTTGGAGTTTGTTTTGCTTTGTTTTTCTGGTGGCAATAAGCTTTTGCATTAAAACGGCTGTGTTGGAGAAGGCTCTAGAAGTGTTGTGAAGCTCTGTAACAAGTTGGAGGCTCAAACTGAACATTGCTTGAGGAATGTTCAAGGGGAATACCCAAGGTGTGGGGTGGTTTGAGCTAATAGACGTGGCTTGGCAGCCTTGGAGCACACCGGCACGGGGGTCGGTGACCCCAGCTTGGCTGCAGAGCAGTAGCTCAAGCACCTGCCTGTAGGTATCAAAATCTTACAATTTTGCGGATTTTTTTTAACCAGAACTTGACAGTGATAAATGACAGGGAGCAGAACACCGGCTTGCTGACACCCACTCGACCGTCAAAGCAAGATTAGTACGTGCCTATTTTGGTTTCCCCTTTAATCAAAAATCAATTAGACAATTACCAAATGAATATTCAGCCAGGGAGCCAGGTTGTCAGGCAGACTGACAGCACTTAGCACGGCTTTCTTTGTGGCTTTCACTTTAGAGTTATTCAGCGTATTGAAACTAAACAAGCGGATGAGAAAGGAAAAAAATAATCCCTTTCCTCAGAGCTGTCCTAGTGAGTGTCACCTCAAATCCCGATGAAGCTTATTCTGCTTTCCAGATGCTGAAAGCATCCTCCAGGCAATGCCACTGAGCCCGGTGTTTGGCTGCACGGTTCTTCTCCTTTTCCTGCTCCCATCTGACTTGCAACCCAAAAGATTAGTTGCTTTATTTCTGTTTTAGGGTGTGTGCAAGAATATTTTTAACTTGGTTTTTGAAGTAAACAAGAGTTATGCAACAGCTCTTTGCTCCATGAAGTCTCTGCACCCACTTCCTTATTCCCCAATGAAACGTCTAAAAAACGCACTGGGCAGTTTTGACTGAATTTGATGGGAAAGAATGGTTTCAAAGATGCTTCATCTTCCAGTAGGCCCATACCAAATATATTCTCAAAGCTGGGTGAAACAGTTGTGTAAAGGAAGGAGTTTGGCTCTTCTCAGGGAAACCCTACGGGACACCGAAACCCCGGGTCTGGACATCTCTGCATTGGCAGAACAAGCCTGAGGACAAATGTGGGGGAGTGGGACAGGCACTCAGCTTACTTGGACTGCAGGTGTCAGATGATTCGGAGTGTTTTGTATTGGATGAAGAGATTGGCACCCTCTCCTTCGCAGAGGTCTGAAAGCTCCTCATCACCTTCCAGGTGCAGAACCTGTATGAGAAATACTGAAGACAGCAAATCTCCAAGCAGATATCAACAGCTGAGCTCTGGGTTAGTGTCTCCTCTGCATTTCCATCATGTCAGAGGAATGGATTGCTGGAGAAAGAGGCTGGCATCCAAAGAGCCTCCCCCACCTTGGGAGAGAGGGGAGATAGGTACCTTCTCCAGAAGTACATCAGGATGGGGAAGATCATGACCTTGGCCCTGTGGTAGAGGAGACGATTCAGTAGCCCCTTGGAAGATAAACTCCAGATTAAATCTCTCTCTTCTTCGGAGATGTTTACCTGGCCACAGAAGAGACTTTACTTAACCAAAACAGTTTGTGGCATTCCTGGTGGGCCCTAGAGGCATGTTTCTCTCCGCTACCCCACCTGGCATTTCAGCGGTCTCTAAGAAGAGATACTAGTTATGTCCTGGCCACCTCTCCTGAGGGCAAGGGCAGGATCTCCCCTGGATTTCTGTGTAAAGCACTGTTCTGCGCTTTCCAAAGGGAAGACAGACAGAGCCATGGCTACTATAGGGGAAGAGGTGGCTGCAGGGAGGAGGGGGTGATGGTGACATTGATCTCTGGAGAGTGAAAGGACTAGATTGGTAGAGTGCAGCACCCATCTTGGTGCTTCAGCTGTGATATTTCTCCAGCAGGTAGGGGATTTTACCATCTCCTTGTTCCTGCACTTGTTCTCAATCCATCTGGGTCAAGTTGTAGAGCGGACCTAGCGATGGATCAGTTCCCATCCCACAGAGCCCAAGTGCCAGAGCATGCTCTGAAGCTTCTTGGCTGGAGTAGATCCAAATCTCCGCCTGGTTCCTCTTTCCCCGGCAACTGCTCGCAGCTGCAATGTGATGGTCTTGAGCAATGAGCAGGCGTTCAGCCTTCCTGGGTGGCTCCCAGCATCTTACCCGCAATTTGGGGGGAATGTCGGAGTTCAGGAAGAGTTTGCTGATGATGGCAACTTTCCTTTTGAGAAAGGCAACTTCCTTTTCTGACTGCATGTTGTGGGCTGCCAGAGCTTCAGCTGAATCAGCCAGCCTGGAAAACCTGCAGGAGCATAGGGGGTCTTGCTCTGAGACATGTGGTCTGACTTCTAGGCTAAACGGTCACGTTCTGTCTTCACTCTGCATTTACTGGGTCAGAAAAAGCAATCCACAAGGTGTGGAGCAGTGAAAAAGGTGGGATGAAAAGCCACTTCCCTCTTATATCGCCCTCGTAGCGATGGCATTCACCCGGGGTTGTGATGTTTGCCCCTCTTCAGGAAAAGAGAGGAATCGAAACCTGGTGTTGCACACACGGGGGTGTGCCATGGCTTGTTCGGACAGGTTTGTCAGGGAGCTGGACAAATCCAATGGAGAAATGCCACAACTGGCACGTCAAGAAAGGTGTAGGGAAAACATTAATTGCTTGGGACTATCAAACCAAAAGTACTTCTAGGATACCCAAACAGGAACCCTGAGCCACCTGACTTTTTCTGGTTGAAAGGGAGGGGTTTGAGGGCAGGTAACCATGAGCCGATTAGATGCAGACAGCTACGGGGTGAGACTTCGGTTGTGTCTTTGGTGGCAATGTGATGTCCAGCCTGGCACAGAAGTGCTGATAGGAGTTTAGGGGTGGCAGCACAGACCCTAGTGCGTGCTAACAAATCCATGGTCCAGGCTTTATCCGCTGCTGAGAGATGGGCATCACTCACGGGATAGGAGACTGGCGGGACCTGAGCACCTGGTAGAAAGGGAACTTACTTGTTGATCTCCAGATAAAAGCGGAGGTCGTTGACGAGGAAGTTGATGGTAATGAGCTGGTCATTAAACAGGTGACGTTTCACGAGTACCACCTCCTTGTCCGGCGGGATGCTGGCAGGGGCTGTGTGGGAGTGGGAAGAGCTGATGGTGCCGTTGCTCTGCGTCGATCTGATCGGCAAGTCTGAGAGAAGGGAAGAGCTGTTGTGTCCTGCTTCTCTCAGCACTGGGTTTGAGGCCAACTGGGAATCTGATGCTGGGCTGTACCCTGCTCCTTCACCTTGCCCGTGCTTGCTTTTCCTGCATTGCTGAGGGTCTTTCTACCTAGGTAGACTACAGCCTTCCCGCAGCCAGGCTTTCCAGGGAATTTGTACCTATCCAGTGTGCAGCCTTCCTCCTAGCTTAGTAACCTCCTCCATCCATCCTAATCTTTGGACCCATGGCGTGCTTATGTCCATTGTTTTCACAGGGGACGGCCACAACACATGAGATCAGAAGTCTGCCTGTCTGCCTCACCGTTATCCTGTCTCTGACAGAGGCCAGCAGCAGATAACTAGAGAGAAGGAAAGGTAAAGCATCTGTGTTACTTCCCCCCCATACACAATATTCTCCAGCTTCCAAAAATTCTCATTTCCAGGGACTTCTCTATCTAGATGGGGTTTCTGTGTATTTAGCAATTTCAGTGTATTTCTTTTCTAACAGCCTTTCCAGCCTCCTCTCAAACCTGTGTGTAAACTTTCAGGGTCTACATCCTTTGGCAAAGCGCTCTGTAGTTCCTCTCCCTGTTGCATGGAAAACCATCTCCACTTGTTTATTTTTGGCCTGTGTCACCTTAGCTTCACTTAGTGCCTCCTGGGTTTTGTGGAAGTGATGCAAACTTGCACATACATTACTGCCTGAGAGAGGTGCAACAGCATCACGGGGCATCTGCATCCGAACACCGTGTATTGCATGAATGTGTATGTGTGCGTGTTGCCTGTGCAAAATTCTGGACCTCATCTCCTGACTCCAGCACCTAAGTGTGCAGATTTCGGCACAGCGATATCTGGCATCCTGAGACACCTGCTCTTACGGTTCTTTATGTGCCTCCAGCAGAGAAAACTAAGCACATGGAGATGAGCCACAAATTTCCTCCATTTACTTCTCTGCCTAAACCCAGAACTGTCTTGGGGAGGGAGGAGAGGGGGTGGCAGGAGTCTAGCCATACTTTCCTCCTCGTTTCCTAGCTCCCGCCGGAGAAAGTCCTCAAACTCCACACGGTGCTTGTCATTGTCCATCTCCCTCTGGAACTTAGAGATGCTCTTGACGATGTCGTGAATGGCATACCAGGCCCACCGCTGTGGAGACATGGCACAGCTCCTGTCAGCCAGCGGCACAGCCCTGGAGAGCCAGCCCCTGACCCCAGACAGAGCCCTTGCATTTCACAGAATCACAGAATGGTTGGGGTTGGAAGNACAGAATCCCCTCCTTCACCCTGCTGCCCACGCTGCCTCTGATGCAGCCCAGGATGCAGGTGGCTTTCCAGGCTGCGAGTGCAGGCTCAGAAACTTGGACCCACGGCTGTGAGCTGGAGCACTAGAGCTCAGCGTTGGCAATGGGATTTGTGACCCAGCCATCACCTTTGCTTTCCGGTTAGTCTGGGTTTCGGTGGGGGCCATAGGTGGGAGTGTGAATCACTTGGCCGGCAGGAGTGAGGCTTTACCTATTATCATCTGCCTTTTTGCGACTCACCCAGTGCTGACCCCTTCACCCCATTCATGTGAGCACTGCTTCCCCCACAGCACCTCCTCTCTTTCTTGCCTGGATAACCTGCTCAGCCTGAGAGCAGAGAGGGTCTTTCCTTACCAGCTTGTCTGTCGTGAAGTTCCCCGTCCCATGCTGCAAACGAAGGTTAGACTTAGGCGTATCACTCGGGGGGAAGAGGTCCTGGTACTCTTTAAACCTGTCGGATGCGAGATCAGAGAGAGAGAGAGCACCGGTGGCAGCCAGACACATGGGGAGGGCAGTAGTTTGGTGGATGAGTGGCTAAGTGGGGGTAGCCCTAAGGTTGGGATCTCATAGGACTTCTGGAGGAGGTTGGAGAAAGGGACAAGGGGCTGGATCCCATCCCTTGGGTTCCGTTCTTGCATGTTGCTGGTTTGGGAGTGTCCACTCTGCTTTATTCAGGGAGTTAAGGAGGAGGCAGGACTTTGGGTTTGTGCTGGAGACCTTAGAACCTGAAAACGAAGCAGGGAAGCTCCGCAGAGACCAAGGTAGGGAGACAGGTAAGGATGGGGCTCCTGGAAGGACTGGTGGGAGGAGGAGGTTGTGCTCCCCTCTGGCACTTGCTGAGAATGAGCAATAATTTTCCACTGGATGGCAGAGAACTCCATGGGTTTGGCTTCGGAGAGGGTGTTCTGGAGTGGAAAAGCCTTGCCACATGCAACTGGTAGATCAGGAGATTATCGATAGATGTAAAGCCAGAGGACAGCCACACTGTAAAGATTTAGCAGAGCTTTGGAAAAGCAGAGCTGGGAATGGAATTGGGATTTGGGGTCACTTCTGAGGTTAGCAAACCCTTACTTGAAAATCAGTGGACTGAGTCAGATGTTGCCTCTGTCTAAGTGTGGCTCCTTAGCCTGACTTTCACAATAAAAAAAAATAACACAATAAACAATAAAACAGGCACCTACTCGGGACTTGTGTCCTGGTTACCATTTATATCCCAATGTGGAGCTGCGAAGACTCTTGTCTGGAAGTATTCCCAGGAGGTGAGACATAAGCCATGAGGAGAGTCACGCAGTCAGTGAGGACAGAGATTTACGTGTGGTGACAGGCTCCCAGGCCACCCATGCCTATATCCGAACGGCCCCAGTGATGAAGCAGGGAGCAGTGGCACTACATGGAAGCATGGAGGAAAATCTGCCTCCGGAAAGAGTGGAAGTAGCAAAAACCAGCAAAGCCCTGTGCTGCAAGGCGCCAAACCTGGGTCTTGTAGATGGTTTCTCTGCTCCAACAGTGATGGACTTCGTAGTGCTTGATCTGGTTTTGCTCGCAGAAGGAGCCTTCTTTCTGCTCGTGGGTTCAGCGGCTGTGGGGACAGAACGTGGTTGGTCCCTTCCTCAGGTGACAGCCAGAGCCTGCTCACGGCTGGCCGCAGGGTAGAGGACCCCAAAGAAGCCCAGGCTTCTCCAGAGCCACCGTGTTGATGGTAAGCCCAGCCCAGGAGACAGCGGGGAACTCTTTGCCTCTGCGCGGTTTGACCATTCCTGTATCTGCTCCATAGAAGCACTCCCACCCTCTCTGACTGCATTAACACGCCAAAACACATGCCTTTCAAGGGTGGCTAGGCCTCCCTCTACTTTTGGACGTGTTCTATGGAATGATGGGATGCAAGCAGAGAAGACCCCTGCTTGTCCAATCCCCTAAGGGTATGCTGGAGCACTTCCAAGGACGTGGCGGTTGGGAACCCACCCTACTTCTAGCCTGCTCAGATGGGACTCACCAAGTGAGGGACCTTTGGGACATGGAAGCTCATTTTCCTTGCTTGGGCTATCCACAGCCAGCTCATTTGACATGATCTTCTGGGATTCTGCATCTGATAGAGAAGAGGGGAGAGATCCAAAGTTCTTTCCTCCTGGCTATGAGAGTACTTGCTCTGAGTGCTCTATTGTGATCACTACTCATCTTTCCTTTCCCCTTCTCTGTCCTGTTCCCATGATCTACATGGAAGATCGTGGGAAATCCCATGATTTACAGGAAGTTCCACCTAAACATGAGGAGGAACTTCTTTCCCGTGAGGGTGGCAGAGCCCTGGCCCAGGCTGCCCAGGGAGGTGGGGGAGTCTCCGTCTCTGGAGCCATCCCAAACCCGCCTGGAGGCGTTCCTGTGCCCCCTGCTCTGGCAGGGGGTGGGACTGGGGGATCTCCAGAGGGCCCTGCCAACCCTATCATTCTATGATCTAGCCGTGACACTGCATTTCTTGAGGTATGACGGAGGCCCCACAAGCTACCTGAGCGTTGCTACAAGTGACTGCTGTCACTCTTAGTGATTTGATGTCATTCTCAAAAGATGATGCGAGAAGACAAACATTGGGTGGTACACCAGCATGGCAGCCCCAGCATCCACAGGAGAAGGTCAAGGTGTAGAAGTGGGGTGACACTGGCTGTCGCTGGCTTTGGGTTTCAGTTACTTTGCTGCAGCTTCTGGTGACCCAGGGCAGTGCTGGGAGGTGGCATTTGGGGCCTCTGGTACTGGCAGGAGGGAATTTATCCCATAGGTCGCTGCCAAAGCTTGGATTACAGCTGATGGCTCCTAGATACTCTGTCCCAACCCACTCCGTGATGTTCATGTGCTGCCAGCAATACAGCAACACACCAAAGCCTGTGTGTTAGGGGCAGTGGTCACCACGGCGGCACAAAATATGCTTTATTGTACTGAGCCAACATAAGCCCTGGCAGAAATTCAGAGCCTCCTCTTACCAGCCCTGCACAGGAGAGGTTCCACCTCTGCCTGGATGGAGCCCCCTTTCCGGAGGTCCCGAGTGGCAATTAATCGCCAGTGCTCAGAGGAGAGACCTTCAAAGTTCCTCGTGCCATGCAAGGCCTGGCTCAGCTTCAAGGATGTGTTTATCCGCTGGGACAGCAGGAAACATTCACCTTTCCCAACAGCCTGGCCTTGCGTCTCAGACATCGGGACATCGCTCTGCGGACACTGCGGCGAGAAGAGCAGAGGGTGGTTGCACAGAGCACGTTCCCCATCTGAGGAGCTGCTCCCGCACTGTGCCCAAGGGGGTAGCTGCAGGTTTTACCGTGCCTCGGAGTACAAACCCACCCAAGACGGATCTCTGCTTTAGCCTCAAACCCTCTAGGAAGAAATCTATGGGAGCACAAAGCTCAGCATAGACCTTAAACGCACCCGTGCAGCTGTTTAAAGCTGGCTCACATCTGCCTGCAGCTGGGGCGTACTGGGGACAGGCAGCAGGACCTCCAGGAGGTCCAGACAATGGCTTGCTGGCAAAGGCAGCAGCTTTCCTGAAGATGTCATCATGCACCCAGGAGGGTGGAAAACAACCCTGAAGGTTTCCCTGGCAGCCAGGTAACCTCCCCTGCCTTTTCGGCTGGCAGCTTTCCCTGGGACTGACTGTGCCTCCCTCGCCCCCGGCTGAGACCTTCCTGCAGGCTCTGTCCCTCCCCACCGGCCAGAGCTTGCACGGCTGGCCAAGCAGCGGGGTCAGAGCGGCTGGTTTCCGACCGAAATACGGGCTGCTGAGAGCAAGCACCAAATATAACCCTGCTAAGCCCCGGAGCAGTGCCCTTGCCATCCCTGCAGCGAGACCCAGGCGGAGCTTGGCTTCGGGGATGGTGCATGCGGAGAGCATGGCCTCGACACCTGCTGAAGTGCTAATTGCTCCCCCAGACCAGGTCTGTGCTCCGAGGGGGTAATTTCCTTGACAAGAGATGCTTAAAAAACCTGGGCGGCTAATTAACTTACAACCAAGAGCATTTAATGAAGCAGGGTCGGGAGCTGCCAGCTGACTTTTCCAAAATGCTCAGCTCCCGCTGATGGAGATGCTGGCATCTCTGTGAGCCAGGTCTCCGGGGGCACTAGCCCTGACAGCCTCTCCTCACCGCTTCCAGGATCAGCTGCCGGTTTGACGCTGCAGTTTGGGGAAAGGCCTCACGGTTGTTTTGTAGAAAGCTGTCTGCAGCAAGCAAAACTGCCTGCAGAGACCCAAGCAGGTGGGATGCTGGGGATTTGGGGACTGGGAGGAGGTTTCCTGGCATAAGGGTGGTATAACACATTTAGGGTGTTAATAAGCATGAGGTATTAGTGGGATTTCTGCTGCCAGGAGGGATAACAGTCTGGGAAGATGAGTGCTTGTCTGACTCTACTTTCTTAAATCATCCCCTTTACACAGTGGAAAAAATATGTGGAAAACTTGAGCGCGGCTGAATCATAGGCTAAAAGGCTGCATGCCCTCTTCCCCCCGCGCGCTGGCCAGGCACTCGTGCCGGGACAGGGACATCTGCATATGTGTCTGCACATGAGTCACATAAATAGCAGGATTCGCTGTGGGCAAGGAAAAGAGGGGGAGAGCTAATTCCAAGAAGTGTTTTGCCCGTGAGGCAGTTACCCAGTGCACTGCCGGCTGCTGGTCTCACCCCCGCCTACCCTGGAAGAGTGCTTTTAAATCTCCTCGCTTTTGGGCTGAGTGGTGGCCTGTCTCAGGGGACGTCTCGCAGGGTGTGCCTGCAGCCCTGCTGACTTCAGGGATGCTGCGATGGAAGAGCTGAGGATCATTGCTCTGGGCAGCTGGAGCAGGGAAGGCTCTGTCTTATCACCCCGTGGCAGCGTTGGCCAGGGGGATGCACTGGGATGCTGGACCACTGCAGCAAATCCTGGGCTTCACCCTCCCTCCCTCCAACTTTTCACATCTCCACCGGTGCCTGCACGCCCCACACCAATGCCCATGTCCCCTCTGCATCCCCATTTCACCATAAACTGGAGGAACGTCCTGTCATCTTCAGCCAGAAATTCCTCGTAGAAGCAGCAGAGCACCTGCAGAGAAGCAAAGGTGGGTTGTCCTCACCATACCCCACGGTCACAGAAGCGATGCCATGGGCAGGTTATGCACGCTGAGACGCCCAGGACAGCTCTGCCAGGAGCCGTACACCCAGGTGGTCCATTGGGCTCCTCAGTGGCTGCCCAGAAGTGCTTGGGTTGTAAACGTATTTGACTTGTGTTGTGCTGGAACCACTGACTCAGATGCCAAAGAAGAGCCACTGCCCTGCCACCCCCTGGCATCTCACTACTGAGGTCATCAGCTGCTAAATGACTGCTCCCCTCTGCTCCGCTACCCAGCAAACTAGCAAGGATGGTCCTCTCCGCTGGCCTGGCACATCTTAGTCACTGGCTGCAGGGCAAGGTGGCTTGTGACTGGAAGATTTTTCCCTTCCTAATCTTTTTTTCACCTTCATTTTCCAACTATCTTCCTTCTTAAATAGGCCCACAGCCCTCACACCAGTCTAGGGGTGCCGATGCCAGCTGTACCTCCCAGCCAGCCCACTGCCAACACCTCTCTGTACCTTGCAAATCTCCTTCTGGGCTCTGAATATGCGGGGGGAGAATTCTCCAGACATCAGATGGTCCCGCAAGCTCCTGAGATTCCTGGTCTCCAGGGGAACCTGCTGAAGGGTGCCCTCCTCCAGGTAGGTCTTGCATATCTTCTCCCCGATCAAATGACGCAGGAAGAAACTGTTTTCTCTGCTGGGATCCAGCACCACAGGCAGAAATTCCTCCAGGTCATGCCAGAGATCCAGGAGACAAGTCTCTACGGGCCGGTCCTGACGCTTCAAGAAGTCCCTGAAGGGCCGTCCCGCGCAGCTTTCAGCGCTAAGGGCCCAGGGAAGGAAACTCAAGGTCTTGACGGGCTTTTTCAGGGATGGCAGCTGGACAAGGGGTGCGGAGGAATGCAGGTTAGAGAGGACTTTCTCTTCACAGACGTCTGCTGCGTTGGGTCTAGGTCTTTTGGGGGAGGTTGCTCTTCCTTTGCTTCTAAAGGCAGCGTTTGCAGAACGCTCTGATTGCTGAGGAACTGGTCCCAGAGCATCCTTATCCAGATGTGATTCCTTTGTGCTCCCAGCTGGCCCTGACTGCCTTTCTGGTTGCGCCTGAAAACGGGGCATCTTCATTTCTTGGGTGTCTCCTTCCTCCTTGAGCAGTGTCCAGATCTCTGCTTTGGCCTTCCTGCTGCAGTAAGGCTCCGAGAAAGCCTGGCTCCTTTTAATATGCATCGTGAAGAGATGCTCTGTAAAGCTTGAGGGCTCCTTCCAGCTGGCCCGCAATAAATGCTCCTGATACTCCTGCAGCAGAGGCCAGCACGATTTCTCATCCTCCATGCCCTTCTTGCAGTGGATGAAGAATTTAGGGAGCCAGTAACTCTGAATGGTAAAGAGGGCCTGTTCCTGCATCTTGCTTAGGATCTCCCTCCTGGTGCTGACTGGTTGAATGTTCCTGGCTTTCGGCAGTGATCCTGCAGTGGATGCAGGGAATTATGTTGGGGAGATGGCTCCATGCAGACTGTTCCCCAGCCAAACAAAGCTGGTGATGGTATCCCATCTCTCTGGGAGCACCCAGGAATGGCCACCTCTCTGGAAGGACACTGCTTGTCCTCAACTCCCGTGTTCTTACCAACAATGCTCCTGCAGAGAGTGGCGACACTGGAGCCTTCGCGCAGGTGAGTGGCTTCCAGCCTGTGGAGCAAGGATAGGTAGAGGTCCCTCTGCCTCGCATCCCACTCATCAAGCCCCAGGAGCCTTTCGGTGGTGAGCCAGAAGTTGATCAGTTCTTCCCCTATGGATCAGACAAGGGATGGGAGTTGGAGGGAGCCCCTGCTAATGAACGAAGCGGCCCGTGTGTTTTAAAAAAGGAAAGCGGGAAAGATCACCTGGATGAACGGAGGGAAGAGCATAGAGAAGAGGCAGGGTTATGCATCTCCCTGGCGTGCAGCGCCCTTGCTGGGGCTCTGCTGCTGGCTCGTCTTCCAAACCCATGCCTGAGATCGCAGTGCCTCCTGTCCCACCGGTGCTTACCTGCACCCCCAGCCCTGTGCCAGTGTCCCGCCGGGCATCTCGCCTGCGGCTGGCTGAGAAGGGGCTGCGGAGTGCTCTGTGCCCACCTGCCATTCCTTGGACAAAGGCCCGAAAGTGCCACATGCCCTGGCTCCCGCTGATGCACTTCTCCAGCAGCCACCCATCAGCCCTTTGCCAGTTCAGCAGTTGTGCTGTCAGAGAGGGAGCGCAGAGCAGGGCATCAGGGGGTGCCTGCAGCAGCAGCCCCCCAAAAAAGCCTTCCAGAGGCCCACCATCAGCCTCCAGCATCCCTGACACAGGCTGCCGGAGGGCATGAGACCAGCAAATTGCACTGGAATGGGAGTTTTGGATAGGTTGTGGGATGCTCTTGTGGTGTTTGCAGGGATGCCGTACAACCCACTCACGTCAGGGATAATCTGCCTGGCTACTGTGCCTCTTCCCCTGGCAAACAACCGTCATTTTTGCCTGTGTTTGGGGCTTGCCCTCAACCTCCTTCAGCTCAAGGTTCAACCCCACTGGTGAAGAAGCAGCAATGCATTCAGAAACGGCACTGGAGCAAGCCTCGATGAATTACTTATTTTTCTGAAATGAAAATCTGCATCCCCGCTGCCGTAGCTTTCTTTCCAGTGGCCTTCCCTTGCATTGACCTGCAGGCTGACAAAGCAGTTGGCTGGGCTGAGATGGCTCATCTTAGGGGTAAACTGAGCACAATCCAGACTCGTGGCTGGCAGGAGAGACCACGGCATAGGCCTGTTTACCCGGCATAAGATGCATCAGACGAGGAGCACATCGCAACACACTGCAAGAGCCCTGGGCACCCTGCACAGCAGCGAGCCTGAAACAGCAGGAGCCTGGTTTCCCATCCCCGAGGATGCTCTTCATCCCTGCTCCACCCATGAACTGCGTGCTAAACCCTGCCAAGCAGCTATTTCAGCTCAGCTCCACGGAGGCAGCGAGCCTGTACTGACAGGGCTGAGAGGTAAAGCCCCACTCATCCCATGGGAAGCCCTGGATCTGCTGCATCCCTAAAAATAGGAGGTGCCGTGCCTTTTTAACCTGGGGCAGAGGCAGGACCCGCTGGGCAGGGACCAGGGGGTGACAGCCCCGGCGAGAGGGACCCCTGCTGCGGCGGTGAAGCCCCTCCGATTTCCTCCGTGCTGCCATGACTCACCTGCTTCCCCCGACCGGATGAAACCCAGGAGCTTCTGGCAGAGGACGAGGTGGAGGCACAGGCTGGATTTGCAGAAGTGAGGCAGGCGGTGCTTTTCCAGCCAAGCCAGTAAAGCTGGGGGGCTGGGATCCTGCGGTGCAACCCCCCGTGCCCAAGGAGAGGATTAGGCTGTGAGCAAGGAGCCGTCTCTTGCCTAAGGATTAGGGTGAGTAACGGGGCCCTGCTATGGGGGAAGGAGGCAGGGAAGGCGCCGTGTTGCTAGACGGCAGTGCAAGCCATTCCCGTGCGGAGAAAGAAGGGGGATGCTCGAGCTATAGCCCCTGCCCGCATCCCTGTGAGCTCTGCCCGCAAATCCGGGAGAGCCGGCGCTGCGTGGCTGCCTGGGAGGCTCCTCTCCTCGCAGCATGCCTGCTTTCCCGGAGCCCGGGCAGGGAAGGCACGGCAGCTTTCCAGCGGCACCGAGAGGAGCAGGTTCCCTTTTTCTACGGGATCGGAGCCCCATGGCTGTGGGGAAGGGAGGACGTCCGTGGGGAGGGCTGTGCCAGTTTGAGGATCAACAGGGCTTCACTCCTGTTCTCTCAGGTGAACGGGACACAAGGGGCTGAAGTTTCGTGTCCTCCTCCTCTGCCACCACACATGCTCTCCTTAACTCCAGCTATTGATGTTTACCGAGGGCTGGATAGACCCCAAAAGCTGCACCAGGACTTTAAACGGCTTGTGCTCCTCCCAGGGCTTAAAAGCAAAATGTTGCCTGGGTTTGAAATAATCCCCCGGCTGCAGGGGCAGGAGAGCCAGAGAGCGTGGCCTTGGCAATGAACAACCAGCTCCTTCCCTCCCCTGCCGTGTGCCCTTCTTCCCTCCTCCTCACCCTCCTCACAAGGGGCATTTTCTCACCTGGTGGCTCGGCAGCTCCGGCCAGAGGTCCCATCGGCGCATGCTACTGATGTAAATGGGTGTCTGGCCAAAAACCTGTATTGAAAGGCAGGGGGGGAGCTGAAAAAGATGGAGGGTGGCAGGGGAGCCCAGAGTCCAGCTGGTTTTAGTTGGGTTGAGCTGTCGGGTTTTTTTTTTTTTCTAGTTAGTTCTCATTATGGAGAAGGGAATCATCTTCCCTTTCAAACTTCTATTCCAAACCGAGCTCCTCAGGTTTCCCTCATTTTCCAGCCCGAGTGTGGCGTATTCCCAATTTTCCTGCGGCCTCTAACACCACAGAAGCTGAAAAAGTTCACCTGAGAAGAGCTCAGAAAGGTTCTAGGATTTATGGTGCAGAGTGGACTTACGGGAAGGTTCAGAAACGTGTTGAAAAAGTCGACAAAAAGATCATCTCTCAGCAGAAGCCCCATGTCTGTGGAGGCGATGGCTGCTACAGGGGGGAGAAAAGAAAGTTACCTGGGCTTTGTGTTGCCAAGCGTGACATAAATGTGAACCAAAGGATGAGTTTTGAGAGGCTGGAACAGAACAGCTTTTGGGTGAGGTGCCGTATGGGCTTGTCCTGCGCAGGAGCGGGAGGATTTCGATTTGGGAGAGTCAGATTTGGGTTGCAGCGCACCCCTGTGCACTGGCAGCAGGTTCAGCTGTAACAGGGGCTCGAAAGTTCGAATGGCACCTTCCTAAACGGCAGAGGGACACAGTTTGTGGGGGCTGGGCACAAATGCGGTGGCATCTGCAGGGCAGGAGAAAGGAGGTGCCGTGGGTGGAAGGGAGAAGCTGTGCTCCTCCACCTTCCCTAGACACCAGGTATAACCCCGCTATCACGGAGAGGAAGCGTGTGCTGGGCTGTGGTGCTGCTGCTCCAGCCCCGCTGCCCTGATGCCCTCTGAGTTCTCTTGCTCAGGTTCTGGTAGCAAATCTCCCCCAAATTAGCAGGCACCGTCAGGCTGGGGGCAGGTTGTGGCACTGGGTAGAGTGACAGTCACTGCAGACACCCATCCCATCCTCCCAGGAGCTTCCTGTGAAGTTTTATTCATGGGTGGATGCAAGGGGTGGGCTGGCACCAGCCTACGGATGGGTGAATGCCCTTGGAAATGTCCACTTGTGTGAAGGCACAGCTGTGTCACAGGGAGGACCCACATTTCAGAAGGCTTAATGTTGCTTTTTCCCTGCTGTCCCCTTTGGGATGTGCTTAGAGGGGCCGAAGCCACCAGCAAAGGTAACTCACCGCTGGCCATCCTGCTGCCGTGTTCCAGTGATGTATCCCAGAGTTCCACACTGCTTGTGACACACTTGTCCCAGTTGGCTCTCGGGGGTCCCAGGGCTCTCAGCACCTCCCTCTCTGCTGTCCTTCTGGGAAATGCTCTTTTCCAAACACCAGCCCTTGGGCAGTCCTGAAACAAAACCCTTCTCCTCTCCTCACTTGGGCAAACTTCTTGCCTTCAAACCGGGTTCTTGGTAGCACCTCTGTACCTTGCATGGTTGCTCCCAGTGTGTCCGTTCGGGTGGTTACACAGGAATGTCACAGGAGACCCCGCTACAACTGGCCCAGAGAGAGCAACGCCAGAGTCTTTATTAGCTGTCCTGCTTCGTCAGATTTGGGACTAAGCCCCAACCTTGGAGACCCTCCAGCGGGAAGAGAAGAAAGGAAGGAATAAAGAAAGAAGCACACCCCTCTTGCCGTAGCGGAGACCCGTTTCCCTGGCAGGAGGAGGAATCTGCTCCCCAGGTGGGTGTTTGACCCCCCTGTGGTGTCAGCCCTGGCAGCACTGCTAGTACCCTCCAGGTTTTGGGCACCGTCCTGCCTGGGGTCCCTGATGTGCCTCATAGGAGGGAGGTGGGTCTGCTTGTCCATGTCTCTGTGGTCCTGGCAGGCGTGGGAAGGGTTTTATGGCCTCTCCTGCGCTGGACATCTTTTCTACACTTGCCTGGGGCTGGGGGGGGGGCTGCAGGATGGACTCTGCCAACCCACTGTTTCCAAGAAGCCCTGAGATTTCTCATTCTGGCCATCAACAAAATACAGCGGTGTTGTGTGGAGTGTGACGTCCCCTTCTGTCGCTGTCATCGCAGTCCCCGTTGCTGTCACCTGCATGGGGCATGGGCGGGTTGAAACACGCTTAATGGTGTGCTGCCTCCCCGGAGCCAGAGCGGGTGCAGGCAGCCATGGGTGCAGGCAGCGGGGAGGCAGGACGGCTGCCTGCACCCCACAGGGTCCCCAGGAGCGGGGCCACCTCACGAGGTGGCGCTGTCAAATCAGGAATACGAAGCTGTCCCCAGCAGCGACAGGGCTCTGCATCTCGGCAAGGGGCTTGTGCCTCCACGGCCGCAATTAGCGCGGGGACGGCTCCTCATTAATTGTCGGGTTGGTGCTGGGGACCCCAGGGTGACACTCTTGGGCTGATGGCATCGTCTTGCCCCGTCACTTTGAGCAACTGAGCTCATTTCTTCGTGCAAGGAGGGTACCTGTGGTGCTGTACCGGGACAGGAGGGACTCGTGAAAGCGTGTTAGAGATCACGCCTGAACTGTCCGTGCACACACGCGTGCCCCGGGGAGGTCACCTCCTGCCCCGCTGCACGGCACCGGCCACGCTGCATTACTTGAAACGGTTGAAGCTGTTGGCTTGGGGGGGTGCTGTGCACGTCCTCGTGGTGCACATGGGATGTGTGCCCTCACGGTGACAACAAATCCTAGAATCCTAGAATCGCTGAGGTTGGAAGGGACCTTTAAGATCATCGAGTCCAACCATTAACCTGCCCTGACAAAAACCCCTTCTAAACCATGTCCCTCAGTCCCACATCTACCCTTTTCTTAAACACCTCCAGGGATGGGGAATCCACCCCCTCCCTGGGCAGCCTGTGCCAATGGTTAATAACCCTTTCAGTGTAAAAATGTTTCCTGATATCCAATCTAAACCTGCCCTGACATAACTTGAACCCGTTTCCTCTTGTCCTAAAGCCACGAGACGCAAAATATCTGCTTATTCTAGCGGTGCCAGGCGGGAAGGAGGCATGGGAGACCCTGGAGGGGAGCAGCTCCCATCACAAATTCATAAGGATTTGTGCTGCGAAGCCCAAGAGAGGGGAGGAGGGGGGAGGGATGAGCTGGCATGGTGGCTGCCTCGCACATGAAAGACTCAAAAGTCCTCAGGGAAAGGCTGCAACTGCCGAAAATATATATTTTCTAGTTGGCAGCTGAGCAGATGCCCGGTGAGATCCTCAGAGGCTGCTGTAGCTCTGCTGGTGCCCGTGTGGTTCTGGGCTAACCCCAGTGGGATTGTGCTGGTTTCTGCCAGGAAAGCACCGAAGTTGTGAGCAGGACCAGGCTGAAACGCTTACTGTGGGAATGCAGGGGGCCATTTCCACAGGATCCCTCCCCAGGAGGAGACCCCAAGAGGTCTGGCAGGAGGGAGCCCCCCCCTGCAGCTTCCCAGGGTTTGCTCGGTAGGTCCGCGGGCGCATCTGCCCCGTTCATCGTGCTGCAATGGCTCCTGGCGCGCGGACCTCGTGTGTGCTGTGGGGCTATAAAACAAAACAAAAGCTTTACAAAAAAAATAATAATAAAAAAAAGAGGCTTAAAACCAAAAAGGTGGATGCATGAGCACAGCCCAGCTTTAGAAGGGGGCTCGGAGGGGAGCGCGGAGCGGGTGGACTCTTTGTACAAAGATAAGGGCAGGGTTGCAACACCCAACACGTCAGAAGGGCTTCGCTCCCGCTCTGTCCGAGCCCGAATTACCTGTGTCCTCCGTCCCCCCCGGGGGGAGCAGCCCACCCTCGGCAGATCCGAGGACACCTGCGCCAGCGGCAGAGCCTCGCGCTCCCGGGGTGGCAGCGGGGGACGGGGCCGCGTCTCTTATCCTTGCCCAAAGGATAAACTGGCCCAGCTCGCCGCGGCGGCGAAGTCCAAGGCTGCCCGACCATGGGGTCAGCATCGATGCCCGCGGTCGCTTGGCCACTCGCAGCCTTCCCAGGCAGCCCAACTTGCCCTTTTGGGTGCCGTGGGGAGGGTGGGGGTTGTTTCCCCCCCTCCCCAGTTGCGGTCGGTACCCACCGACCCACGGCAGCCCCAAACACCTCTGCATTGCTTTTAGTCCCAGGGGATGGTCTACTGCCCCCGCAAGCTGGGAAAATCCAGCACGAGGGAGCAGTGCAACAAACCGACTCTCCCTCTACCACAATATATGCCCAAAGTGAGCTTTTGGGGCAAGACTGTGGGGTATTTTTTCTCCCCATACAGCCCCAGCCTGTTCCCGTATCAATAGTTTAGGACACCTCAAAGACTGTCAGCAATGGGTTTGATCCTTTTGGGCCCATCGCACCGTAAAACTGGGAACTCTCTAAGGTCTGCGGTATGGCAGTTCAGCTTGAAATATTCATTCCTTTCTTGAATATATTAGGATTATTTTTTTTTTAACGTGATTTTCATGCTCGGTCTCCTGGGTGCGTGAGACTTGGCGGCTCAGTGAGGACATCTCTGGTATTTCCTTACGTTCATTAGAAGTATTTTTGAGCCTATTGCCATCTGTCCGTAGTTTCCTTGCCCGGGATTTACGGCGAAGGCTGGACTCTGACCCGTTCCACCTGACAAGCCCCTGCAGCAAGCTCTGCCTTTCCTTGCCTCTTCTCCAGCTCAAGCGAAATTGCTCGTGTAACCTTATCCGTGTGGCCGGGTCTGTTGACTTCACCAGTCCAGGTTAAGCATGTGCCGTGGCAGGACGGGGACCTAATTACAGCTATAGGGAAAGGGGACGCGGACAACGGCACTTTGCCAGTTACCTTCGATAATTTACAACGTCAGGCCTGGATCCTACCATTGAATCGGCTTGGGCAGCGCTTTGAGGATTTCTGCACTCTCACTTACAGCGCGGCGAAGTGATATTAGGCTGAAATTAATCCGCCAGCCACAGCTAACACGGCCCTGACCTAGCTGAGAGTGCGTTTAGCGGCGTGAACGGCGCTAATAAAAAAATTAAAAAAAAAAAAAAGGACCAAAAAAACCCCCAACTAAAAAAACCCAACCCTGCCAATGCACACTGTGACCAATTTCCAACTGCAGGGAAAGGCATGCGCTGAGCGCTCCCTGGGATATTCTCCACCCTTGTACAGAGCAAACCGAGCCAAGCAATTTCTGGGTCTCAAATCCCGCCTGCCCCTGACGTTCTCATCTTCCAGCTTTCCCCCCCGGTCGCTTTTGAAGGCGAGCACGTGCTCCTCGGCGGCGTCCCCCGCGCGCTGCAGACGCTCGGCCTCTGCGCAAGGTCCCCACGTGTCGGGGCAGAGCCGGCGAGAGGTAGGTGCTGCCACGGGGGCTGCTGCCGGACGGGACCCCAGCTGGCAGCAGCAATGCCCCTTCTGCCAAGAGCCCTTCCCCAAGGCCGTGGAGGGGGGGGGAAAACTGGGGACGAAGCTCAGGGCTTTGGGGGATGAAGCAATGCCACGTTTTCCTGATGGGGTGGCAAGTTGGGCATCGGACACGGCAACCTGTGGCTGAGGAAGGGGTGGAAAGGCCAGCAACCTGGAGCGGGGGGGGGGCAGGGGGGGGCAGTTTGCATAAGGTTTTCCTGGCTGCTGTGGTCCAAGGCCCCTTTTGCCCTAAATGCGTCATGGGTGGGTATTG
>VXBO01013006.1:43750-86962 GCA_013400135.1 Rhinoptilus africanus | reverse complement strand
ATCTTCTGTATCACAAAGGACTGCCAGACTTTTTTTCCTCCTTATTCTTACCCTCTAAATCTAAAATAAATCCATTATTAAAGTAAGTGTTGGACTTCATTTAAATTTAAAATACTTTTAAATTGTCTTTACATCCTTACTCTTCAATAAATTAGAGAGATGATTGGTGGTGCTTTTTTGCTCATAACACCTATGTCTATGAGACCTAAAATATTTTTTTTAACTTTAATTTTGTTCAGACACAAATCAGAATTATCATCTTATTATAACCTTTGATTCTCTGGGTCTCCTCATTCTGTAAAATTAACTTGTCAACTCCCTTTCACTATGTGACTTCTGAAATGTAACTATCTGCATCTAAGAATATTTTTTCTTCTGTCTCACAGCTCCTCAGTAACCTTCTTTCCTCTGTTTTTTTTCCACCCCTTATGATACTTGTCATCACCATACTGATTACTTTGCTCATGTTCCACTTCATTACATTTTGTTTGTCTTGCCTTTTCAGATAATGCACTGTTTAGGGGAGGGTGTGCCTACTGTTATGGGTTTGTACAGGATCTCCTACAATGGAGCTTTGATCCTTGTTGGATTGCTTAAGTGCCATCATCATAAACATGATTAACAACAACAGTAGTCTCAACCAAGTCTATTTTTCATGCTAAATCAGGCTAAAAACTAGGAGGAAAAAAGCTTTTGTAAGAAACATATAAATCCATGTTGATTTAGTTAGAGTAAAATTGATTTTGCTTTTGAAGAACTGAAGCAATTTAAGTAATTCTGCTGAAAGCAAAGGTCACTTCTATTTTTATACGCATACTCAGAATTGGAAATCAACAGAATCATCAAATTAAACGAGCATGTCATAGCCTCTTGATGTAGCACTAACACTGACAAAGCTTCTTATGTGGATTTTACTTTCAAGTTACAGGTAACGGAATTTTAAAAACGAAGAAAGAAAAAAACAAATAAAACCCAGAGAGATTATTTTAGAGACTTTATAGGCCTGCTAGCTATGCCACATTTTTGGAAGGGTAGGATTCATACAGAAACCTCTTAAGTAACACTTCTGTTCAGAAAGAGGCTTTAAGAATATGTCCTACTAATTTGCAGCTGACTTGATTGTGCAAAATGGAAAGAGTGCTCCTGTGTAAAGACCCTTTTCTAAATCAGACATCAATCTTTGAAAATCATGGTTACATTACAAGCTTTAAATGCATTTCAGGCAGGAAATCACAGTCAATTTTGGAAAAAAAAGTCAAAGATTCAGGAGTTCATGCGACCAGGTCGAAAAAATTCCAGAAGTGGAGTCTTCCTCCATGGCATATATATAATGCTCTTTGCCTTTGAAAATACTGGAGAAATTCATGTATAGAAAAGGTTTTAAGTATCAGGCTGTATTACTGAGTTTGCACAGGCAAACATCATATATTCAAAATTATCCTTTGTATTACCTTGAACATTTAGCCATATTGTTCATACCACTATATGGAATTTCAGTATTACTATCCAAGGAGTAATCAAATGCTAATCAATCCTTTTCACTTCATCATCACTGCATATGTAAATCTTTACTCTTTATTACATGGAGAGAAAAGCAATAGTGGAACTGTACTGTTAGCAGGACTTTATAAAGGCTGTAAACTTGTACAGAAGAAAGCCTTGAACAACTTATTCAGATGATCTCAAACTCACGGCAATAATACATTTATTTCTTACCCACATTGCCTTTGTATGCCAGCAAGCAATTTTGGGAACATTTAAAGCCTCAAAAATACAGTAATTAAAGTACATTCTTTCTTAATCACTCTGCCCATAAAGCTGCAAGTTTGAACATGAAAGCAACTCTGAATGCTTAAGCAAGAGAAAAAAATAGAATAAAATGTTAATAAGCTAAATAATGATTTTCAAGTCTAACATCTTGAGGCTTTTCAGAGCTACCAGAAAGGCCAGTAAGAGCATTCCCTTCCAATGAGTTTTGCACTCCAGCAATCCAACTAGCTCTGCAGGGATGGTAGATATCTGGATTTAAAGCCACCAGAAAGCTGCAATTGATTTAATAATAAATCTTGTCTGTGCTAGTTTTGGACTACTATAATTTGGGAAGAAAGGAAAGAAGTACTTATTGGTTGAGCTGATTTTCTTTTAAAAAGTACTTATCTGATACTGAAGGTTAATTTTGTAAAGCTGAAATGGGACCCCAGAAGCAAAATCCTTCGATATAATAATAAAAAAGTCACAAATATACATACAGTAAGATCTTTGGGTATATGAAAAAATTTGCTTTGTGTTCTATATCATTACAGTATATCACAAGGATATCAGCTGCACATACTCACAAACCATCTAGTCTCCTTTAGAAGGAGAAGTAGAAGTTTAGATGGACATTAAATTATGCTTTTACCACATTAGAAGGTTCCAGTTTCTTCCTCTTGGCAAGGTCAGTGATATTATTGCCATTGTAGTTGATGCTCTCCATGCAGCCTTTGAAATTTTTCCTACTGTTAGAACTTGGCTTCCCAGAAAAAGGCATGCCTCCAAAGGTGATCTTGAATGAAACAGAAAATGGTAGATGGTTACTGGAAAGCAAAAACTTTTAAACAAATTTGCTATAGATTTGAACACTCAGATGTGGCGTATAAGAGAGCTGGCAACACTGCTTAGAGAAAAAGTATCAAATAAGCACTGCAAAAGCAGAAAAAAAATCTGTAATGAATTTGTGATTGCAAATATTTATGGTAGTAAATCCCAAGTATTATTGCAACTGTCCAAACAGTAAGCAGAGACACATCACAGTTGTTCATATATGGACTGCTCTTCTCTTTGCTACTGAACAACACCTATTTCTAAGAACTTGGAATAAATGTCCACTGCAGTATTTTTCTAACCAAGAGTAGATATGAAATTAGCTGAATTATCTGATTTGAATCATTCACTCTAGAAAACAACAGCTGCAGGTTTCAATACGATGTATTTATTTCCTTTAATGCTTATATATCTACTTCATCCAGAGGAATTTTACATTATCACATAGTTAAAGATGTTATCCCCTGTTAGATAGAAGCACCTTCCACTATTGAGAATATGCTTTTATCATACAGTTTTAGTCAATAAATAGTTACCACATGACTTAGTAGGCCAAATCAGCTCCATGGGGAAGATGAAGACAACCACTACAAAGACTCAGTCATCACAGTCAAACAGGAATTGCTTTTCTCTTAATGCTGAATTTCATTACCCTAAAACACTGGGTTATCCAGAATCTCTAGTGCTAAAAAATGAAGAAACCCAAATATTTTACAAACTTAAAGGGTTCATCTCTTATGAAATCTCTTCCTGTCACTCCATAGAGACTATACAGGTCTCTACACCATCAGGGTATTTTCTGAAATGTTTATAAGTGAATAAATGCTACATGTTTTCATTAATATTTTGCAGCCTAAATGTGAAGAATAAGAGACTCAAGAGATTAGTCACTGTAATCTACGTTAAGTATTTATATCCAATAGATGATGGCATAAAAAGCAATGACACCTAGCTTCCCTGGCCCACCAGTGCTCACAAAAATGTCTACTTGTAGTCTGCTGCTGAGATTTGGCAGAGCCAATCTTTTAAATTTCATTCATTGTTAATTCCATTTGTTATTACTGAGAGCAGGAAACCACAGCTCTAGGGACACATTTTCCATTTTAAAAGCATGTAAGATATAACTTTCTATCCCAAAGAGGAGGCTTTGACTTGGCATCTAAAGCAATACAGCTGAAACCCAAAATCTTTATAAATAGCACATACCAGCTACGTAAAAGCACTTTGCAGGACACATCCTCAGGTATTACAAATTGACATGACTTGACTTTAGAGAAGATAAAGAACTTTACATGAACTGAAGAAAGTGACTGTAATATTTTAATGGCTGTCAAACACTCTTTTGCATGTTACAGTCATGTATTTGGACAAGAGAAAATGGAAAGGGAAGGAGAAAAAATGCAGAAACCACATACCATGACAATGAGTTAAGAGGGATTCATAGGATTATTATTTTCTTTTACCTTGTAAATGCACTCAGAAGATGTTTATTCTCCTTTTGTGCTTACTTAACTTTTCTGAAAGATTAACCTAGAAACTATTTTTTCTATGAAAAATGGTTTTAATTCTTTCAGGTTTATCCACTCTGATTATAGTTATAATTCTTTCAGGTCTATCCACTCTGATTAATTTATCATAAGGGCATTAAACCAGTGAGATAACTGAGAGGAAAGGAAGGAGAAGAGGTCAACCCTCTTGCATTTATATGAACCAAGAAACACGTATCTACACACACTCGAATAGGTTCCATTAAACACGAGGGGATCCATGTACATGGAGACTGTATCTGTGAGATACTGCCAGTGAGGTCTCTAATGTCAGAGAAGAGAGGAAGGTGAATCTCCTGTACTCTAGTCTTACTAGAGATGAATTCATTGTATTAAATGTTTATATATATTTGTGTGCAAATTGCCCAACCCTGGCCTACAGCATCCAGCGTAACTTTTTCTGTAGTTCACTCACTTGAAAATCTTTAGTAAAATCTATTTATGTGAGTTTTCAGTAGCTCAATTCAGATCTTCAGTGCTTGATAGGTAAGAGGTGCAGACAAATTTGCTCATTATTTTCTCACTATAACTGCTACCAAAGAAGGCATTCATAAAGATTTTTTGAATGTAAGTAAATATTTGATTCGGTAACATTTACAATCATAAGTAATTTTTTCAAACATTTGTATCATATTCTTGATCAAAAGATTGTAAAAATATCAATACACAAGTTAATTCAAACTTTCCTCCATTGCATCTTTTTGATTCCCTCTCACTGCTTGAAAATTTGCAATGATGAAAATACATGTATTTGGCTCAGCCAGCTACATTAATTCTCGTTAGAAACAGTAAAGAGTGCAAGAAAATCATTACACAAAGTTCGTAATAAACAACATGCTGAAGTTCACATAACAATTTAGAGGAACTGAACAAGTTCATAATAGCAGAAGCCAGAGTGAAATCAAACAACAAATCCATGCTTAATTACTACCAACACTTGTGTGCGTTAACCTGGATGATTAAACAGAAGGTTTTTTTAGAACTTTCCTAACTCTTTATTGCTTCTTTATAAAAAGGAAGTTATTGATGGCATATTTTGGAAAATACAAGGAAGTACCTACCTACCTAAGACAAGAAAGATCAAGATCTGTACTAGTAAATGGCTCTAATCCACATCCTTTGCTAAAAATAAATACTAATTGTCCCCACAGAATGAGGCTTTCTGATTCAAGTGCAAAATTACCACCTGAATGGAATAGCACACTGTATGATTTTTTTTTTATCTACTTCGTGCTTACAGCATCTGTTTTTAGAGATTTAAAAAGTAGTGTATGCTTAGCTTGCTGAAAAACATAGAATTCCTGTTAAAAAAAAAAAAAATTTGAGATGGCTTTTACACCAGATGGGATCTGGTAGACTAATGAAGAGAAACTTAATGTACAGTTAAGAGAGAACAGTGGTGGAAAGAAAATTTCTGAAAATGTAAGGGGAAAAATAATTAAAACAAATGTACAAAAAAGTACCAAAACATCTTAAATTATATTAGTTTTCTTTTCTCTTCTTATTTGATTTATTTTATAAGGCAAATTTTCATGAAAGCAAGTAAGTTTCACTGTCTACCTCATAATCCAGGTCCAGGTAATCAAATTCTCCATTGGTTCTGAAGTGCTGCATGTGTCTGTCTAGGGTGAGATTGATGTTTCTCCCGTGGCGCTCTATGATGATGGAGTGCCAGTGGTGATCATCCAAGAGGCTGCCTGTCATCACGGATGTGTGGCCATAAATAGACCCAAGCTGGTTGCTGCCTAAGACGGGAAGAGAAACAACAGCAATTCTCACCTCATACCAATTCGACAAACATTTTCCTCTTGCTCTGTCAGTATTTCATCTGAATCACACCAGACACACAATAAGCTGGAGGAAGTCAGTGTGCTATGAAGCTAAGATCTGCCCAGTGGAGAGTTGCTGCCACAAATACAAATAGCTAGACCAAATACAGCAAATACAGTGAACTGTACAAATAGTTATTTGTAACAGTAGATATTTGGAGGTGAACCAGAGAAACAATATCAACTTTCAGTTGTAAAGTTGTTTTCAACTGGGGGTTTTCTGTGTCTTCATCTCTACTTTACAGAAATAAAAAGCGGTCACCTTTGGGCCAGGTCCTGACCTTCCCTGGAACAGTACTGATTTATGACTGTTGAGGAAGACATGGTGCCTGATAACAGACTTCAGTAAAAAAAGCCTTTTCAGTTTATAGGCTCTGCCAATATAGCTATACCAGCTGGTATATAAGAAAAGGCTCAATGCAGACTGAACTAAAAGTGGCAAAAAATGTCTTAGAATCATAGAAAGGTTCGGGTTAGAAGGGATCTTAAAGATCATCTAGTTCCAACCCCCCTGCCCTGGGCAGGGACACCACCCACTAGATCAGGCTGCTCAAAGCCCCATCCAGCCTGGCCTTGAACACTTCCAGGGATCGGGCATCCACAACTTCCCTAGGGAACCTGTTCCAGTGCTTCACCACCCTCATAGTGAAGAATTTCTCCTAATATCCAATCTAAATCTCACCTCTTTCAGTTTAAAACCATTACCCCTCATCCTATTGCTACACTCACTGATAAAGAGTCCCTCCTCATCTTTTCCATAGGCCCCCTTTAGGTATGGGAAGGCTGCTATAAGGTCTCCTTGGAGCCTTCTCTTCTCCAGGCTGAACAACCCCAACTTTCTCAGCCTGTTCTCATAACATACGTGCTCCAGCCCTCTGTTCATCTTCGTGGCCCTCCACTGGACCCGTTCCAATAGGTCCATGTCCTTCTTGTGTAGAGGACTCCACAGCTGCATGCAGTACTCCAGGTGGGGTCTCAACAGAGCGGAGTAGAGGGGTAGAGTCACCTCCCTCAACCTGTTGGCCATACTTCTTTTGATGCAGACCAGGATGCGGTTGGCTTTCTGGGCTCCAAGCGTGCATTGCCAGCTCATGTTGAGTTTCTCGTCCACCAACACCCCCAGTTCCTTCTCCTCAGGGCTGCTCTCAAGTCATCCTCTTTCCAAGCTGTGTTTGTGCCTGGGATTGCCATGACCCAGGTGCAGGACCTTGCACTTGGCCTGGCTGAACTTCATAAAGTTTGCATGGGCTCACCTCTCGAGCCTGTCCAGGACCTTCCAGGTCTTCTACTAACATAGCTTGTTTCAGTCTTTCCGCCTGCAACAACTTTCCTATTCTAGAAGTCAAACTACTAGCAAGAGTACAGTTTTTCAATTCTCTGCTGTGTTTTCCAGGGGCTTTTGCCAGTGCAGCTATGCTAGTCAGACATCACATCTTATTGCAATCTGACTGACATAGCTAAGCCAGCAAAGCTTGATAGCATGGATCTCAACTGAAGCAGCAAATGACTAATTCAGCAGTCAGTTTAAAAAATTGCTGCACTGCCCAATAAGTCAGTGAAATCTTCCATGTTCTGAATACATGAGGACCTGAAGCATTTCTGGAGCTGAGAATTTTTTACCATCAGGTATGCTTGCAACTCAGACACTAAGGTTCGTGCACATTCTGGCAAACCACACTTCCACGGATTAAGACATTACTCCCCTACAAATGACCATACTGCTGTTTTGCTGAAGGCCACTGATCCTTCAACAGCTGTTGGTTAAAAAAAAAATAAAAATAATGATTTCCATGCATGTCCATGAGCCTCAGTTTCTTCAATGCAAAGTTAAATCCAGTGCAAAGTGAAACCTAAATCCACCTCCGTCTCCCCATCCTCCCTCTCCCATGACATTTGAAACTAAGTCACTGGATTTTACCAGGCAAAATGAATGTCCTTTTCCACTGGCTCTGATGCAATGCTCTCAGGTAGAGGAAGAATAACACCTTAAATCATTATTTCTTTTTATTAAGTCAGCGTGTGTCACAGGGCCTATTCCCATTTATCAGTCTAGGGATTTAAAATCATTCCCACCAAGCACATATATGGAAGTTATAATAGCTTATGAAGACAGATTGAACAGAAGAATATGAAGAAACTGGAAATGAATGGGTTAGTATTGCAATTAAAATTGTTAAAAATAGATAACTGCTGTAGGGAGATGTGCCTTCCTCCTCATCACGTGCTCACGTTGATCTTTAGAAAAAGAGCAGCAGAAAATGCTAGTCGAAATAATTACTATTCAATGTAAATAATGAACAGAATAATTTACTCTTCACATATCTGTAAGAGAACTAAAGAAAGTTACATGAAATCTTTTTCTGAAACTCTTTTGTTTGAAGGGAAAAAAAAAATCCCTTAAACCAGATAAATGTGGGGAGTTTTCATAATATGTGTAATTTATAAATCCAGTAACTGATGAGCCTGTAGTAGTTCACTGGGAGGGAAAAAGGAGCTTCTAGGAAGGCTGCGGAACCTCAGCTTCATGTGGCCTGTAGCTTCCCAGATTGATACCTCTTTTGCTGCAAGGTTCCTAAGGGTGACCTTTATTGCTCTCACACTGATGACAGTGTCCTTCTCTCACACAAAGCCACAGCTGAAGCCAAATAGAATTCTAGCAAGGCTTTTTTTGCTTGTGGCAAGTTTCTAATGACAATACATCGCTGATCCTGTTTTCCTGCATGATCTCATTTTTATGGTATCTCACACAGAGTAAAAAGGCAGGAACGGAACAGAAAAAAAAAAATGCATATAGAAAGCAAATGTCACCAAATTATCTGATTAAATGATGTGGTTTACCATATTACTGGGGAAAAAAGGATGCAATATTTGACCTAAAAATTTTGTATGAGAGTTAAAAAGTACACAAAACTAAACAATCAAAGCATACCTAAATTTAAATTTAGAACAAGTTTGGCTTTCTTCAGTTCCAAGGTGATATAGTCTCCTTGTTGTCCTTCTCCATGGAAGATTACACCTTCACTTTCAGAGGTCTTAAATTTCAGAGAGATGACATCTTTCAGTGTTTTCATTTTCTTGTTCCTGAATCTGTACGGTAACACTACATGGCCATCAAAATTGATAACATCAGCCCCTAAAGGAAAAAGCAAATAACATTGTTGATGAGTGATCACTGTGGCCACTGGAAAAAGAGGCATGCCATACATAGATTGTACCTGAACAGAATAAAAAATGTGCACATGTGATATGCATTGTAAATACATTTTCTCTTGAGCATAATTCAGCAACATAAAAAGTAGGAATCAGGCAGGACATAAATTTAATCATAGGATATCAAAAAAGCAGATCTGGGGGGACAAATACTACAACTGTACTCAACTTCTTTTGGTTTCTCTCAAACATAGTTGCTGCCATGCACACTTTCCTACTTACAGTTGAAAATGAAAGAGAAACTTCTGAGTGGTCATTAATAATTCACGTGATACCTCTTTGAAATGCAGTATAGGTATCTGTAGGACCGTAAACAGTAAAACATGAGCCCAAAGAAATTGCCTAGCAGTATGTAAACCATGGGCATAAGCTTTGTCTAGTTCAGTTTTATATGGAAATCTTGGGTAACTTGTGACCTCAACTAATTTTGAGAAGAAAAAAAAAAGCCCTGTCATTTGGGGTAATTTTTGTTCCAGGTTTGGTTTTATTCAAAATATGGGAAGAAAATAGAGGGATGCAATCATTGTCATTTAAAGTCAATCCAATATTCATATAAATGGTGCATAATGACACAACAAAATTTCATGATGTGTTATTTTCATGATTTAATTTCTACCCTAAAGAATGAGCCAAAATTTTCTCCAATTTTCTGGGGCTAGATCCACAGTCAAAATAGACACAGAACTTGATTCCATTCAACAGATGTAATTCTGCTGAGTATTGAATCTTGTCTTCAAAGCAGAGCACGACAGAAGGTTGTAATCAGATACTGATCTCCAAAAACATACATAGATTTGTTTAAGAAATATTCTTTGTAAACTGCTTAACCTAATGAGCTAATTGAGCTAATCATGCTAAGTATCATCCTCAGTATTCACAACTGACAATTTAAAGTCACTAAGCAAAATTCTTAAAAAGGAATTAATAAAAAAAAGTTCATTTTTTAAAAGAAAAAAGTATTTCCCATCCACATTATTCAAAAACATTCACATTTCTTATTGACATACCATATTCATACCAGCACTTCACAGTGAATGAAATGAAAGATGACATATTCTTCAACCACATCTGATTTTTGCCAACTTCTGTGGGCTGCTCTTCAGTGACTGCTTGCAGATTTCTAAAATTTCTAACTTTTTTGCTATTACAGTAGGAAGTAATTTAAATCTTTTGTGTCCCCTCAAAAATACAGAAGCAAACCTACTCCTGTTGTGTAATTAACATATAAGAATCTTTAAAATCTCCAATAAAACACTTCGTACATTAAGCCTAAATAACTGCTTATACTTCAATTTGAATTTATATGGCCTACATTAGCTGATCATGCTAAAACCTGTTGCTTTTGATCTTACAACATATGTCAAACACACATCTAAAAATGCTTACTTTTAACTAATGTCTGAAATATATTTCACACTCTAATTCAGAGAAGACCCTAAACAAACGCATGCCTCCATCCCTGTCTTGTGAATTTAGGAATCACCAAAATGGTTTACTGAGTGAATTTTTACTATGGCCGTGTCATAAACTGCTATCAAAGAACTGCTTATGTATAGCATCTGCTATACATAAGCTTATATACATATCTAGCTTATACATATGCCTTTTATTCCATATAGCTTTTTCACATTCTATAATTTCCAGAAATACTTTTCACAGTGACATAAGAGCTATTTGAGTGTCATAGAGGAGCAGTCAATCAAGCTTCAGGATGTTTAGCATTTATTTTCTAGAGAAAAGCATGTAAAACAACAACCAAGATTTACTAAATGATTTCTATCTCTTTGTTCAGTCAAAAAATCCACAACCCATCTTGTATTCATTAACTAAAACACACCCAATTGAGACTGAGGCTTGCAGACATGTTGATTAAATGCCTGTTCATACATCCTTACATCATTCAGCATAGTAAGCTTTCAAATATAAAGACCAACACATCATGCTTCCATCATTCAGGATTTTCCCCACAAATCACTAGTATAACAAATAGTTCTCTACTACTTCCAGGTAATTTGTTTTGCTGACACAATGATTCTCTGCATGCTGATGAAGTATGTGATATCTGTTTCCGGTTGATGTAACCATTTGTCCTCTGTACATCTTTAATAAATCTGTATGTATAATCACAATGTGGTCATTATCCTCAACTGACACAAACTGTTGACTCTCTAGGGATTATTACGAATTGCTGAAGTTAAGAACTTTGCCACCTTGCAGAAACTATGTTTACAAGACTGATATAAGGGAAGCATGACAGTGGAGAGTTATTGACCTACAGGTCCTCTTAACTAAAGATAAAATTACGGATCTTGGCGCAGCATGGATCATCGGAGCTTGTGATTTCACCTTCACAATGCTGATGCTTTTTAAGCTTAAGAGTTTGAAAGATATGGAATGTTTTATGCAAATCAGCATCAAATGTATGTATTTCAGAGTCTACCTGAGATCAAAATGTAAGACATGCTATCTCATACTCATTCATACTCACACATTGGCTGAGATACAAATGCCACTAGTATTAATAGAAGAAGCATTAAACATGTCAAAAAAAGCTGTGTTAAACCTGGAAAGTAAATCTAATCACTCTGTTTACCTTTTCAAGTTGGACCAGAAAAAAGTCATAGAAATAAACTTTCTATCTACTCACAACAGCCAAAGACTCTACAATATTCTTCCTGCGGGAGTCAGAGAGATCTAGAAGACTGAGATGCAGATTCTATAATGGGAGTTTCCTCATGTCTCCATATGGCATTGTCCCTCTCATTTCTAAAAGACTAATAGGCATATGCAATGCATTTCTGTTTCACACTGTTTTTTTAACATATTTGAATTGGTAGCAGCTGACTGCCATCAAACAGATGGGTAATAGTCACTAAAAGATTTGTAAGCTCTTTCCAGTGGCCAAGATTTATATATTTTTTTTAATGCGTTAACTTCTTCATGGATCACACTGACCCATTACTATGTCTGTGGAAAGGAGGTCAAAGAGAAGAATTTTAAATTTCTAAATTCCAGACACTTCTTCAAATTATATTGAACCATATGCTAAGTCTTCCATAGCATTCGCTCACCCTCAGTTACCAGGCTAGAAATAACCTCTGCCATATATACCTTCCATTCCTGCAATTACTTGCATCATGTAACTGGAAGCACCAGTTTTATACTCTTCTTGTCATTAGAAAGAAGAGAGACAGGTAGACAGAGATGCTATTTGCACAATAACCATGCAGTTGCTGTTCAACTCTGCTTCTGGTTAGACAGTGAACTAAGACACTCGGACCCGAAGGTGTCAGATTTGTTGTTAGCAGTTGAACACTGCAATGAAACAGATTACAACCATATAACTTGAATTTACCCGCACATCTTCCTAAACCTGCAAAGACTTTTGATTAAATGTGAAACTTTAACCCTCTTATTGTTTATACCAATTAAATGATGAAGAAATTTTATTTAGTACATAAAACTTGAGCATTACAATTGACTGCAATATCCTATATTTATTAATATATATATCTTATGTGTATCAGAATGCAGCAATATATATTAGAAATATCACCTTTATAAGACACACCTTACAATACACATTCCAACAGTAAATACTTATTAAGCTCTAAGTGCAACTAAAACTCTCAGCCTGATCTGGTTCTTCTGAATGACAAATTCCAGGAATGTGAATCAGCTCAAAATTAAATATTAGAATGGCACGTTGTATTTGCAGTGCAAGAAATTCCTTACAAAGTTATCAGCATGCAAGAATGACACATTTTCTTAGTCGGAGATGCAGATGTTGCTCAGAAATGAGACCACCCTGGTTCATGTTCCGAGTCTGTATTCAGAAGCAATAGTAAGTGACGTATCAGAGTTGGGGTTATCTTGGATATGCTCATGACTCAAGTAAATGCATTACTTGCAGAATTTGTTTTGGAGAAATGAAGAAAATGGTTAGAAAAATACTGTAACAGCCTTGGTTTTGCTTGCCTTACAAGCTGTCAAGAGATCCAAGAAATACCTTCTTGAGATTTTTGCATGTACTATTAGAAAAGAACTTTTAGAAAAGCATGAAACCTGTTTATAGAAAAAATAACCACGTGCAAGTCACTCTTATCACAAAAATCATAATGTTACATAAAGCGAATTAGCTATACAGATTATACTCTTTCGACTCTACATACAACTGCCTTGAACAAATGCTACAAATGAAACAAAACTGATGGACACTACAGCTTAAGCAACCTTCATAATGAATATACATAATAAAAAATATGATTCCATATACAATGTCAGAGATTCTCTGCCATTAACATTTGTTGTATTCACTTTCTAACAGTTATATCACTTTCCTATACAGGGTATATCATTTTTCCCCTACCCTAACAGTCAGGTATCTGATCCAGAGCAGATCATCACAACGACTTGACTTCCGTGTGCTTGTGGATTCACAACATGTTGCCCACAAAAAGGCAAGTATCCCTTTTGTACCTATGCCATTGTTATGTATATGTGTTCTTCGCATCAGTCACTGAAGCAAATTCATATCACTAACTTTAACAAAGATGAGCAAAAGTAGCACAATTTTCCAAAACCTGCCCCTGAATTGCTATGTTTTGAAAATCCTTCTATTAAAGAAAGAAACAGCAATAATTGATTAAGCAGCTTTTTTAATGCATAGCTGTGCTGGCAACATGCACATGGGTCTGCATGATAATTCAATCACCTAAAGATGACATAGCAATTATCTTTAAGAGTTATCATATGTAGAACTGTGGTAATGACTTGTGTTCCTTCTATGATGACACTCAGCTATTTAATATCATGATAATTAACATGATGCAGAATGGTACTTAGACAGTAAACCATATAATTCGTGTAATTGCAGTGTAAATATATAATTTTTCTCATCCTTAGCCACTCAGCTACCAGCATTAGTAGGAAAGAGACCTAAGCCGTCACATACTGTATGTTCAACTGCGTTCAGTGAAGTCTGACTATTCTCAGAGGCTACTGCTGAAATGGGTGAATTTTTTTTAAAAAAGTTAATGTGCAAAAAAAATAGTGAGAAAGGGGGAAAGAGAGAGCAAAACGGGAGAAAATGCAGAAACAAGAGGGAAAAGAAACTGACAATATATTGCGGTTTTTTAAAATTACATTTAAACAGGAAATACAGCTCTGATGACTTTCAATTTGATTTCTCCCCTATTGTGTTTCCTCCTATATGGATGGACTGAATAACACTGTTGATATGTTAAAAATATAACACCACTTTCAGATGGCTAGGAAGATGTGTTAGGCCTTATCCCAGTATATGTCTAAGATGCCACATTAAAACCATTTCAATAGTTAATGGCATCACCACATTCAATTTTCCTCTAAAAAAAATAAAGTCAGAGAGCCTTAAAAATATAGACAGGGAAATGGGTGACACATGTGACCCCATTCCCAAGTCTCAAAGGAACATAAGTCACCAGTCACAGGTCTTCCTATCTTTGTCCTGTACTTTTAGCCACATGCAGGTAAAATTTGCTCAGGGAACCAAATCTATATAATAATATTTTATTTGGTGCTCCAAAATAATGTATTAATTAATTAGAAAGAAACAACTTCAAATCAGACTCAAGCTCCAGAACTTCTCTATTTCCTCCCTTTCTAGTAAGAGAAATGTAACTATCCTCAATGTCAGCATCTGAAGGATGAAGAAGTGCTCGTTCACAAAGACTCAATACCAAGACTTCGGCACAGCTACTTAGCTACTTTGGTCAAGGCACTGACTGCAAATATTAAAAAATCCCTGCTATCAGACATAGTAAAATAACACTGATCAGAACAAAGCAGAACTACAAAGTACTTTCCAGAAAAATGCTTACCATACAGCAAACAAAACCAAGATTATTAATTGCAAATTAAACATGTACACACATTTTTAAATTGCTACTGATATCTGAATGATAAATTCTACAAAGCCTGTACAGAATATCTCACTAGGATTAAAAAAACAGAAAGTCTGTACTACTGATCCACAGTGACCTTTGGTGAAATTTTCTCACTCCATTATCTCTATTTCATCTGCTTAAATCTTCTGTTTAGATTAAACGATTTTTAGAGAAAAGTTCTTCACTTCTCACATTCTTTCCTTACCCCATAATGTGAGCCTTGTGTCTGATGTACTAATATCACAGTAATAAAAAGTATAGTATTACATAATAATAAATAGGGCAGCAAAGATGACTGAGGGATTGGAGCATCTCCCTTATGAGGAAAGGCTGAGAGGCTCAAAATCATACCAAATCCAAATTCTCGCTTTGTTATTACTTGTGATAATTTACATGCACAAAAATTACTTCAGAAGACCCTAATCCACTTTTTCAGTAGTTCCAAATACTCTCAACATGACAGCATGTTGAATTTGCCGCTGGAGTCCTAGCAGCTTGAATCTCAGTGGCACTAAGTTAGCTGAACTCATGTTAGAGATGCATTACTACATCTCATTGCACCAGAAAAATGTGTAACCCGTGTCCCACCACAGCAGTCAAAAGATTTTCTCCTCTTTTATGCTTTCTTAAATTAAAGCAGAGAGCCAAAGGTACTGTGTTTGAACATTGCCTTCAGGCACTACAGCCCAGCCGTAAGGACATGGGCACCTCTGTGACTTGAAATCTGCTGCAGCAAAACTGACACTGCCTTTACTCTCTTTTTCAAAAGGCAGCGCATCTGCCACAAAGGCAAACGGCCCCCCAAAAAGCCTCATACAGACACAGATGTATCTTGCATAGACAATAATGTGTACTTCTTCATATTCTAGAAGTATGAGGTGAAGGAAAATCAATTTTAAGTTTCTGTTGCCTGCTTAGCTTCCACTGCGCTGAATCTGAATCCTGTCATTAGCTGTCCATGAATCCATCCCTAAGTGATGTCAATGCTTGAAAAGAAAAAATAAATTTGCTGTGAGGTTTGGAATTCTTTTCATGCTTTTCTTTACATTAGATAAAATGCATATATGGCAATGCAGTATCAAAGTAGCAAATAATGATTTGTCAAGGTATATTTTTAACTCATCTCTTGGGTAAAAGGCACAAACTTCTTATATGGTACCAGTTGCCAGAGTTGCCAAAAACTCTGAAAATAAATCTGTGAGGAAGTATTCCCTACGGTGGTGAGAATGCTTTGCCAAGTTCTGAGTGCAATATCCACTGAAGATATGCCAACAGCACTTGGTACTTTTCTCTGAATTTCAAAGCATGGGGATTTTTTCCTATTAGTATTATCACTGCTTTTATTACAGTGATGGTATACTACTAATAATTTTGCGGGTTCTTGTGCAAACCTCTGTATACATGTGGTTCTTCATCTGGGATAATTTAATGCCTAAGAAGAAACAAATGCAACAAGTTAAAACAAATAAGCAGCAGAAGAAATATTAAAAGGAAGGAAAACGATATAAAGAAAATGGCTGCGGCTAGAAGTCCCCACCTGCTTTCTTTTTTTTCATTAGGACAATTGTGTTCTTTCTCTAATTGGTGTAGCTATATTGCTATACAAGCTAACTGTTGCTTAAGACAGTGATTTTGTGACGAGTGCATACACCAGTGCAGTGCTTTGCAGAGTTACACTTGACTTCTGGTTTGTATCATGTAAAATAAAGGCAGGTTCTCAGGGAAAATCTGGAGGTCTGGCAAGGCATTAGTTACAGCAGGCACAGAAGAAAACACTGAAACATTTGAAGGAAAGTAAGACACATGAACTCAGAAGAAGCCTCCAAATATGCCATCGAATTGTTCTCTTAAAGGTGTGTATAACTAGGATAATTATACAAGCTCTTAACAATATGGGTGAGGATTTTTTTTCTGCCAGATCTAATGTAACATGAGATTTTCAAGTAAATTTTCTTTCATTAATTCTTCAGCTTTCTAAAAGACAACTTCATTTTAAAACAAAATGGGAACATCTTTAAATATGCTGTTTATATTATGAATTGGATAAATGAGGCAATGAACATGTTTATAGTACACTTTGCAATTCAGCTTAAAGCTTACGCATCCTAACCACAGTTTACAAATCACATGGTACTGAATACTAAGCTCCTATAGTGGACTACTAACATTCCCAGAGCGAACTGAGGTAAGACTGCAATTCATAATCATCTTCAGCTCAGATGAAAATCTACTCTGGTTTGTGACTCCAGAAAGTCATTACGACACATGGTATAAGATGCAGTCTATTTATTTGAAGAAATCTGTTCATAGGGGAGATAAGAGGAGATTGAGCACAACAAAAAAATACAACTCCCATGATAATATGTTTCTCTGTTTAATTCCAATTATTTAACTGCTTAAACAATGAGGGTTTTAATTTTTTCCATCTAGAAAATCTGTGAGCTTACCTGCATATTGTAGTGATATTTTATAAACAAGGCTTTTTAACTTTTTTTTTGTCCTGGGAATGTAATAGATCTTACTGTTGGTGCACACTTACTTCTCTCTAAAATAATTTTATTCAAATAGTTAAAGTTCAAATTAGGAAAAAAATTGAAGGCTGTTCTGAAGACCTGCTGAATCCTGAGGTTTAAGACCTGGGTATTTTTAACTATCTTGAAATAAAAGGTGCAAATTTAACGATGTAGTCTTCATCATCTCAAAGTTATACTAGCATGAACATCATCTGCCTTCATCACTGATAAAATGAGAGGTGTTAGGTCATAAAATCATCCCTTTTTACCAAAACCTCCTCCAATGTTTCTGGCTGTAACAATCATGTTTTAGTTGATAATTTCCCAGGTCATAGTACAATAGCATTCAACAAATGGACAAAATAGAAGGAGTTTAATTAATTAATTAAATGAGGTTTTATTCTTTAAGAAGTTTTCATATGGACAGCACTGTGAGGATCATTTATGATTGTAAAAATTCAGTCATCTCGCAACAATGTACTAGAAGCAGCAAAATGTTCTCTGTGTGATTTATGATTTTCTAGCTATGGTAGTTCCAAATAGACTTGGTTAAAAATATATGTATAATTGAAATATTCTAAAGAAACTCATCTTTTTGTATATCATCATGGTGATTTAAAAGTCAGAAGCTTTCCTCACAACCGTAAATACATTCAGTTCTGCCTTTCATTAGAAAACCTGTCATTTGATATTGGATCTCAATGGGAACATTAAAATGTATAATTAAACTCTGAAACCAGGTATAGTAAAGAACTTAATTTACTTGAAAACAGCTAGCCTCCACTAATGTTTTCACTGTTTATTAAAAAAGTAAATCACAAGAGCTCCAGGTCAATAAAAAAGGACAGTCCTGATTCTCACATAGTAAATGGCCAAAACAGGTTTCAATCCTTATTAAACTGCTGAGCTTGCTCATTACTTATCGAAAAAAACTACAGCAAAGAAAGAAGCTGTACCATGTCACACAACATTTGCACTCAATTTATTCAGTGAATAAACGAGCTACAAAATGGATAAGACAATCTATTAAAACATTAAGGAAACAGATGACTAACTGGAGCTCTCCTTTTAACGTTTACAGCTGCATGAAAACAGGAAGATGCATAGTTGACCTACAAAATACTGATTTAAAATTTTTCTTTATAATTTCTTTTTGAGCTGATGCCACCCAATTCAATCATCTGATGGTATATAATCTTTCCACATGTCTTTTAATGTCTGGAAGCTCTAAGAATACTCATTACTCAAGGCCACATTCTTTTTTCTTGCTCACATTCTATATCCTTTATTCACATAATCACTCTCAAACACATATTCTTTACTTCTTCCAACCACAGAGCTGATTTAAATTGAACTTTGAAAGAGAGCTGCATACACACTGGTTAAGGAATGTGCAGCAGGGACAGTTGAAAGCTGCTATACTCAATTAAATCTCATACAGTAAAAACCTCACTACCATCATTCGAACTTCTGCAATTGACACTAAGGAGCGCAAGACTGAGTCTCAGTTTTGGCCAGAGGACACTCACATTTATTCTAGTGAGTAACTTCACTGTTGTCTAAGGCACATTAAAGGCCATTTTTAATGTATGTATATTCTTCCCTTCTTTCTTACAACTATCAGTCTGCTGCTGCTGCTACTAATTCTCTCTTGCTGCACCATTTTATTCTAGGAAAAGAGAAACCAAGATGGAGCATATTGCTATCTTCAGCTACTGCTTTTCAAATAAAAATGATGAGTGAATAGAGACAAATCCTTTAGCATAAATGATAGTGGAAGTCTGTGCATTTATAAGACAGTTCAGTTTCATTGTTGTATTCTCAAATCACTCAGAGTCAAATACCTTGTGTTTAGCACAGCATTAGAAAAGCAGACCACTGGAACTTGGTGTTGGGCAAATAATTCAGTATTAGTAATTCAGTCAGTTATTTTTTCCTCTCCTTACATAACATCCAACATAACTAAGATTATGCTTATCTCTAATGTATTCTTTACTCAGTGTCATCTTGCACATTGTCATGTAAGAAAAGGTATTGGTTTCTAACTTGCAAGCCATAAAATTTGAGGCCCAATCTCTATCATGCATGGATCAAGTGGTGAACTTAATGGTGGCTGAATCCAGTGTTTTTCTATTCCTTTGTATGTATCTCAGTGTGTATAATTTTTTAAAAAGACTCATATTCAAGTTTATGAGTCAGGGCTTTATTTTCAGATGATCTAAGTTGATTTAGTTCCGCTTTGGTTCAGTGAAAGTCTAATAATTTACTCTAACATGGAGACTGCACCAATGATTAAGAGCATGCTATTGTAATAGTGCATACGGTTGCCAATTTTAAGTTTTGAATTATTAAATTTGAATAACAACGAACAAAAATGTAAGGATCTGGTACCACATTGGCATCACTGCAACTCTTTTTACACTCCATAGAAAGAAAATCCCCAAATGATTCACTATACAGCAATATGAAATGCTCAGCTTGTGTTATACCAAGCACACAGAGTGAGATAGTTCTCCATGACAGGTAGTACAGCAGGTAAGGGTACATAATCACAGAATCATTAAGGTTGGAATGGATCTCTAGAAACTACCTAGTCCAATCCACCTGCTCAGAGCTTATTTGCACATTTCATTCTGCCAGAATCATTGAGTTTCAGTTAACTGGGCTTTCCCCCCTTTTCCTGACTTGAAACAGGAAATGGGACATTTCCTTTTACCAGCAAGTAGTTTTCCTTCTTTGTGTTTATCAGATTGCCCTTCCCAAGGTCAGTGATATATTGTGTCCCGCTCTGTGCTGCCAGACGTGACTTATCTATATCTTCCAGCAGGCTTTCCAGTTTAAGATTTGCTGGTGTTGGACAGTTTAAGACCTTCAAATTCCCCACTTTCCAGAACAGTTCTGAAGAATCTTTCTTCAGCGTGAGTCTGCTTATGGCACCTCAGCTGGGCGACTGGCTGTTCCTCCTCTACGAATTGCACCATGCGCTTCAGGCTTCCCTCCACAGTCCGTGCCATCAATTCAGTCTCCTCAATTCTGGGTTATTCTCCATCACTAAAAGTTGAAAAAAGCCAGACGGATGAGAGTTTCTTCTCAGGAAGAGTACAAGGAACTCTATCACATCCAGTTGGCATGGATTAATGTCCAGCAGGCGCGATACTTACAATCACAGACATTGAAATACATTACTGTTGTGATCACAGATCTTCATCTGCTACTACTGTTTTGCTTTTTCTAGCCTAATGGCTTAATTTCATTTAAGTAAGAAATACACTAGAATCTAAAACTATTGCTTTGTTTCCTCAAACATGTTTGAAGTGACTGTTTCTAAAAGTTACAGACTCCTGACAGAGCCTGTAATGTGCAAGAGACAGTCATATACAATCTTAAGACCCACCAGGCAGGCAGTTTTACTTACAGAGACTTATTTTAGAAGCCATAAGCCTTCCTTGCATTCCAGGATCTTTAAATTATACAGCATCCTCACAGGCCTCAGTCCCAAGGAGTTAAAAGAAAGCATGCCTTCTGTATCAAAGCAGCACATACACAGCTCCAAGTCCCCATGGCATCAACTCCTCCACCTTGGAAAAAACCCTGAAGAGTAATCAGGGGTCGGGTGCCCCTCTCTTGGCCTGGAGGAGGAAGCAGCGAGGCAGCCTGTGGGGGCGGGCAGGAGAGACCCCAGTAAGAGGCAGGAGCTGGATGCCCTTCCCAAGTCAGTGCCCAGCCAGGGGAGG
Organism: Rhinoptilus africanus; assembly: GCA_013400135.1. Classification (NCBI taxonomy): domain Eukaryota; kingdom Metazoa; phylum Chordata; class Aves; order Charadriiformes; family Glareolidae; genus Rhinoptilus; species Rhinoptilus africanus. The sequence continues at coordinate 65,619 of VXBO01013006.1, read as the reverse complement.
AGGCAGGGGCGGCAGCATGGGGACAGGCCAAGCTCTGCGGGCAACTGAGGAAGAGCCTCTCACTGGGACACCACGGGCTGGGATGGGGACCTTCCCAGGTGAGGGCACAGAGTCACCTCCCAGGCCCAGCTGCTGAAGCAGCCCATCAGGCTCTCCACGTCCACCACTGTTTGCACCAGTTGACCGTCCGGACTGCTCGCACCCCGAGGGCCGGGTGGCAGTGGCAACGCAGCCTTGCTCACTAGGCAGGGACATACAAAATCCTCAGATCATGGTTTCTTGGAGAAGGAAACCTGAGGAGAACACAGGAGCATGTGTTCTTCCCTTACTGGCTGCAGGCATGCAGTGGAGCGGCGGGATGGGCTGCGGGACACCAATCCCAAGGCCAGAGAGTTGCCACCAGACTCACCTAACACCAAATGTCACCGTGTCGCTGCTGAATGCTGTGTGAGTAAACCTGGTAAGAGCAGCAGGGTTCAGGGCAGAAAAATGGCTCGACTGGCACATCAAACTGCTTGCTTAAAGGCTGGGGAAATACAAGGTAAACCTTTTGCTCAATAGAGGAGTCAGATTAAATAAGGGCAGGAAATGCCAGTTTTGGTTAATCAGTTTGAAACGTCTGGAAGGCTCACAACTTAGTAAGAATATATCTCCAATAAAAGTAAGGTCTCCAAAATCCATTACATTTTAATTTTTTTCGAAAATAAAGGGAGGCTGCATAACAGCATACGTATAGCTTTTCTTTTAGATGTGAGCATTTTTCTTGTTGGGAGCATTAATCTGCTATTAAGGGCAGACAAACAATGCTTTCAAATGATTTGAAACAATCCTTTTGTTCTTTCAGTCTTCAAATTATGCAAGATTTCTTCAGATGACAGAAATACTGAAATACTTTTGTCAATAGGTATTTCCAAAAACCTGCTAATGTGTGTATTTGCTTTTTAAAAATAATTCAACCAGCTCTGTGTGCTAGTGACTCTCACTACAGTAAATACTCATGTTCACACAATGGATGAAATTTCATAGCCGCTACTTAGGGTATAATCTATTATATTTAATAAAGAAAGGGAGAATAACAGCCAAGATTGTTCCAGGTGGGTAAGAAACGCATGTAAATGTGTATAGACAACTCGCTCCAAGTTCATAAGATGCTGCTATTCAATCACGAAGCAATGAATCTTACACTTGAATAAAAAGTAAAGAGGCTTTTTTTAAACTCAGATGTGGAAAACTAATTTCCATTGCAAAGAATTGCCACATTCCCTTCTTTAAAACAAGTCTTCCTTTGTGGTGGAACAAGGTGCTCAGAGAAATTTTTCTTGCAGAATCGGTTGTTCTGGATCCTGTGTTTGAACATTATTTTTTTTTTTTTAACCTTTATCCAGGGAACATTGTTTAGAACAAATCAAAGAAGTAAAGCACGTAGCAGATAAGTCTCTGTTGGTTTACTACACTGAAATACAAAACTGATCTAATATGCAATACGATAGTCACGTATAGCATATACACATATAATGGATTTGCTTTGTAAAGGAAAATTACTTCCTTTTGGGTTTGAGAGATTATTGTTACATGTGTGTATCAAGTATGGGAGAAAAGACTTTATCTAAAAGGGAAAATTCTAACTAAGGTAACAAGTAATGGATGTGTAAGTTTTTGTGTGTTCTTTCTGTCCATGTGGCAGCATCCTAAAATGAAATATCAATGACAAATATAAATGCCATTCAGAGAGTATTGCCAGGATATTTTAAAATACGAGTCTTCAGTAGATGAAAACGGTGTTAGAGGTTACAAACCTGACAATTCATGTTTAGTTTGTGCATGCAATAGCTCTTTCTGTAATCAGTGCCATTGTTCCTCTTGTCCAGCAATTTTTCCCTCTTGAAAAATTGCTGAAGCAGCAGGAAAACATAAGTCAGTTTCCCGACTCCTGACTTTCTTAAGATGTTCTATCAGGAACTAGATCTTTCATCACTAGACTTGTATCAGTGAGGAATTAGGCATCCATCTATTTAATAGACAACTGACTAATTCCTACTCCATGTATCAATACTCTTTTAAGACAAAAAAATGTATCTAAACATAATTTGACTTTTTTCCTCTGATGAGGCATAATAAATTATGAAATAGTGGCTAGGGGGTCAATGTTCAGGTACTTACATAAACATGCCTTTGAGTTCAAGAGCATTAAGCACAATCTACTCTGTCAGAAAATAATGGGAGATAAATAAGCCATTTTATGTAAACATTTAAACCAATAATCAGGTTCCTATGCATTTACATCAATTTGAAAACTGCTTACTAATTACTGCTATCCAAGCAGACATTTTCATAACAAATACATTACAATTCCTAGCAAAGAAAAATCTTCTGAATCAATGGAGGCCTCACTCATACTTCAAAAAAACAATACCCCCTCGCAGATCATCTCCACTGCTTTTTTCTGTTTAGAAAACCCTAGTCTTGAATAAACTTATTGATCACTATTTGACTGCACTATTTTAATATAATAATTTTGTTTACAAATTCTCTGTACAAGCCACTAAGTATAAGACTTTGCCCAAAAAAGCATATGCTTAACTTTTACAGAAGTACTGAAATAATTTTTAACCTTTGATTTTTACTTATGGTTTATGACATTAACTTCTGGGGGTTTTCATCAAAAAGTAATAATTGCTAACTGAAAATTTAAGACCAACAAGGCAGTATTGTACAGATGAGAAATACAGAAAATATTTTATGTGTAGCAAGTGAAGATGACCTACCACTTGTACTTAATTACAAATAAGGTGAAAAAAATCCTTACTGAGTAAAAAATCTGCTCCATTTCAGGTAACAAAAAACTTACACTGTTCTTCTTAAGACAAACAAAAGGCCACTTGCTCCGATGAGTAACATTTAGAGATATTTTTACACAATTTAACTTTCATTTTCAAGTCAAACAAGCAAGTGCACTGAAATGACACCAACAAACAGTACTCACTGTATTCATGAACAATGAAAATTGTGTGTGCAATGCTGTTCTGGTGTATCTACGAATGTCTGTGTGTATATCTAAGTAAATCTGTCACTTTTTTGGTCCATCAGTATTGATTTAAGTAAATAGCTCTGTATCACTGTCATTTACATTATTGTAGACTGGTGCATGTTACCAGGCTGCAAGGGGAATGAATTTTTGAGCAGAAAAATAACACTCTCTTACAGTTGCTAAATTTGATTGAAAAGGGACAATTCAGCGCCTTCTAGCAGATATAGTCCATATACCACTGCTCTGTGGTTTTGCAGCCTGTGGAGATCTTTGTCAGGATCATGTTTCCTTCTCTGCTCTTCTGCTTGTCTGAGCCATTGCATTAAATAATAGGACTGTCCACAGTACTTTATAGGAGAGGTATTTGGTGAGAAATTAAAGCCCAAGGAGAGAGACACCCAAACTACAACTCTGAAAATGGCTTAGCAAGGAATTCTGATTTTTTGGAGGGGAGAAGGAGAAGGAAATAATTGTATAAAAAAAATTTATATTGGTAGCTTCTGTTTTGCAATGGATTATGGTTTTTTTCATTTGTTTTTCTGATGAATTGTTGTGAACTCTCAGAGAAATCAGTAACTACTCTTATAATTGCATTAAAGCCACATTTTTTCCCCACAGAATAAAGTTTCAGTGGAAAGTTTTCGGCGAGGCTTACTCGCAACAAAGAATAAACACAAGGGGAACAAAAGGTAAAAGGTATGCGTGGGGTTTTCTTCAGGATGCTATAAGAATTTTGCAAGATGCTTATGATAGTGAGGAAAGAAGAATTTTGCACAGATACAAACCCCATGCTGTTCAAATGACACGCATTACCAGTCCCAGTTAATGAAGAAGTTTACAAATGACTGCTGTTGCTGCCGAAGCTCTGCTCAATCTGAAATATCATATCATGGGGAACTGAACCAAAATTTCTTTCTGCTCAGCTTGAGAGATACCAGACTACTGGTGGGACAGTTCTGAGGAGTAAAACTGCTTCAAGGAGGTATGCTCAGAAGCAATCTTCTATTTACCGCAAAAAGTAGGAATAAGACACAATATTGAAATACAGGGGTCTATAAGAGCTCTTCAGCAGTCTGTGAACTTTATGTTACAACAGCAGAGTACCACCTGACACCTTTGGAAAAAAAACATCTTTAGCTATACTGAAAATTATAAACTTAGGACGTCTTACAATCACAGTTCTTATTGACTTTGAATTCTTAATCTTTTCCACCATGTTTTTTCCCCCTCACTGAATTTTCTAATTAAGCTATTTAATCAAATTTATTTTCAACATTTTATTTTTAAAGAAAAGATGTAGTAAAAGTTAAAACAAACAAACAAGCATCAAAAACCCCAAAAATCCTTCCACTCATTTCTTTTAATCACTGTAGGTCCTTCTGGTAGTAACTTTTTGAGTCCTTAGAACTCTTTCCTTTCAAAGATCCTTGATCCCTTGGGGCACTGCTGTGCAGGCAGATGAGTAATTAAAGCCAAGGAGAGATCAAATGGACTGTACATCCTTTTCATTCAGAGGTGCTTAAACTGCTTCAGATGGCCTTGTCCACACTGAAGAATTATTACAAGAAAATCTCATCGCTACCAAAGCTATTTCAGCTCCACCAGTATCAATATTCCTTTGAATTTCAGAGTAGATTGCTCTGTAAGAGCAGTACTTTCAAGCACATATGCTCATATCCTATGTTAGCACCTACGTTTGTTAGGGCAGATTTTGTTTATTGCACAATGTCCTTCAGCATAAACAACAATTCTTAGTCTCTCCAAATCCTATGGGCAGTCTTTATTCAGTCTTCTGTACTTTTAAGGAACAGCTCTGCATTTCTTCTAAAGAGGTGAAATAGAGTGTTTAACAATACTGATATTTAAATTGACCTTTACACAGAGACAACAAATACACTGTCTCACTGACACAGGGGAGTGTTGTCCAAATTATCTATCCTTTCTTTTACAGGTTCTGTATACAACTAGCTCAGCAACACTTGGTTCATACTGTAAGATAAAATATATTTTAAATTAAAGTCAGGAATTTCCAGTTTCTTTTTAACCTCAACAGGGGAAAAGAGATCTCTTCTTGCTTCTTCTAGATGTGCCACACATCTTCAGAGCATGATGTCCAGGTCAGCTTTGTAGCCTGTTTTTTGCTCAATGGACATGTGAAAGTGTGGTGCCTAGCTTTCGAGTTAATATTTGCAATACTAATTTCTCATTGCCTAAGGTACTAATGGCAAAAATCTCACTGAACTCAATGGCAATTTCTTAGCTAGTGTATGCCCTTCATGTACATAAGAGCTTTCAGGCACAAGCCTTTTTCAGTAAAACACAAAAACGAAACAGTAAAGCAATATAAAATAAATATACAACTTGAAAGTGTATTTGAAATAAAAAGAAACCTCCTGGTCTATCAAGTCCAGCTCAGTTCAGTGAAGACGGGAAGAAATATTTTGCCTAACTACCTAAATAAATAATTACACAGCTCTCATCCTAATTAAGACAAGGCAAAGACAACATTTTGATCCCTGCTATTGGACTCTCATTACTGTGAGATGCTTTTCCTTAGAAAACTGGATGAGATGACATTAGAACTGGTCAAATACACTGAATATAAATCTGTTATAATGTTAGTGCAACTCATGGAGCAGTTACAGATCACTGAGCCTAAGTGGTGTTTCAGGTTTTCTTTTTTTTCTCCTCTCTCTTTTTTCTTCACTGTCTGCCAGCATAATGGGCCCTTTTGCCCTTTATGTTATATTGTTGTGTTACTTGTATTTTCTGCTTCATGCAGAGAGAGCTGCGTAATTAGGAAGACCAGGGCGAGCTTCTAGAGTATTGCTGTTTAATACTGTTAGTTTATCTGTTAATTAATGTGCTACTCTTTTTAATCTAATTAGATGTTTTTACTGCAAAGAGAAGTCAGTGAAATCATTACAGAGAAATAAGGAAGGAGGAGGTTGGTGGGAGGCTTAGAAATATTTATTGTTAGAATTCATTACGTGTGATGTACATAGATTTGTTACTGTCTCCTCTTCTTTCACTCATGCCTACAACCTTATCAGGCTCTTGTGAAGAAGGATGCAGTTCATTTCCCACAAATAATTCTTATTCCTGCCAGTGAGCTTCTTCACTTCTCTATCTCCATCTCTGCCATGCCCCATCTTTTTATTTTCCTGCTTCTTCCTCAATTTTAATACCAAGGCTATCTTTTTATGTGTTTGCACTTTGTAATTAAGTGCATTAAAGTTCATTTATGACGTTTGTGAAGTCATACAAAGACGGTACTTTACAGATAAATTTCAAAAGGGCCAGAGCACACGTACGTACAAAAACTGCAGATGAAGTCATAGTCTTGTATTTCACTTACAATACCGTACAAATATGGAAAAGAAACATGAAAGATGCTGCCCAAACCAAGATCCTCTTCTGAGGGAGACCTCATCACTGAGGTCTTCTGAGGGAGACCTCATCGCTGAGGGGAGACCTCATCACCCTCTACAACTACCTGAAAGGAGGTTGTAGAGAGATGGGGGCTGACCTCTTCTCCCTGGTGACAAGGGATAGGACAAGAGGAAACGGGTTCAAGTTATGTCAGGGCAGGTTTAGATTGGATATCAGGAAACATTTTTTTCACTGAAAGGGTATTAAACATTGGAACAGGCTGCCCAAGGAGGTGGTGGATTCCCCATCCCTGGAGGTGTTTAAGAAAAGGGTAGATGTGGTACTTAGGGACATGTTTTAGAAGTGGTTTTTTGTCAGGGTAGGTTAATGGTTGGCCTTGATGATCTTAAAGGTCTCTTCCAACCTCACCTATTCTATGATTCTATGATTCTTCACAATTTAGCTTTCATTATGGTTGCCCTTTTTCTGGTTGCCTCCCAGGGGCCAGGCCAGCTGAGAAGCTGGTGCTGGGGGGTGGGAAATAAGTTCAGATCCCACTGATCAGTACTGCTCACACCATTCAGGACTCACTTGGCAGGAAGTTTCTCTGGAAACAAGTGATATTACCCTGGAAATTACTGGAAATTTAATTACCACTCAGTGAGGCACAATAGCAGAATTTGCGCTATACTTATGAGGAGATTCAAAGGATACATATTTAAAATAAAATTATTCTTTTAAACAGAAATAAACCTATTTGTACTATTTTTGAATAGTGAAAACATCCACTTAATTAGCCTTTGATTCTTCTTGTAAGCTGATGTATATATCACAAACAGGAATCTTGGACCTATGTAGGCAATAGAATAATATCTAGGGCTTCCTTCTGACATCAAAAGCTATGAAATGTCTGAAACTACAGAGAATCTTACTTTTGTCACTAAAATTCATAAATACTTTAAATATGATGAGAACAAAAAATAAAGGGGATCAACAAAATGTAGTACACCTGCAAGAGCAGTCTATACAATTTTGAACAAGTCTTTGGAATCACTAAAGCATTTTGTATGTCAAATTGTACACTGCATAGATCATAGAATCACAGAATCGTCTAGGTTGGAAGGGACCTTTAAGATCAAGTCAAACCATCAACCTAACACTGCCAAAACCACCACTAAACCATGTCCCTAAACACCATGTCTACCCATCTTTTAAATACCTCCAGAGATGGCAATTCCACTGCTTGATAACCTTTTCCTAATATCCAATCTAAATCTCCCCTGCATAACTTGAGGATGAGGTGGGCAATGGTGCATCAGTACATCTTGACTTACTGGAAACTAAATTATTTACAATGTTTAATGATGCTCCTTTACTCTTCGTCACTCAGAGGTGGCTTTTCTTGTATCTTAAACAGATTCCATTTCATGCACAAAAAAGTTTTTTCTCTCTGCACTGGCACCTTGGATTTTCAGCCCTCAGTAACACTGAAGAACCTGGAACATGGCCTAAAATATAATTCTGTGATTGCAATGAGTCTTTGTTGCCGGTAGTATGGAAAGTACAAATCCCTGTCAAGAGTGATTATATATTAGTGGAATCATTTTTAGAGTAGACTAATGAATTAGATTAAATGTCTAATAGTTTGATGGAATAAAATAAGATGGCAAGGAACTGGCAACACAGTCTTGTCGCATTTTAGGTAGCTTAAGCTGATGAAATACACTAGGAAATTCTGCTTTATGTTTTCTGAAAGTTATTTTTGATAATTCCTGCCCACTAAGAGAGATGTTATTTTATAAAGCTGAGGATTCTTCTCATGACAGACTGTTTTGCAGTACAATTTCTGATAAAAATTTTTAAAAGTTTAAGGCAAAATAATTAAAATTTATATAAAACCAGATGTAATCTCCATCCCCCTGTAAAATCTAAAATATTACACCAAATACACGTTACTTGGTGCCATAAAAATGAAGGGAAAAGGTCATTAAAATATTTTATTTTGTAATTACATATGGAAGTCTTTATTTTGCATTTTTACTCTGATAATATTTGGGCTTGTAAAATCACATCTAACTCTTCTTGAATCTCATGTTCTTATTATAGATACAAAAGTGCTTCTTGTATAACTGAAAATTATGTGCTTCACTGAACTTATTTTCCATCTTCACAGGTGGCATGTAGCTTATTATGGAAAGTACACATATATAAGTAAGAAATAAAAATGACTCCTCAAAATATCTGAAATGTAAGATTTCTGAAGCCTGGAAGAGAATTTATTTCACTCTATGTTGTTTTCACTAGCAATGGTCTGGGGAGAGACATATCTTTCTATTCACTATCTGAAGTCCGGATTTTTAATAGTACTGCAAATCCTGAAGATCCAGAACAACAGCTAAAAGGACTTTCAAAATTATGAAGACATACTCTGATCTATAAGCTTGAGAAGTTATGAATCTTTAGAAGTCTATATGCTTGGTAGATATAGCCTTAAGTACTCTGGTGTAAATAATTCCAAGAATTGTAAAGAACAGTTTATTTTAGTCTAAAGTAAATATTGCTAGGAAAGACAATGATCTCAACAACTCCTCCAATAAAGAACAAAATGTCTTCAACCCTCAGATTAAGTACACCTTGCCTAGAATTCTAGAGGAAAACCATGTACTTTGCAATCTGGTGTGATTATCAACGGATATGGGCTCACCACAGGTGTAGCATGTTTAGAAGCAGAAAAATTACAGCCATTATTCTGTACATGTCTTCCTGTCATTTTAATTAAGTCAGTAAAAGATTTATGTCTATCCTATAAATACTGACCTGAGATAACTTCCTCAGAGCTATTAGATGGAAGTTACCTTGTTGTCCTAGGAAGCAGGCATTTGTACTGCAGAAAAGTTATTCACGTTGGGAATCATGCTAAAACTCCTAGATTTTAGCAAATTTACTTCTATTCACGGATGACAGTAGGTTTGTCAAAACCTACAAAATTTCTCAGAGCAGACAGAGTTTTCCTGGGACATTCCAATCACAATAGTGATTTTAGCATTGCACAGATGCCTTTTTCAAGTTGAGGTCGAGGCATTACTCCAAGTCCAAATCCCACCTTAGTGGCTAGGAGCTGAATAAGGGTATTGTACAGAATGCTGGCATAGCCCAAATGCTGTATGTGGGAAGCAGGCAGACAGCAAAGCTCCAAAGGATAACACAAAATTATCCCGTGTTTCAGCATTTTGTCCAGCCTTCACCCATTTTGCAGGACCCTAGGGCATTTCTCCTTTCCCACCTATTCTCACACCCCCCTCTTCTTGATTCTCTTAGGTACATGGAGTCATGCAAACTCATTCTATGGAAATTTGGTACATACCTTAGAAATGTACCTTAGAGATAGAAATATGGGCCACTTGGTGACTCCACAATGCCCGCTAAATCAAAGACCAAGTTGGCTGTCTCAAATTGTTGAACATATCTTTATTTGTTGCAAAACCCACTGTGTAATATATAGGATGATTTGAATCCCTCTCTAATTTCTCCAATTCAGTAGAAAGGTCCTATATCCTTAGAAAGGTGAACTATGGGTCCAGTTACGTATTTAAACATTTCTACCACAAACGTACAGATGATTATCTGTGAGCACTTTTCAGAAATTAATATACCAAGACCGGAGGCCCTATAAGTATTTTTCAGAACACTTGTAGCATACAACAGAAATGACACTTTGCTGAAACATTTTATTTTATAACATTATTGAACAATATATCCCTACTACATTTGATCATTCCTCCTTTAAAAAAAAATAACAATCCATCTTAATGGAACACTTGCATTCGGTTCATAGAGCATTCTGCTGTAGACTCTCAAGCCAGCATGTGCTCTGCAGTGTTTTATAAATATATACTGATGACACTGTTTGAAAATAATTCTAACCTGCAATGCCATTCAAATTAGAAGACTGTCAAACAAGACATTCATTATTAGAATAGGCTATACTATTAGACTAGGAAGTAATTAATGTAATAAATTCATTCTGTCTTATGTAGCTCACATTTACCCATCATAGTAAATGAAAAAACCCTTACTTTATCAGTTCAGGGTTCAAATCAGAAATGGACTCCTTCAAACATCAGACAAAGAAGCTCCTACAACTTTGAAATCTTCCAAAGCTATCATAATATGTACAGCAGATTTCATGTTCCAGCCAGCAAGGCAAAAGCTGGTCTTTTTCAGAAGTAGCTTGAAAGAGAGGTGACTTATATCTATTAGGATGGTTGAAGTGAAAGCTTTCTTTTTTTATCTCTGTACAGAGTCTGGCTGGGATTAAGTTACAAATTTAACCTTCTTCATAGCAGCCCATATGGTTCTGTGCTCCACAACTGTGGCGAAAACAGTGTTAACAGACCAATATTTTGGCTGTTATTGAACAGGGCTTGCACAGGGTCACACTCTCTCCACACGCACCCCCAAGCCACAATGTCAGTGGGCTGAGGATGGACAAAAGGTTGGGAGGGGACACAGCCAAGACAGCTGACCCAAACCCACCAAAGGGATATTACATATTAAATGACATTATGATCAGCAATGAGAGCTCAGGGAAAGGAGAAGGAAGGGGGGACGTTTGGGGTTATGGTATTTATCTTCCCAAGAAACCATGAAGCACATTGAGGACCTGTTTCCCAGGAAGTGGCTGGACATCTGCCTGTCGATGGGAAGTAGTGAATTAATTCCTCTTTTTGCTTTGTCTGTGTGTGCAGCTTTTGCTTTTCTTATTAAACTGTCATTATCTCAGTCCATGAGGCCTTTCGTCATCCTTAGATTTTTCTCCCCGTGCCCCAGGGTGGGTGTACCCATCATCATTTCCAAACAACCTTCAGTTTCACACTGCACCTACTTCTTCTGGGAAAACCTTCTAAACTATCAGTTATTAGCAATCTGATAGTTATCTTTTTGAAGAAGACAAAACTCAAAAGAAAAAATAGTCCGTCAGATGGAAATTACCTCTCTCAGAATGATATTTGATTAGAAACTAATTGCCACAGAAGTCCTAATAAACACAAGAAAATTAATACCTACTTTAAGGTTCCTCCAAAAGTTCGGCCCTACAACAGAGCAGAATTCTTCTTCACAAGGAGGGAGTCTGCCATCTTGTGAGTAACCTTCACCATTATAACGCTATGTACTTTTCTTTCTTGCTTTCCAGAGCTATTCCTGACAGTTGGTCTAAGGCTCTGGCCTGTGACGAGCTCTTACTCCATTATGGCCCATAGTGCAAACTAAAAGTGGTTCATACCAGACAATCTCAGCTAGTGACTCAATATACTTACTTGTCTATCAAACTTATACCCTAGGGAGATAATCTGCAACTTTAACAAGATGAACTAGAACAGAGGAACACCTAATATATGCTGGTAAAGATGCACAAATGGGGTGGTATCTGTTCTTAAAGTCCTTTGCAGAAATATGTTTTTTAAAAATGTATCTGTTCACCTTGTAACAGCAGGGAACAGTATTTCTGATAACTATAAGGAATTGAAGAAATGCACACTTTGTTCTACTGTCCACATTAGGGATGTATATATGCATCTGGACCTAGGTTGATACTCAGGAAAGCAGATGGAAGAGAAGAGGAGGTCTTCATCATGTCTTACATGCCTTTTTTATCAGGCTGCACCAACAGCCTGGGTACTATAGGACTTCCCCCTGCTTTTCTAATGACCAACAGAGAATTCTGACAACAAATAGATGTCAAGTTTAGAATCTAAATATGGAAAGAAATGTATCCTGCAACATACTGAAAGGAAAATCATCTTACATCATTCCTTACATTGTTTTGTTTCTAACTTTAAGTTCCTCCTTTGTGTAGTTTAGGCCACATTCAAACACAAACAAAATCCATGTGCCCAGGAAAATAACTACCACCACTGATAAGGTACTAGACAAGATGAAATTGCATAATTTATGTATTCTTCTTTGAATATATTGATCCCAGCACAACACTTGCTGGCTGAATCTATAGTTTATAAATTATATCTTCAGCCTTATTGTTCAAAATCTTATTATTTTCTTGCTCTTGAGAACTAGAGAACATAACGATAGTCATTTAGACTCCAATGGATAATACCTGGGTCCTGAGAATATGAATCTTTTTTATAGCTTGTTGATTTATTATATATGTGATTTTCTTTCGGCATAGTCAGTATTTAACACTAATATTTTGTATCAGAAGCATTCGACTCTGTTTACAAATTGAGCATCAGAATAGTTTTTCCTCCTTGTCTCTTTTTGACCGCACACTATTTGACAGTGCACAATATAAATGTTCATGAAAATATAAATGAAAGCAAAATACAGTACAATAAATATATCAAACACTTGAGTGCTGAAATACAGGAGGCATAATGAAGCTCTGATTATTGAGTGATTGTAGATGTACTGTACCTGAGGGGTGGCATGCCTTCAGCAGTGGGGAACACTCAGGTACCAGTGTAAGAAGGTTTCTCTGGCTGAGTTCGCTAGATAGATGTGAAGAGGCACATGCATTCTGAAAATATCCCGCTTTTTAAATGCGTCCCTCGTGGCCTTTTCTCAGAAGACAGTTGCACCATGTGCCTAAGTTCCTCTCCGTTTTAGCCAAGGGTTGAAGCCCATCCTGTTCAGGTGTTCTCCCTCTGCCTCTCTGTTTCAGCTCAGCCACAGACTAAACCGACCAGTTTATTTTGACATAAACTAATAGCACAATTTTTCTTCCGAGTATCTAAGTTGTCCTTATATGCTTTCCTGCATTATATGTATATTGTTTCATTTTCTTTGTATAATCCATATTACTTTTGGACAGCTTCCAAATTACTACAACAGTGTTTCAGTAAGGAAACATCTTACGAGTGTGGATATTGCTATTGCCAATGGACATGCAGTAATACAGCTCAAATAAGAGACTGATATGACTGGCACTGAGCTGCTAGAAAAGAAGTAAGCCTTCGTATTAATAGGGTTTTTTTGATTTCTGATTACATAGTGCTCACAGTTGAAAGATAATATTATTCTTACAACAGAGTATTTCATGTCTGTTGAACTGAAACATATGTTATTTTTGGATTTTTTAAAAATATGTAACTGCTCTTCTGGTAAACCATAACAAATGGCAATCCAATTACTTTTATTAGGTAATGTAATAGAATTGAATTAGTGCAGATTCCAAGAAAACAAGTCACTGGATATCATCAGAATTTCTTTGTGCTTTGACATTTCATTCGTGGCAATAAACAGCACTATTTTAAAATACTTCCTTTTCACTATGCAATACATAGAAATTTAATAACATACTTGAATTTTAGTTTTTATTCTGTGAAAGATTTCAAGGGTTTACAAATGTTTTGTTCACTTTTTTTTAATGTGCTTCTGGTGAACTTCACAGTGTTTTGCAAACAGCTGCCACTCGCCTGGGTTCTGTGATAACAAGGAGACCAGAAACTTGGTTGACCTTTGCTTTGCTCCTTACAGCCACCTCGTTAAAGACCAGCAGCATGTGGAACCTGGCATCTCTGGCTCTTTCAAGACACTTTGACTCTGCCAGAATTTTCTAGGAAGTAAACATGGGCATTATGCAAATCTAAGGGAGGTAGGTACTCTAATGGAACAGTATTCTGTGAAAATATTCTTTATGTGTAGAATATAAATCTATGGGTAACTATGCTCATTTTAGCAAATATACACTTGCATTTCAAATAAGAATGCTATTTATTTTGCCATACATAGATAAATAACATAAGTCATCAGAAGTTCATAAATCCTGTTAATGAAGCTCATGAACCTGTTCAGAACAAAGGTATGAGACTATCCATAAATGATAATATTTTCATTATTAATGTCCTACATGTTTTAGGTAAGTAGTATTTACAGAGTCTGCTGCTGATTTATCTTTTTCAGCTGGGTGTACCATTGCATTTGAGTCTATTGGAATCTGCATTTTGCTGACTAATTAGAAAATTCAAATAGTTTGAAAAAAATGAAGGTGGAACAATAGTGTTGCAGGATAACCATGAAACAAAAAGGGTATTCTCTTAAAGGCATATTCAATAAAAAGAAATTCTGAAGAACAGATTCATTTCTATAAAATAAATGCAAAGTCTTAGAAGACTCCTCTAGAGGAACTGGAATGCTTTTGTGCATAATTATTCCACGACAGAAATTAATTACTAACTTTTTACAGCATGAGGACAATAAAGAAGTACTAGATGGGAAACGTGGATCTTATTTAATACCATATTTCATTAGTAATGCTAGATTCCACTTAAGATTTTCCAGAGAATCTAGTGGTTAAATATCTAAATGTTGCTGTTCTTAACATTATCAGGTATTTTCACTCTTCTTCTAGCTACCTAGCTACGTTACTTGTAATTGAAGTATCTTTTAAAAAATCTGAATGCACTGAAAAATTGCACTAGAAAAGTAGGAAATGTACCAAGGAAGTGGAATAAAACATATGGAACAGTTTTACTTCTGTGAACTGTTTCTGGTTTTGATTTCTGTTATTCAGAGAAAAGTGCTAAAGGGTGTGGTCAGGCAGTGAATGTTTAATTATCATTACAGGCAAACTGCGGTGAACACATGTAAAGGGACCAAAGACTCTTTAGCTTATCCAATACACAACTGAATTTCTGCCAAGAATGCCTCCTGTGAAAGAAAATACTTCATTATGAATTCTAGTCTCTGCCTTTATGTAAGGGAAATTAATGGGAATTTTGTCTTATTAAGAAATGCTGAACAAGTCTCTTCATTAACATCTAATTCATAGCTCCTGAATAGAAATATAAAAGAACATGAGGAATATGATTAGATACACAGATGCAAGAAAACAGAAGAGAATACAAGTTGCTCCAAATTTAACCTACCGTGTCATGAAATTGTAGATCATCCAAAATGAAAACCAAAAGATATGAGTACCTAATGAACTGTATGAGACAGTCAGAGACAAAGAAACTGAACCTCAAAACTCTTCAAAAAATAAAGTTTTAGATATTTATTTTTAGAAGCACTATGATGCTGTTCTAATAGTACATTCTTAGTTTGCACAGTACTTGAATCTAATTTGGTTCATATTGTTTATGTTTTTGTAAAGAAAAAAGTTGGAAGTCTAAGAATTAAACTTTTATCCCTTAATGTTAGTTTGAATAAGGCCACCAACAATTTTTTTTTTAACAAGAATTCCAATATTTAAGTTTTATTTACACCTATAAACTGTGAAATATATTCAGTATTTTGTGCTTTAATCATGTTGGAATGGTAAACTTGAAGGAGCCAAGCTGGTCATTGGTCCTCTTGAGAAAGAGCTGATCACTCTGAAAAACGGACACCTGGTAGGTATTGTTAATGCACAGTCACTTTTGTTTTGCTGACACAAAGACAGTCAGACAATGTAATTAATGGATCCTATTCCAATAGCTATATGACTACCAGTTTTGGCTTCACGGTCAAAGCATATGACAGTAGCTTATACAGCAACATGAAAAGCCATGCTGGTTTCAGCTTAAGTAACAGGCTAAATGAAAATTTGTTGAAAAAAAAAAAAAAAGAGTGGAGAGGAGAAAAAAGGGAATATTTCATAACAAGATTTAAAGAAGGAATTACAAAAAACACAGAATGGAGCAACTTCAGTTAGATGAGGAAAAAATTACAGTGCCCCTGTAATGCAGCTTTATACACTTCAAAATTTTATGCAGCTAATGTGCAGCTGTTTTTAGAACAATACCATTGGCATTAAGTCGCACCAGTACTAATATCACCACAGTCAAGACTTATATGGAAAAGGGCTAATACCTAGTAATCTAGGTATCCTGTTATGGGTAGGTATATAGGATATAACCCAGGTAATTCTTTAAGCTGTGCCCAATCTGACACTGAAAAGCAAATGTTGTCCAATTATGGCCACATTCTGGAGAAACTATTTCTAGTGAAGTATCAAGTATCCTTCTATGTAGGCTGATAACTTGAAAACATTCAGGAAGAATTTTTCAATGCAAAGTTCCCAAAATTGATTCCTAATGTTTTTATGCAATTGTGTGAAATGACACACATTAATTTTTAAAGTGTTTAAAACAAGCCGTGTGCAATACCTGCAGTGAGATTTGTAGGCACAGAGAACTTTGAAAAAAATATTTTCTTTTTCTTTTAAGTCTTCAAACACAGGCTGAGAAAATCAGGATTAGGCATGCAAACTTTGATAGCAGCATTTATTGTTTTCGTCATATATTAAGACAAGGAGAATAGATCCTAGTATCCTAGTCTTCATTCTGGAAGAGAAGGCAGAGATATCACTGACCAAAAAATACCCTTCTTTCACATTACACAGTTTCTGATCAGAATTCTAATAAGCAGACTGTGGAAATTTGAATAAAATAAACGAGGCTCAGGAATGCTCACATGATCCTATCACTGTGAAAAATGTGAAGTAGATAACTAAAGGTAGCTAAGAATCTAAAGGCCCACATGTCTCTCACACACACACACAAAGAATGCATCAAAGCTTGATTATTTCCAGCCCCAGAGTCTTTAAAGAACAGAGGAGTGGAAATCAGCCTGCCAACCCAACCCTCTCCCAGTACAAGAGTCTACCCATGCACCCCTACTACCAGTGCTACCAGCTTTAATATTTAAACTTTAATATTTAAAGATGCATAATGGAAATAAATGACAGGTTTATCACTTTGTTTATACGTACTAATGTCTAATTAGTAAGTTTTCATCAAATAGTAAATTTTGATCAAAAACTTGGATTTTGAGATACAGGATTCAGGAAATGTAATATTTTTTTTCTTTTAAAATTCAATTTAATGTAGAGTAAGGTGTTTGTTAGAGATACATAATATATGAAATGACATCGGAGCAAAGCTGATTTACTGTTTAAAAAATAGAAAGGCTGGAAAGGCCTACATTAAATCTTTGAAGACAATAGAAGTCCTTTGTTCTATAAGGTTGTTCACAAAAGTATGAAAAATCTTGAAAGACAAAAGGCTGAAATATCATGTCTGACGAAAAGAAGGAGTTGGAGACTGAAGATCAATGGATCTGAAGAGAGATATGAGAAACCGGGCCTACCTGATGGACAAGACCACGGAGGACTTGCATCACCATTCCTTTTAGAAGCCAAGAATTAATACAGGTGCCAGAGGGAAAAGGAAAAAATAAAGAGCAACTTTTATTGTAAAACTATGCGCTCATCTCCCCCGGCTCTAACTTCTGCGTTACGCCCAGAATTGGCTTTATCACTGCTGGCTGCGCAACTGTGACCCTGAATGGGTACAGTGAGCCAGAGAAAGGATCCTGTTGCCCTGTCACTAGAGCCACTTTCAGCTGGGTTTGGACAGCCCTTACAATGACAGACTTACAGGTTTCTGTCCTCTGTTCATCTTGTTCCTTTTCCAGCTTACTTCCCCTTTCTTTTTCTTGGGTATTTTTTCCCTTCTTTTTTCTTTTCCTTCCCCTTTTTACCTCCTGTTAAAAAAAACAACTTCTATCTGGAAGCGATCACATCATTTGCAAGGAATAAGAAGGTAGTCTATAAAGTGTCTTCAGCAACACAGGTTTGCTTGGTCAACAAAGCAGTTGATAGGATCAACTACCTGCATGTGCAAGTAATGCATCTACTTGATAAAGTAAATTATGTTGGAACCATTTTTAGCTTTACTCTGATCCTATGCTTTGGTTTGATACTCTCTTGAAATATTTTATTACGTGGATATTATTCTTCTTTGTTTATATTATCTATTACAAAATTTCAGTGAAAATGTCTTCAGATAAAGCAGGGTCATCGTCTCTTCAGATAGCATCTTAGTATCTGAACAGAAATTCCAATGCTTATTTGCTGAGATTCAATGCAGTTTACAACCAGATAATACTGACTGCATGGACAAGTAATGTTTTGAGTCCAGAAAACCCAGTCAAGAAAAAAGTAATGCCTGAAAGCTGCCACTAACAGCCTGATACACTTTGAAACATCAAAGATACAAAAAAGTGGGGAAAAAAAATACATTCTATGACAACATTCTTAAACAGCTGAATTATATAAGCTCTGCTCTTGAGCTAGGCAACCTATCAGAAAACACATACAAAGTTAAAAGAAATTAACTATTGCAATTATCTTTATATATTGCAAGTTCTTTTGTTTGTGATTTTCAATACTATGTTTTTTTCAAGCTGTGAACTACAGCTTTGCTATTGTTCCCTGAAAGTCAAGGGAGATTGCACCTCAATAAGAATAAGGAAAAATTCTTTGAAAGAAACTACGGCACGAATTTATAAATATTCCTTTACTATTGATTTTAGTAATGATGGACAAAAATTTTGTAGCAGCTTTTTTCAGCAGAACCTGCTAATTCTTTGACTTTAAGATGTCAATACAAAAATGGAGAAAATAAAAATATAAATTGCATTAAAATTGGGTTTTTTAAATGTGTAACAACTAGATAATAGACTGAAAACGATTACAAATTTTTGACATATTCTTTTTCTGTTCTTTCAAAAACTAAACATAGTCATGCTAAATGTTTCCGACTTTTAAGAATTAAGAAATTGAAAAAAATATGCCTGATTGGCTTTTCTCCCATGGGTGGACAGGAAACTTTTAAGAATTATCAGAAATTATTAGGCAAGGAAAAAAATCTTTCTTTCAGCCTATTCTAGTATTATTTCAAAAATAAGCTTTTCTAAGGTTCAATAGGTTTTGAATCAGTCAAAGTATTTTCCCTTCAGCTCAAACTAGGGATTCTACTGGAAACACAGAAATTTCTCTACCCAAATATGAGAATACTCCTCACTTTATCTATCTACTAACATAAATAAAATTTAAAGTACATGATAAAAATAGTTAAGATCTCTCCCGGGTGAAATAGCCTTGGGGTATGTGCTTGATAAAGTTTCTCTCTACAGCAGGATGTAATAACAGGAAGAGTTAGGTTTATTCACAACGAGTATTAAATGTCTGTATTATGACAGAAGATCAATTGTTCATATCCCCTTGCTTTATCTGTAGAAAGTACAGTGCTATAAAGAAATATTTCATTCACTGTGTCTGCATTTGTCCTAAGACATAGCTGTCAAACTTAGGGTCAAAATTTAGGTGGAACAATTAAAAATTAAAGGTTTTCAGTGGAATTGACAAGTAACTCAGAGATATGTTAAATTTGAAGTCTCACATCTCATCACCTGCAGCGCTGTATTCTATTAATCCATTGTGACTAAACTAGCCCTCTAGTACATTTTTGCTTGTAGAAAAGGTAGTCTGCTTGATTTCATTTGCAAGTCCCTTCAACAGGAGAAAATACAAAGACTTCCTGCATAAAAATGGTGTCAGCATTTAATAATAAGCCAACAGAAAGCCTGTGGTGTGAAGCCATCAGGTGTCATTAAAAGTTTGCAAAGGAAAGACTTCCAACAGGCTGCTTCTTTCCACTCAGCCATCTCCAAAATTTATACCAAATTAATGGGAACCTTCAGCAGAGTGTAAGGTATGGTACTGTCTTCTTCCAATTTACATATTGGGTGATTTTTACTACCACCTAGCTTAGGTTTACAGACACATACTCAGTGCTGGGGCAATTATTCTGCTGGTTTGCTCATATACCAGTACTGTATACAATTAGTACTTGTGATGAGTTACATTAGAACCAATGATGACAACCGTACCACTTGAAGCTGCTACAAGTAATCTTAGTCTTAAAACATACGTAAGTCCTTTGTTGAGTTTCGACTGGGGCAAAAGATATGCCTGCAAAACCAAGCCTGAAATTTATCATATATCCTGAACCTGACATTTCCAAAATTTGGTGCCTGTATGATCACATATCCATATTTTAGAAAGAATGATACAGGTACTGAGGGGTGCTGGGTATTGCCAGCTCCAAGCAAAATGGCTGACTATGTGAATAGCTCAACTGAAATCACTATAACATTCTTCCACTGACAGACAATTCAGTCTTACGCCCAAGTTGCCACACATTAATTATCTAAGCCCATAAAAGGGACTGTGCATTTCTGCTGTCATTCAAAATTCAGAGAACAACCCTGAATGTTCCCTTTGTTTTTCACACTGTACATACAGAAAATCAGACAAGGAAGGACTGGAATCAGGAAAATACACACATTTAAAGCAATGAGAGAGCAGTCACAGCAGAGACTTTTGTAGAAACGAACTGACAAGGGAGGGAAGAGAAAAACTGGTCAACATGAGAAAGGTTGCAATGATAAACGTCTTAAAGACAGAGTTTAGTAAGTTCCTTTTGACTCTCATAGTAAAGCAGTCAATAAAAGGGCGGTACTGAAGATGTTTATTAAAACCATTGCCTCAGTTTATCAACCATTTACTGTAAGACATCAATAAGCTGAATGAACCTAAGTCATGACTCGCCAGTAACGCAAGAGAATTCAGCTGAATTCATGACTGTAAATTCCCACTACCTGTTTCCCTTTTAGTATGTGCTGCAGCTCAACAGGTTTTTCTCAGAGCACACTATTGTCAACATCCTCTACTACAAACAACTACAAAAACATTTTCCCACCTTAAAAAAAATGAGCAACTACCTTCTCTGACCAATACATGTTTACTCAATGTTTGTGTCTCTGTAATGGTTCATCATCGCTTAACAAAATACCCTGGATCTTTTTTTTTTTTTTTAAGTAAAAGGTCTAATCCAAAGTTCATAGAAACTAAAAGGTATTTCCTACTGATGTTAGTAAGCTTAAACAGAGGACAAACTAACTGATAAACAAAGCAAATCACCACAAAAGCAGCATCACCAAGCCTGCACACATGCTTAGTACATAAATTCCAGCTGTTAGTAAACAATTAATAATTTTTTTTTAGGTAAGGAAATTATTTTCCATCTAAGGATGTTTTTATAGCTGTGGTTTTAGAAACCTAGTTTCTCAAGTTCTTCAAATTATTTAAAGCCAAAAGGACAATTAAATATGGTCTACGAGAAAAAAGTTAAAAGAATAAGTTTGTATTGAAAGACTTAAACTTCAACTACCTTCCCGATCTGGAAAAGGTAGAAACATTACCATGCAGGACAGTTTCTACTGAGGATTTGTAGGATCCCATCTCACATAAACTTATTAATTATTTTTTAACAATTATCAATATGAAACTATAAAATCCTAGCTGATAAAATCTGATGAATACACAGAATTAAGTACAAAAATTTACTTCTTTTCTCCTATTTCAAATTACTTATATGTTTTTAAAAATTTGTTCAGATTTCTTCATTATATAAAGATATAATTGTGAATTATAAAATTACTAAGTACATTTGTAAAGAGGTTGTTTTTTAAAATTTCTAGATAGTATAGGAAAGACTTGGCTGTTTATTTAGAAACAGCTCAAACTAAGGGCATGATATAGGTATACACATATATATACTTATGGGCCATATGCCATAACTTTATGTTCTTCTTAATATAGAACTTAATCATCATAGAATCA
>VXBO01013006.1:10220-30589 GCA_013400135.1 Rhinoptilus africanus | reverse complement strand
TACAGATACAGCAATACTTAATTACATGCCCAGATACTATTTATTCCAAAAGTATATCTTAGATGAATAATTAGTTTATACAGTGCACAGTACATCTAGGTGGTGTTAAATGTAAGAAAGATCCACAGGATCCCTTCCTTGGTGAACTCCAAACATTATGACATATATTAATGGTTACATTCACCTTAATTATTTTCTACTACAGCTAATAATGTGCTAAATGATCATGACGGCATTCTTCACTTCATAGCATTATTGTCTATGAAGCACTTACATATCTGAGTGGTAAATGTTTATAAGGAAATTAACAGTTCTGCCTTCTGAGCTGAACAGAAGACAATAACCAACAAAGCAAAGCATACANCAGTTTTGTACCTATTGGTAAAATAATTCACAGCACCAAGCTTAAATGCAAACATACCTATTAGCTAACATAATAGAGGGGGGGGGGTTGGCTTGTCATTTTATGGATAATCCATTCATTCACTGATGGCAGATGTTAAAGACTATCATCCAGTCATTCTCAACATCGGTAATATTTGATAAAAATAAGTGTCTTCTAACAGTGAACAGAATAGTCATAAAGAAACAGAGAAAGGATGATCCTTTACTAGACAGCCCATGAAAATATGAAATTTTGGGGCATCCTCATAAAAAAGATATTTCNACATTATTGTCTATGAAGCACTTACATATCTGAGTGGTAAATGTTTATAAGGAAATTAACAGTTCTGCCTTCTGAGCTGAACAGAAGACAATAACCAACAAAGCAAAGCATACACTGAATGAAGACAAAAATCCTATTGAACAGCTGCCTGTTCTCTTAGTCCTGTTCAAAGAACTTCATGGAGGGAATAAAGAATATGACCCTTTAAAAATACATATTTTAGGGAGCATACAACGTAACGCTCCATATTTCAAGAGGAATTCGTGTTTGCCCATGTCTTAATTTTGTGATGCCTGGCATAATCTTAAAAAAACCTCTCTTAATGGCAGGTTTTTGTTGGTTGTTTTGTACTGAGGGTTGTTTGTTTAATTTGATAGAAGTATTAGGGGCAAAGGAAGATGAATACAGGAGGGTGTGATATTTTCTATATATTTTGATTAAATGACGAAAATAGATTCTCAAAATCAGAATGATTTTCTGTAGTTCTCCAAACTTTGTGCACTTACTTGTGCTTTACCAGTCTGTTGTCAGAAAGACTTAGGGCTGAAAACAGGTGATGTTTGATATTTTGAGGGGTTATATTTGTATATGATCCAGTAACACCTGTTGAATGCATAAACACAGTCAACAGAGAATAGGGCAGCCTGTGATGAGTTTCCCTGATTATTAAAATGCATTCCATTTAGTCTCCAGCAGAACAATACCTTTTAAATACAGCCTTCATTTAGATAAATGTGCTACAGTAATACATGCTCTGTGGATAGCAAACACCAGGCCAAAATCCATCACTGCAAGGCTGAAAAATCAATTTACAGGAGCTTGTGAATTAGGTACTATTGCTGTAAAATCTCCTTTTCTGACTGAGAACTGTATGTGGACTCAGAAAGGCAGGTTCGCATTAAAAATTGAGTTTATACAATTTTCAAAGCCATATATTTGCTAAGGTCAACAAACAGTTTAATATGATTTTAAAGTATAATTTAGACCCACATCTCTAATAGGTGATTTTATTTTTTTTCAAACAGGGAGTGAATCTCTGGCTAAAAAAAATAAATAAATATAGAAATGAACAATAAGAAATTACCTTACAAAACTATTTTTCAGAAAAAGGTGGAAATACCTGTATAAATTAAACAAGTTTTTCAATTAATTTCATGAACTGATTTAAATATTATTGACAGATGTCTGCTTTTCATGGGTAACATGGTTTTTCTTTAATCCAAACTGGGAAAATGACCAAAATGACCCATCTGTAAAACGAGTCTCACTAGTCCAACACCAAAATCGCTGTCCTGCAAGTCATTTCTCGTCTTATATTGGATGCCAATTTCTGTAAACTGCTTTATGTTTCAGCTTACATTGCAATGAAAAGAATGGGAGTGTTGTGAGTAACAACCACTCATCTCAAAGTCAGTGCTCCACAGGACAGCAAAGCAGTAAGAATGAAGAAAGGTAAGAAAATAATGCCCTCAAATCCTTTCTAAACACTGCTTTTGAACATATGTTGAACATATTTTTCAAAAGTACTCACTAAGAGTTTTGCAACTGGCTTCCTTAAGAGTAAAATATGCCCAGCTCCAGGTATTTTTCAAAAATACTAGGGCAGGTTTATAGGACAGGTAATATATTTTAATGGGGCCAACAAGGTAAGTTTAAAAAAAAATTGCTTTTGCCACAGGAGGTTTCTTCAGCAGAAGCATCAACAAAAAAAACCCTATACAATCTTTGAAAATCATTTTGGCTTTATCACTATGCTTCAGCCACGGTACTGTACATACAGACACTGTAGAGACATTCAGTATAATTTTCTTTGCATAAACAAATAATCTGAGAGAAGTAAAAGTAATTTTTTGTGAAATTTAGAAGAAAAGTTAGGGAAAGTTAAGACTCAGGGTCAACTTTGTTTCCTATAGTAACAGAATAATGATATTCTAATCGTTAATTATAAATGTTAAAGCCAAGTTATAAATTTACAGTAGTATTGTAGTAAAGCACAGTAGTGAAATAACATACAGCTTAATAGCATTAAGTAAAACTGACAAAAGGGGGTTTAGTTTCCTGTAAAAGGACAGTTTTGCAATACCACTCAGTACTCGACAGCAAGTACATTACAAAATCTCATTTGGTGAAAATGCTTTGATCATCTTTTACAATAAAGGTTTAAGAAGAAATTCTTGGCATTAAAATTTATCTGTGAAGTAAGAAGGCTCAAGACTGAATGAAAAGAAATGTTATTAAGTGAACAAAGGTGGAAGTTTTCATACTTTAACCAAAGAGGAAAAGAATGAATGTTGGTCAGATACTCAACCAAATGGAGAAAAAGACATTTGCAATCTTTGAACTCTTAGTGAAGCAGAGAAATAAACTCCACGTCACCAGAAAAAATCATCACTCATATGAGAGACATCATCACACCAGAGAACCTAACTTGCTTAAGGGGACAACTCATTCTCAACCTGACTTAATTCACGTGAAGAATTCTCCATTCAAATTAATTATTTATTCAGAGACAAGTATTAAAATCACTTCAATGTATGCTCTTGATGTAAAAATAGGGCAATGCACAGAATAGTAGGATGACATTTCTTTTCCAGTTAAAAGAGGAAGAACTATTATTTTTTTCATAAATTTCTTTAATTACTTGTAATTTTTTTCATTACTTTAATTATACTTCTCAACAGTTATATTTTGCTATCGGCATTTTAAGCAAAGGAAGGAATAATTTATGGGTTTGCATATATAAAAAAAAAATCTAGGCTTCTAGCTTTATTTTGACACAGCAATATTGAAAGCACTATGAAGTCTATGTTCCATGGAATTATAGCTCTATAAATGGCTCTCATAATCAGAAACAGGACTTGCATGTAAAAGCCACATTAATAAAACTGTGGTATTATAAAATATGGAAACACCAACAGACAGATAGAAGATGCCTGTGAGAAACATAACTGGGTTTTGTTTAAGGACTCCAACGCAAATTAAGCATAGAGCCGGCTAAACCTTAAAATTTTTATTTTGTAGAAAATCCCCCAAATTCCCAAACAAGTACTTTTCAAAAAAACTAGAAGGATTACAAAATTGAAGTTGATAACTTTGGTTATGGCTGTCAGGCCTCTGCCTGCACAGCAATGAAAATCTGGAAAAATTTGTTCTTCACTTGAGTTCTCAGGACTTTGCATCACAGAGGAGGGGAGCAGAGCAGGCCGGGCGCTGGGAGCTCTTGGCCAGCAGTGCTGTGGAATTGTGTTCGGTGCTAGCAGGGCAGTTCAAATCCAAGGGCCCTGGAAAACTCACAGCATGTACTGGTTCTGCACAAGCTGACTGGAATCCATAGATTGCAGAGAAACCAAGATGTTTCAAAAAAGTGTTCACGTTTTACTACATGAACATTTTCCTAAAAAATACTCCTTAACTTCATGAGAAAATTGAGTCAAGCTCTAAGTACCTCATTGCTGCCAAAGTATTTCTCTGCTGGATACCTATAAAAATCCAGCCCAAATGTATGATGTAAACTGAGACAGCAAGAATAAAAGGGCTGGGTAAAGCAAAACGTTATGAGATGAACTTCAAGGAGGAAGGGAGGGAAAAAGAGCGAAAAAAACCCCCAACAGCTGGTAAGGAAACTGGTTGCAGAAGGAAAGAAAAATAGCAAATAAACAGAGAACAATTGAATGGGCCAGAAAGCAACAAATTCAGGCTTGGTCAATTTTAGCTCAGTTTTGACATGTTCCTCTAGTTTCATGTCCTAGCGCTGTGTGGAGTACAAATAGGTAATAGGAAGTGGTAGTCTTTTGTTTGAACAACTATTTCTTCATTCTCTCTATTGAACAGCACAATCAGTGACACTACGGCTTGCATACTCTACTCTTTCCTTAGAAACAAATCAAAATAAAATAAACGTGTTCATGGCAAAACAACATTTCCGTAGCATCCTTCATAATCATCTCACACAGTAATGCATCTAAATACAAAAACAGTATCTGAAAGCAATTAAAAGTTATAGAAGGTATTTCCCTTACCCTAAATGATGAAACCCTCAAATGATACCTTCAACAGGTGCCAAATTTAATCTTTGAGATTCACGGTTATAAAATGACCAGAGTTCCTAAGTACTCAGGATTAACAACATGTGGATAAAGTAAACATTATAATGCTGCTGATGGTACTCTGTGCTCATATGAACTTGATTCTACTGTCAGTGATATCAGTAATTTCCCAATTTTGGTACAGTTATCAAGTTCTTCCCTTTGCCACACCTCTCTGTTAAGCAAGTTACCTATGTTAACCATTTCTGAAAAACTACTCACATACTCAAAGTAAGGAACATCTAGTAACAGCCTTTTAATGTAACTGAATACACATCTTTTCTATTCTCAAAATATTTCCTAGCATTTTTTAAAAAGACCCATAATATTGATCACATTCGTCCCTTAAATTGTCTACTGATTCCTTAGGGGGTTTACTTTCAGGTTCAAATTTTGCCTTTGTATACTAAAACCATATTCTAACCATGTATGCATCATAATTAGATGTATAATACCATGTAATTATCACTTTCAAAGAACAATGCCAAAAGCTGTATTTGTTGCCTTTTACCCCTTCACATCTCCAAGCAAAACTAAATGATTCAGCAACATAACATTATTGATTTTTATAACAAAATATGCTAACATTTTATAATCTGCTTAACCATTGCTATACTTCAAAAGAACTTCATCTCATTTACAGAAACATTTAGGTTTTTGTTATTTAAGGGATAATTTCAACTTCTGTTCACAGACGACTCAGTTTTGTACACTGATTCCTCGAAAAAGTATCTAAGGCTTGAAGACAGAGAATTGGGAGGAATCATAAAGCAAGATACGATATCTTGGATATAATTTCAGATACTCAAAATAAAAATTACAAATATGGGTTTCATATTCAAATCTGTCACTGAGTTTTAACTAGGTGTATTGATGTTTGTAGTTTTTTCTTTAAAAAAAAAACCAAACAAAAATCACACACACAAACAAACCAACCAAATCCCAGAGGACCCACACCAGCATGGCCACTGTTTCCAGAACATGATTAACATTAACTGGATACAAGTGAAACACTCTTTTCTTCTCTCGCACTATTGTAGGATATTACCTGTCTAATTACTTTGAGTAATGAAGCTCAAAATCCTAACACTAAAATCCAAATCAAAGAAAGAACTACTTCTCCACCCTGCTCATATACCCCAAACCCAAGAATGAATTGCTTTTCTTATACTTCTACATACTAATTGTTCATACTCTTTTATGCATAGAAACATTGCCAAGTTATCTGTTCCTTTTTTTTTTTTTTAGGGAAACTGACTGCTTTCGAGGACAGAACAGCAACTCTTGGTTAACTTTATATTATATGAATACTTGAGGTAGGACATCTGAGAGTGCACATGTGAACAGACAGAGGCTTTTTTCCTTTGTTTTCGCCACAAAACCATTTAAACCCCCTATTCCCCTAACCTTTAGACTCATAAAGAAGAGGACACAAACATATGGATACTGTTAAGTTTTACTTTATGGGACATCACATATGGCATCACAGCAAAGGCAACAAGAGAGTCACATTTCTCAACATCCTGAAATTGAACATAATATTCCAGAGATGTGCCAAGTAGCTCACTTGCATGTATCTGATTTCCTTTTGGTGTGGACACCAAACATAACATGAAAAACTTCTACTACAGATATTAATGAAGTTAGTAGATAAAGTCTGCATCAGGAGCAAGAGATTTCAGCCCCTGTATTGAACCATGTAGGTTTTGTCCAAGATGACTGAAAATGATGAAAATTTTGATTTTTTTAAAACCTAAGATATACACCAAAAATATTAAGTAAAGTCAATACCGAAAGGTCAGAAGTAATGTTTCCTGCAGTCTTCATGAAACCCTAAATAACATTATGATATTCATTTATTTCCATAATTACATGTTATTCATTCCCCATACATACAATTCCCAAAGAGATAACTGTGATTATCCATCACGATAACCTGAATAACTAAGGTTGCAGAAGCTTGAGGTTTTGGGGTGGGGTTTTTTTTCCATTTTTAACCATGTCTACATTCAATAACAAAAAAAAGATGACCTTGATTAATTCCAAGATTGAATTTGTTGAAAATACAACTTTCCAGCCACTGAACAATGTTACATCTTTGTTGTCAAAATCAACTGATTGCATCATTAGTAAAAAATTTTTAACACATTAGGTAGTAGTCATTAACTTGTTCTTAGTCTTAAATCAACTAAACAGATTTTAACTCTTAGACATTTCGGGTCACAGGGCAGACCCACTCCAGGGATAACTTGGGGTTTCATAACGAATAAGACTGACATCTTTAAGATAGTTCCTTAATTTGCATGAGAAAGTGAAACATACATAGTGTCCATGCCTGTGGACTGCCAGATGGGAACAGACTGTCTTCCATGAAGGTAGCACAGAGAGTGTGCCCTGTAACACAGGAGCTGGATTCTCTTTGTGACAGCTCCCATGTGAGGCTAGACAAGTAAGTTTCAAAAAACTTTTCAGTGGCACTTAGTATAGATTCCTAGGCACAAAAAATTATTAGGTAGTTTTGACTTAATCTTTCACTGTCTCAGTTCCACATAGAAAATAAGGAGTAAAAATTCATTTATTTTATGGGGTTGTAAAAATAAAATAATACTTATTAAGCACTTAGTCAAGTATTCACATAGGTGCCTAAATTAGAAATCTGAGCCTTTTGTGGTCAGTGAAGCAAAGTGGGAGATAGGAACTAAATTAAAAGCTTGCCACTCTTCACTGGCCACACAGTAAAACATAAATTTTCCTGGGCATAATATAAATGTATTCTACAAAATGGAGAATATAATCAACAACTCAGTTCCAAAAGTTGCCTAGTGACTGATTCACGTTAAAAGAAAAAGAATACAAAACCCAATGTGAAATGGTTATATAGATGGAATAAAAACTGCTTTTCTCCCAGGGAGTTGAGAAGTTTTATTCATTAATAGTAAAAAATTACTTTTGCTGCATCTTCTGTAGAATGAAAGAGGGACAGGAAGAATATGTTTCCAAACTAACTAAACACAATTGCAGCCATTACTGAAATAATAACAGCAACAGCTGTCTGATCCCTGGCTGCTGGGTGAAAGAGCTCAAGAGTAACAACAGCTTTCACCTTGAGAAGGGCAAGCACAGAGGAACCCAGTGTGGTCCTTGGTTTCTTTTCCTCTCTAGTACTGATATAGTTGGCAACTTTCACACACTTTGATGCTTTTAAAATAGCTTTTAAGTAATGTTCAGAACAATATTTATTCCTTTTACACCAGTCTTGGCTCAAAGCTTCTTACATCTCTTCTACACAACTCCATTACTCTACTGGGTTACTTACATGAAACTTTGCTACCCAAGAAGTTGAGGCTGCTACTAGCAACTGCACTTCTGAGAGGCAGGTACAAACTCAGCAATGTCATTCCATGCGTCCTGCATTTACTGCATCGGACTATAAGACTCTGAAACTCCCTGCAGGAAAAAGTATAACGCCAATACCTATTTTAAGTACTGTTTAGAAACGTCTACATTCAGTAGGGACATAGCAACTAAACAAAGAAAGCTTTTGAGCTCTTAATTGGTTATACATTAATATAAACAAAATTTTCCGCCCTTGATAAAAAACCTTCATTTGTGATGTCAATTTGTAACTATAAATCAAAATTACCATACTTGCTCCTTTTATATTCTTTCCTTAATCACAGAAATGTCCAAAATCTACTTTTCAGACCATTACAATTCTGCCCAAACTATCAGCGTGCAAGAAAAAACCCTGAAAAAAACACATGCCATAACTGAAATAGTTTGTTACAGAAATACAACTGTAAACCAAAGGGAAGAAAGCAATGGGGAATAAAGTCTGAAAAATGTGTACTAATTGCTTCGAGTTTGAAGTTAATATTGTATATTGAGATAATAATATACGAACTTTGAAGCCAAAAAATAAATATTTGGGGTTTTTTTTCCAGTATTTGTTCAGTATCTGTTGAATGCTAGGATTACAGTAAATTGCAAATAGCATTTGTAGTTCCCCATAACTCAAGTGGACTTTGTCATAATGGGAAGTACTGGGTAACAACAAAACAATAAACTTTCTTTAAGTATGTCTTCAGCTGTCCTTAATACATATTAATATATTCAAAATGCATTAAAAATTACAGAAACTTGAATGCATCTAATATAATTTTGTGTCTTGTCTTTTGTTTTGTTTTTATATGCTTCCAAGTTGTCATGTTTATGAAAAGAACAAAATAATTACATAATAGTAAGTCAAGATTGAGCAGACAATGCCTAGAAAAAAACGGGGGAGGAAAGAAAAAGTATTACTATGAACATCTACCATCAATAAATGGTCTCAGTTTCTGTCTGTAGCTGTAGTACTTTCTGAACATGTCAAGAGGGAAGAAAATAAAAATAACTTATTTAAAACACTACGCATGCACTAAAATCAATAATTCCAACAGTTGACATAGTTATCAACAATAACCAGGATACAGGAAATCTCTCAGCATTTCCTTTTCTTTTTCCCTTTTTGCCCTAGGCAGAGCCCGTACTCTGAAAATCACTACATTAAGTCAAGATCATCTTAAGGGAGGATCACAGTTTTAGAACCTTTTGCTCTGTGGCCCAGGATCAAATCTAACCCACCTATAAATATGGGAAACATCAATGTGGATCCTTTCTAAAACTCAGTAGAAGTCTAAAAGGACTCCAGAATCCTAAGAAAAATTGCAAACAAACACAAAATTCCTATCTCAGGAAGAATACTGGAATAGGACTATTTAGAATAATCCTTTCAAGCTCATCAAGGCAATATTACTAAGAAATCCCCAAAGGCAGAATTACAATATGACAATCTTCAAACATGCTATCCTGTCCTTCAAATTGCATCTAAAAGCTGTTGACCTTTCTAGGGAAATAAGGGCAGTTTTAACCACTTGGCCTTTTGAAATGATACCAAAAAGTGCCAAGAATATTTTATAAAGGAATGTGCAAAGAAATATGTGAATTGCTACAAGTAACCTCTTTCTTCAGTTTTGGTCTTTTTGTGGATTTTTTTTTTGGGGGGGGGGGAATAAAATAAGAAAAACAACGATTTTGGAAGGACTGCAGCATACTTGTGCCTCTGCATGAGTGTATTCTGACAATGTGAAATGGCAACTCAGCCTTCATGCAGAAAGTGTCTCATATCCATACCAGAAGTTTAGAGTAAGAAGCAATCTCTGGAAACCCTGGGAATTTAGTAAACCGTTAAATATCTTAACAAAGGAGACTACTGAAAGTTATGTTTTTGTTCTAAAGTAAATAATCTGATTTCATCCCATTTCTTCTTTTCCAACTGTATTCTTTCAGGAGTTACGTTTTTTCCCTTCACAGAGATGATATGCCTCTAATTTCCCTATATTTCTTTTTGTTCAGGTTTACATCAAGTACTATTCTGAAAGTGACTGTATAGCCATCTTTTAGGTAAAATGCCCACAAATAGCTGTTAGCATCTGAAACAGAAGGACTTCCATATATCAAACCCCTCATTTAATAATCAGCACAAACAATCTATTTTGAAAACAATAATTGAAAGAGGGAAGGAATAATTGAAAGAGGAAAATTGTGGTCACCTGTCTACTTCATACTTAAAATTCATAAAATAAAGTGATTTAATAGCCTAACTTGCTTGCAACGGAAACTTCCTAAATTTAATTTTAAGCTGTGTTATAAATCTTAGGGGACTGAACATTTAGAATCAATTGATCACTAGTTGTATGCAAGTCATGGGTTTTTTTTCCTTATACAGAATGGACAATTTTATCTGATCCAGGTATTTCTGGTTTATTTATTTTGGGGTCCCAGGACACATGCTTCCCTGACCAAGGAGGTGAGTTTAGCAAGGGTTCATTGCAGTCTCTTGAGTCTATCACTGAGCAGAGCTGAGGGCCTCTATGGCCACTGAATGAAAGGAAGAGTTGAAGGTCAATGGAGCAACACCTGCACCATGACTACCTTCATGTGTTTTACTACTCATGTGGAAGCAGAAGGTGCAAATTCTCATGTACAAACATCTTTATTATTGAAGCCAAATACTTATCCTACATGATCTACTCTCCCAAGACAAGGATTTGCAGCAGCACAGAAAAGGTGGAGTGCAGTTTTGTTCCTATGCAAAGGCCCAGATCGCTCACAAAAAGGCTGGTAGATACACAGCAAATGTTCTTGCATATTATTTTTTCCAAAGCTATGTCACACCAACATTGCTGTTCTCCAGTAACAGCAGATATTCTTAATATCACCAGCTTTCATAGCGAAGACATCATGATCTTGTTGCTATTTATTAGTCTGGTGTATCTCTTTCTCTGTAAGTAATAGGAGAGAAACCAAAAAACCTCTTTGTGGTTATTTTCAGGAAGGAGAAGTAGAAAGACAAAAGAATCAGGATCTCCCTATCTTTACTTTGCCTGCCTTCTGGGGTAATTTAATTACCGCTTGAGAGTACTTTGAAAACATGCTTGCAAGTGCTGAGGACAAATTTGGAGTTCTTCAGAAGGAAGAGGCTCTCACAATGTTACTGTGTTTCTCTCCAGTACTGCAGGAGGCACCTGCAGGAAATGTCTTTACAGCCATTTGATAAAGCTTTGTAAATACTTGTAATAGTAGAAGCACAGCAGCCAAGAATCACTGTTGGCACTTATGCTTTGTTGCTCACTTACTGCGTGAACTTAGACTAACAGCCCAAGGTCTCTGAAACTGATTCTGTCTGTAAAATGGAGATAATAGTCTCAGAAGTGTTTACTGAGAATTAATTAGCTATTATTTATGCATTGATCCTTTGAAAACAAAAACAATTCATGCACTCTTCTTACATCCCTGCTCACTTAAAAAAGAAAAAAATAAATCAAATGACAGAGACTCATTGACTTTTGTGGCCAGAAGGGAGAATTACGATAATCTAACTCTGGAGTTCAGTGGACACAGAGTACTGACTCCCATGCAACAGTTTAAGTAATGAGTTCTCAGTCTCGGCTATCGTGTAACATTCATAAGGTTATTCAGTCTTGATTTCAAAACTGAAAGGGATGGAAAATCAAATCTATCACACCGCTACGTAAGCTCTTCCAATGGTTACTTAT
Organism: Rhinoptilus africanus; assembly: GCA_013400135.1. Taxonomy (NCBI): domain Eukaryota; kingdom Metazoa; phylum Chordata; class Aves; order Charadriiformes; family Glareolidae; genus Rhinoptilus; species Rhinoptilus africanus. Next base: position 18,740 of record VXBO01013006.1, on the reverse strand, counting down.
ATTGAGTGTTAATAACACTTGGTTTGTTCATTCAGTCACTGGATCTCATTATACCTTTTGTTCTGTATTAAAGAATGGATCACTACCATGGATAACTTCTCCTTTGCGAGAACCTGGCAAACCAGGATGAGACAACACTGGCTATACTTCCATAACATCAAAATAAACAGATAATTAATCAAAACCAGTAATTTGTGTGGAGCAGCTTGCAAAATGACAGCATGATCTGGCTTGCAAAATCCATACATGCTTTCTTTTAAAGACACTAGCTTCCCTTCTCCCCTCCCGAATGGATGTGCAAAATGAGACTAAAATAACAGCATGGCTTTCCATTCTTTTTTTTTTTTTTTTTTTTGTTTAATTCATTCTCTTGCTGTGTCACTGTCTTAAACATCAGGGGTTAACCTCTTCTTAAATAAGATCACCAAAAGATTTCCAATTATTACTCTCATTATGCATAATTATCTAGCTGGGATTGCTATATTGTACTGTAACAGAAAGCATTCAGGCAGCCTCCACTGTGCTTCTTATAAACTGAGCTGTGACTTAACTCAATGATACAAGCGATATGATAACACAATAGCTCATACTTCCATTTAAAAATTGTCATTCCTTTTTTTGTAAAAGAACATCAGTTCAGATAATCTCTGTGCCATCCAAACTTATTGCTTAGAAAAACTCTGGTACAAATGTTAAACAGCTGTCATATTCATATATTGTAGGCCACAGTGAATATCTAGTTTTTAGGAAGAACGTCACAAAAGTTCACTCCATCTTTGAATAAAGACACTATTTTTTCCAAAAGCCCATTTCATGCTCATATATATACAGAATACAATTTATCCTTGTTATTCTAAGCTTGCTTAGGGAAGAATAAAAAGAATACATTTTAGACAGAGCGGAGAGCAAAGCAAGGTAGAAAGAAAGCAGCAGCGAGAGATCCTTGTTTTCAGCAGCTTTTCATAAATTCTCTTGGGAAGCCAACTGAGTTTCATTGAAGGGAATGAATCAATGATCCTTCATAAAAAGAAAATCAATTAGAAAGTAATTACCTGAAAATTAGCACTCAAAACCCAAAATTCCATTTTAAAGCCAATTAGACTATATGTCAGTACTAAGCTGAATTGCACTTGCATCGATGTATGCAAAATGATGAACATTCTCTACCCCTAAGAGATGTAGAGAGTGAAAAATTAAAAAACATGCTTATAGACACTATTGAATTTATTTTTTGCAAGCTATCTCGAGCAGCAGATGACTATGCTGGGCTTTATAACAGCTTCACATTGTGTATCTCAAGTACTGATGTTCTCACTGGAATTACAGTACTTGAGGAAACCTTACTTTTGCTTGCTGTCATAACAACACATAGGAAAACAACTGCTGTTGTAAAAGCCAGAGAGAGGGCTGAAGGCAGCTAAGCACCCCAACAGACTCTTTCTCCCAATAGCTTGCAATAGTCCTGGCGTGATTTGTGTTTTGTGACACACTGGAAAGGCAAATAGTGCTTAGTGTCGAGAAGGTGGAGTAGACAGCATCTCACAGAAGAGCTAAAATTTCCCCCTGGGCTGCAGCTGGACAGTCAGCCCTACTTGTCTTCCTATCTACAGTGACCAAGCTAATCCATCATGCCTGGGTCTGCAGTGCAGGAAGAGTGGTATCTCCCTCCCTCCCAGGTCTGGTCTAAGTAACAGGAAGCAGCAGAAATCGCTCCCTGAAGGTGGGATGCTGCGGCTTGCAATGCTAAAGCAGCATTCTGGTAAGTGCAATTCACCATAACGGGTCATTGCAAGGGAGGGGGTGCTCCCTCTGCATCTGCCATCAGGCGTTTCATCCTAAACACAGAAGAATCAAGACACAGAAGTACCAATTCACTTCAGAACATTAAGTGCATCTTAATCACATAGTTAACATCATGCACACACTTAAGCAGAATTAGGCTAAACAGCTAAAATGTAAGTGCCGCCTTGAAATGAGATGCTTTTTTGAGTTGGGGTAAAAGGGTTCAAGAATTTAATTTAGGCGTTAAATCAAAGTGCCTAGTGACAGAGATGCTACAATAACCAAGACATCGCCATCAATCCATGAGATGTGACACAATGTGCAGGAGGTCTGAGATGAATCAACAGCTGGTGGCCAGGCAGGATGCCTGAGATCTCTCAGCTACTGCTGGGTACCGCAATTCAGGAAATGGTGCCTAGAGCACATCTGTCTGCATATGAGATTAATCCTGCCCTAGGGCTATCTATTTATCTTATAGTGCTATAAACTTAGTTCAGATAATAAGTTTAGATAAAGGTCTACCCAATTGTCCTGGTAACAGTAACTTCTGCATTAGAAACCAGGTATTCTAGGCCACAGGAACATATACAGTAAGTAGAAGGTCCATATACAAATTCATATTCACTTCTTCAGTTAGTATTTTTGCTTTTGGATTCAATGATGGCAGATCACTAATGTCTGGGAAGAAAAATGCGAAAATCCTATGTTGTGGTTTAACTCCAGCCAGCAACTAGAACCACGCACTTCCCCTGTCCTCCTTTTCCCCAAACCTGAAGTGTGGGGGGAAGAGGAAAAAAAAAAATTAAAAAACAAAAACCAAAACATTTTAAAGTGTTAACCTGGATCTATGGAGTGGTACCGTAAACAGAAAAATGGAAAATTTACACATCAGAAATAATACAGAATTAGTCGGCATGATTTTTTTAAAAAGACTATTACTTGAGTACGATGTTTATGAAATCCAGAACCACAATATACCATGCGCTTATTGTCCCTCATTTAATCCATGGCTGAGAAAACCTATTTTTAAAACACAGAGCTTGTTTATATTACCTTTTCATACAGGATAAATGATAGTTATGAAATCAAAATATACCTACCTAAGTTAGGTGTTAGTGTAAGATAGCATATAAATGGCTGGTATTAAAGAATGTACATGAAAATTTTTTGAATGCTCATTTATATTTTACAACTGTAGCTCTGGTTCTTTGTCTCTACTTCCAACCCCAGCGCATCTCAGCAGAATACCTAGACATCTAAGTCACTGCCTGTGCTTAGGAAGGTGGTTTGCTTGCTCATGAGAGGTGCTCCTAAGAGAATGGATTTCAGAAATCGTCTCAACACAAACAGTGAGTACCTTATCTTTGCTCCAACAGGTCAGTCAGTAAGTCAGATCTGCTTTCTTTGCACATCATCTGTAAATGAGAATGCTGAGGGATAACTTCTCATGTATTTGTTGTGTTAAGGGAAAAAGAACTATATCAGTAAATGGTGAGAATATATAAGAAGTTGTCTCTAATCACAGCTATGCAATGCTATAATTCCTGTAAGTAGCATTAAACCCTTAGGGCTATGCTGGAAAATTGCTGTGTGGAGCTGTGACTATGCACTTGCCTTTGATGGCTGCATCTTGACATAATGTTTGAACATCTGAGTGTGTGACCTGACCCATTTTAGGCCCAAGTGAGATGTTGCATTTCTATTCAGGGGAAAGTTCACCAGTTCAGGCATCTTTAAGTTATACACTATTTATATTTCTACCTAAATCCTGAATTTAAAATAAACATGTCTTCTCAGACTGTAAGTGTACTGATGCATTTTAAAAGATCATGCAAGTCATAGATGAACAAAGTTTTGTAGAAAGAGTCAAACACTAAGTACTGTAATGATAGTATTGAGCTCTCAAATGCTAAAAAACAGAGAAAAGAACCAAGTAGGCAAGAGAAGAGGAAAGAAAAGTGAAAAAACCATGTAATTTAAAATTACAGAGCCAGTAAATATCACCATATTTCTGACAAATTCTGCTGTCAAAGGCCTAGGAACAGCACAAACCAGGGAATTAGTGGATGCATTTGGTATGATTAAGTCTCCAGTTTATTAAAAGTTGATTTCATGTTTCAGAAACATTGGACAATCTTAATACTGCCTGCTTAACAGGAAAACACTCTTGAAACGCACAGTAGTGCTTCTTCTCTGTGATGCTTTGCATGCACTGTCTATATTTTTTTTAAGTTTGTATAGTGAAGAAATAGCATATTTGCACAATTTTCTTTAATATAATTACTAGACAGGCTTGAGGTATTTTTAAAAATAAAAAAAATGCATTTTTTGTGTCATTTTTTAACAGGAATTTACTTATAGTTCCCTAAGTAGAAATATCCCCAACCTTAATGCCAAGTTCTTCTGTTAGTGAAAATCTGAACAGTCCTATACTCCTTGCTTATGGCTCAATAAAGGCTAAGTTATCCTCTCCTAAATCAGCATGGATGATCATACTTTATTGGAACACAGAAAAGTTTAGGTACAGAGGAAATCTCATGGTCTACATGCACGATGTGATGTTCTGTACTTTTGCGCAGATCCTCCCTAAGTACAACCTCTTATTAACTTACAGTCAGAACCAAGGGGGTGATCAGCAAATAAAGTTTCAAGTGGAAAGAGAGTGAATATTACCTGTGGATTGGTCAAAAAATATTAAACAGAAAGATCGTTTCGCTACACCACAGAAATTAAGAGACAACATAAAATGAGGAGTAAAGGTGTTAGTAAAATAAATTTGTTTTTCCTTAAAGTAAACAAAATTGAATGTAGATTGCAAAACCAAAAAAGCTAGTAGGAAAGAATGGTTCAGAATGGAAATGACTCTATCAGATACAAATAATGAAGACACAATGTCAGACATATCTAAGACGACAAGATAATGTTTACCCAAATAGGCTGAAGAAAACGATGCATGAAATGGTAAGTCACAGAATTATAGAATTGTCAGGGTGGAAGGGACCTTAAAGATCATCTAGTTCCAACCCCCTGCCATGGGCAGGGACACCTCCCACTAGATCAGGTTGCTCAGAGCCCCATCCAGCCTGGCCTTGAACACTTATAGGGATGGAGCTCCCACCGCCTCTCTGGGCAACCTGTTCCAGTGTCTCACCACCCTCATGGTGAAGATCTTCTTCCTAACGTCCATTCTGAAATGATCCATCTCTAGTTTTAATCCATTCCCTCTAGTCCTACCATTACCTGACATCCTAAAAAGTCCCTCACCAGCTTTCTTGTTGGTCCCCTTAAGATACTGGAAGGCCACAATAAGGTTGCCTCAGAGCTGTCTTTTCTCCAGGCTGAACAACCCCAACTCTCCCAGTCTGTCTTCGTAGGAGAGGTGCTCCAGCCCTCTGATCATCCTCGTGGCCCTTCTCTGGACACGCTCCAGCACGTTTCTTGTAGTAGGGGCTCCAGAACTGGATGCAGTACTCCGGGTGGGGTCTCACGAGAGGGGAGTAGAGGGGGAGAATCACCTCCCTGGACCTGCTGGCCACGCTTCTCTTCATGCAGCCCACGATATGATTGGCTTTCTGGGCTGCAAGTGCACACTGACGGCTCATGTTGAGCCTCTCGTCCACCAGCACCCCCAAGCCCTTTTCTTCAGGGCTGCTCTCAAGCCAGTCACTGCCCAGCCTATATCAGTGCTTTGGATTGCCCCAACCCAGGTGGAGGACCTTGCACTTGTTCTTGTTGAACTTCATGAGGCTGGCATGGGCCCACCTCTCCAGCCTGTCAAGGTCCCTCTGGATGGCCTCCCTTCCCTCCAGCGTGTCAGCTGCCCCACACAGCTTGGTGTCATCGGCAAACTTGCTGAGGGTCCACTCTATGCCATTCTCCATGTCACTGACAGAGATGTTAAACAAGACCGGTCCCAGTACTGATCCTTGAGGGTCTCCACTTGCCACTGGCCTCCACTTGGACATGGACCTATTGACAGCCATTTACAAATCTATCAAATTTGGACAATAGGGAGTGGGGAACAAAGGGCTGGGGAAAGACAAGGATTTGCAAACAACCTATATATTTACCAAGTTTAAGAAAGGCAAAATAACTATTCAGAAACATGCAGATATGTCTTCTGCAGGACACTTTTTTGGGCTTGTTTGGTTTGGGTTTTTTTACAACAGAGATGGAATATAGGCAGATTTCCATGTACTGTTTGATACTTACTCATGGGAGATTAGGAATTGAGATGCAGAAGATGGCAAATAGTGCAAGATTTGGAAAGGAGCCAAGTGGATGATGACAAGGGAACTAGGAGAAGAGAGTTTATTGGTTGAGTTTCTCATTAGTCATTCTTGGGTTTTGTGTTATTTCATTAACAAATTGGGCAGAGAAGAGCGAGGCATGTGATATTGAATGCATAGATGACATGGAGTTTGAAGTCTCTACCAAGATCAAGGAAAAAGTTACCAAACTTGAACAACAATATAGTAAAACTTAAGAGACAGCTAAATAATGCAAAGTCAAAGGACCTCACCTAGGAACCAAATGCCAATTTCTTCTATTATTTGGGGCAAAAGTGAGTAATTAGTGAGCTGCATGGACTATATTAACAGATACTGAAATAAAATCAGTAAAAAATCTTTCTTCAAGCACATCAGAAGAACATAGCCTGCCAGGCACTTTGTAAAACCAGGAGATTAATCGATATAAACAGAATACAAAAGGAAAGCCATGGCAGAGGGCCTCCACTTGTTCTTGCACATGAAACTGGGGTGATCTTCCTGGTGCATTCTTCTTTCCAAGAGATTTTGTCACGGGAACAAACAGACAAAATGAAAAGTAATGAATCACAAAGGTCAAACAGTATTCACACATGGGTTTTAAAGCAACTCGAGGATGAAATAGCTGAATTATTAACAATGGCAAGTAGCTTCTCACATAAAAATGCTTTGGTGCCTAACCATAGGAGGGTGGCAATTTTTAAAAATCCTGTTCCAGACAGCCAGGGAATTACAGACCAGTAAGCTTGTCATCAGTGTCAGACAAAGTCTTATAAACTAGAATAAAGAACAGAATTACTGCAGACACCTGAGTAATTTGATCTGCTTGAGAACAGTCAGCTTGGCTTTTACAAAAAAATCCTTCATTACAAGCCCACAGTTCACTGAAAGAGCAAATACGCATATGGATAAAGGTGATCTGGTTAATGTAATCAATTAAGAATTCCAAAAGATTGTTGGAAATAGCCCTCACCAAAGACTTTTAAGGTCACCAAGCAGTTATAGGATAAGAAGGAAGGTCTTTAAATGGTAAAATAAATGGGTAAAAGAGAAGCAGTAGAAAATGTTGAGTTCTAACAGTGGAATTCTCCAGTGGAGTTGTACTGATACCTGCAGCGTTCAGCATACTCATAAACCATATAGGAAAGAGGGTAAGCAGAGAGAGAAGAAAGTTTGATGACAGTACTAAATCATTTAGAGTCAGTGGTAAGGGTGAGAGAGCACTGCAAAGAACTGCTGCAGAATATGTCTTATGAGCCTGAATGACTGAAATTAAGTGTAGATAAATGTAAAGTGCCACACAGGGAAAAGACTATCCTAATTTCACATAAAAATTATGAACTCTGAGCTAACCATTACTATTCAGAAGAGAGACCTTAGGATTATAATAGGTAGTTCCATGAAAAAGTCAGCTCAATGCTCAGTAGCAGTTAAAGAGAAAATTAAATGCTAGTACAGGAGTACAGAAAATATAGTTATGCCACTGTAAACCGTGGTTCATCTGCAGGTGAAAATAATGTGAAGTTCTAGTTCCCTCATCTCAAAAAGGATAGAAAAGAAGTAAGGAATGAAAATTCTGTATGAGGAACAACTGAATAATCTGTGAGTCTCCAATCTGGAAAATAAATTACTTCATTGGAATATGAAGGTGGTCTACAAAATCACAAGGGATATGGAGAGAATGTAGGAGGGATCGACTTTACACATACTCTTCCTGAATAAAGACATACCGGGCTGAAGTTGGGTTCGAAACAATCAAAAAGAGATGAAACTCAGCAAACGGGCAGTGACCTATAGAATTTATTACAACAAAAGTTGTGGGTACTAAAGGCCTGTATGGAATTACAAATGGAAGCTGTGAAACCACATAGGAAAGAATCCACTGACGGTTACTAAATACACAATACCACATGTGACTCAAGAAGTCTTTGAGCTGAAGCTAATTAGAGAGTAGAAGCATTGCACCCTCAGTAGATCATCTAGTCCAACCTCCTGCCAGAGCAGGGCCACCTTAGAGCAGGTTGCACAGGAACTCGTCCAGGCAGGTTCTGAATGTCTCCAGAGATGGAGACTCCACCACCTCCCTGGGCAGCCTGTTCCAGTGCTCTGCCACCCTCAAGGTAAAGAAGTTCCTCCTCATGTTTAGGTGGAACTTCCTATACTCAAGTTTGTGCCCGTTACCTCGTCCTGTCACTGGGCACCACTGAAAAGAGCCTGGCCCCATCCTCCTGACACCCACTCTTTAAGTATTTGTAAGCATTGATAAGATCCCCCTCAGCTGTCCTTTTTCCAGACTAAAAAGACCCAGGTCCCTCAGCCTTTCCTCATAAGAGAGGCGTTCCAGTCCCCTCATCATCTTTGGAGCCCTTTGCTGCACCCTCTCCAGCAGTTCCCTGTCCTTCTTGAGCTGGGGAGCCCAGAACTGGACACAGTACTCCAGGTGGGGCCTCACCAAGGCAGAGTAGAGGGG
>VXBO01013005.1:121083-131798 GCA_013400135.1 Rhinoptilus africanus | reverse complement strand
AAGGACATGGATAGTCACTACTTAACTCCAGGGGAATACTTATGTGCTTATATTAACAATGGGCCAATGCACTTCACTGAATCAGGGCCAAAGGGCGTAGTTCTCATATTTACACTGAATCTGAGAAAAAAAAAAATTAAACAACTTCTTTCCAGGCTGAAAAAGATGCTTTCTCCTTCTTATTGGTTACTCCTTTTTCCCTCTGAGACAGGTAGGTTGAAAGCCTTCTTGTATGAAGAAGAATTACTCTTGTTTAGGAATAAAACAATAGAAAGCCAAGAACGTAGTCCTGTAAGGATTTATGCAAGTGGTCAAGACCTTGCACTAACAATGTCCTAGCTGAAGGCAAAGGAACAACTCCCTATCAGTGAAATTGCTATATTTACTTACTTATCTTTCTAATACAATCAGAACTAAGTTGCTCATAATTTATGTTTTTAAAATTTGTACTCAAGGAAAAAGCAGCCCAAACTGGATTTATGAACACTATAAATTTATCAAAACAAAACCAAAAAAAGAAAGCAACTGATAAAGTAGGATAAAGGTTCCATTTGCTACATCCAACATGCAAATGCAGGCAAATACGTACTTCCTGGACACTGGGAGAGATTTACATCTTTTGGAAGAAGTATCTCTTCCATGTAGGAAGTATGAATCAAAATAATGCAAGAGAGAGAGTACTTTAAAAGGGTAACTGAAGGCTATGCATTTTTTCTCATGCAGAACCCAAGAACCCTTACACCTGAAACCGTCTTAAATGCAAAAATGAATACCTCCAGGCTGAAAAAATTATGTGGTTTTACTGCTGCAATATACAAAGACAAAACTGCTAGTCATCTATAGCTAATGCTACTGGCAAAAATCCATTCTCTAGCTTTTCATTTAAAGTAGAATGATTTTATAAACCTTGTTTTGTTTCTATAATGGAAAGCTTGTTTCAAATTTCCCACATAAGATATCCATTAAAATACTCTTCAGCTCAATGCAACAATGACAGTTTAGAAAATGCTTTTATACCTTAACAACCAATCTTGAATGGGAGTTTCAAAAGTAGTGGTTTCACCCACAGAACATATTAGCCACTTACGTCCCTCTTAAGACCTATTTTTGACCTCATTTTCAGCATAAGCATAGACTGGGTCCTACTACATCCCTCTGCATTTAAAATTAGCTTTTTCTCTCTTTCCCCTATCCTCATTCATCCACTCTAGATGACATATATGGAAAAGTTCATGCGATTCACTGAAGGAACATTCCAACACCTCATTCCAGTGGAAGATTTTTGCTGCTCTGTGGACAAATACAATCTGTGAGTAAGAGGGAATTTCCTGTCTCATACCTTCCTTACTCCTTTGTATACTTGTAAACTTCAGAACTGTGGTCGTATTTTCTAGCTATGCCTTACAGGAAAGAGAATAATAGTGTCCCGGGGAAGCAATCAGTATTTTGGAGCTTTTTACTATTATATATGTAGACAATCATAATACCTATCACTGCGCATAAGTAGTATCCAAATAATTTTTAAAAGGAGGTTGGTAACGGTATCTCCAGGCACAGCAAGGGGAAATTATTATCTTCTGGTTACCCAGAAAGTCAATGATTAAGCTGAGAACTGAACCCGGGACTTCTGAACATTAGGCCAGTCCACTGGTTGTTATGCCACACTGCCTCTGCCGTAAATCTATTTGATGGATTTTTCAGTCATGGAACATTAAAGGCTCTGCTCTTGTCTAATGAATATGTTTAAAGAAAACAGTACAAACAAAAGCAAATGTAACACTTAAATTATCTGAGATGTACTGCTTTGATGTCACACTTGGATAAAGGATTTCCTACTGGAGACCTACATACACTTATACATACTTAAAAATATTTTAGCCAGTACCACTAGCTGGCATGCTGGTATCTATTTATGTCTGAAAAGGGAACATAATCAGTTTTAGTTGGTTAAGTACAATCTGCGCCAAGTTTTATATTATGACCAAAAGCTTGGCAGTGCAGTAGCAGTGGCAAGTAGCAGAAAATTGCTTACAGTGTTATTTGCCAGATTCCTTGAACGATTTACATTGGGTTTTCAAGAGAGTTTGAAGTATTAGAAACTTAAGATTTGGAAAAGCCTTGGACTGTGGATTTTTGTTCCTAGTTGCAACAAGATGCACAGGGAGAGGGTTATGATATAGTATGACTGACTAAATGAAGCATTTTTTTAATATAAACCGCCTGAATCATTTAGGAGCAGTTCAGTTTGAACTGTTAGGATATTTTTTTTAATTGAAGAATTGGAGAGCCAACTGATTTAGATTAAATGCTCAACCTTTCACTTCTACTTGTTTAAGATTCATGTTGACATGGTACTAAATATGGCCATAGAGTTTGTATTCCAGATAAATTGATCTGACTACAAGCCTCACTCTTTAGTATGATTCTTACTCCAAGATAAATCAATATTTAATATCTCCTGCAACAGCCCCAGTAGATAATTTTAAACCTTTTCTCCATCCCATTAAGTTACCTTTAAAAATTCTTTATACAAGGCTTCACAGATGACTTCTGAAAAACTAGTTTATGAAAGGCAGTCTGAAATTCATTAATTCAGATGGAAAGGGTTTTTTAATCTTGCTGCATTGTGCTGATCTCTAAATCCATCTCTGTTTATCTAATTCCCCTGCTCAGCTAATTTGAAGAATAAATAAATACTTCCTGTAAATCTGTAACATAGATTTTAAACACAAAGAAAAATATCCTTCTCCTGCTTGCTATATGGGACAAGATATGTCTAGGGGATGGATTTCTGCCAAAACAGTCTGACCAAGGCTCTCCCTGACTCCCTGAGAGGATGGGTACTCTGCCTCATGAGGTACCAGCCTCCACCCAGCTCCAACCCCGCTGCCACACCAGGTAAGAGAAGCAGTGATAAGCAGCAATGTGCCGAAGCTCAGGCATCAGCCACATCCCAGCCTCCATTTTGAACATTAAAGTCTACTGTCTGCTCCCTCTCCCTTTCCCACCCTCCAGCCTGGTGGAGCAGCTAAGAAGGAGGAAAAACATCTCTTCCCCCTCCCTCAAACCTCTCCTATGGCTAAGGGCCCCAGTGGGACAGGAGTCTTTGATATCAGAAGAATGCAAACAGCAAGGCTCAGGTTTGCTGCTTCTTAGGGTTTAGAAACAGAGACATAAGAGGAATTTCAAATGATTGTATATTGGGAGAACTGAAAGAGTTGATGCCAAAAGGAAGGAAAGAACTATATACTCTGGAGCTATCTGGTTGTATATCCACCATGAAAACTATAGGATGTTCATATCCCTATCTGTACTCTCCCTTACTCTAATTTCCTACTCTGCATTACATTCAAAGTGCAGTTTCGTCACTGTATGGTTCACCGTACTGGTTCCCAACACAAAGAGTCCACAAATTTTTAAATCTAATTCAGCTATTTATAGGGTCATGCTGAAAAATCAAACAGTGAAATAGTCCAGTTTAAAAAAAGAGGAGGGTGGACTTTTTGTTTATGAAGCTATGTTTTGCTGCTTTTACAGCAGAGTTGCTCAAAGAGTTTTGTCCTGGAGGGGGCAGTGAGCTGCAGCCCAGGTTGCTGGGAACCTCTCTGCACTGGAGAGGCAGCCTGTGAAACCTAGACAGCTTTTGCCTTTCAAATCTATTAAAGGTTTTCATCTCAGGAGTTATATCTGCTTTGGTTTGGTCCAAAGCACAGCCTAAATGGGTCTGATCCTGAATGAGTTCTTTCATCACTAACAGAATAGAAATATTAAAGAAAAAATAATGTGACTGATTAACTGATAAATGCAGTTTTCAATTTTATCTCCATTCCTTTTCTACCTCCAAGCAATCAAAAAAGTGATAAATTGTGTATTTTGGTTATGGAAAATTTTCAGAGTTTAAGTTAGTTGTGAACTGAAATCCAAGGCAAATTTAGCAGCAAGAACGCAGTTGTATAACCAACATACCCATTATATAGCATAAGTATGTGAAATAATATTCACTTTTCACCATGTAAGATGTCAGCGGGAATTCTACAGTGGAAATTGTGTACTATTCTATTAATTAATTAGGATGTGACACACAACAGCAATATGAGGATGTTGTCTTCATGAGACTTTACAAGAGCCCCAGCAAAAGCACAGTGAGGATAAGCAGCAGGGAAGAGCAGCAGCAGGGACAAAAGGAAAAGAGATGTGAACTAGCAGATCATTGCAAACACTGCAGGAAAATTTCCCTCTCTCTCATGATAAGAGAACGAGAGAGACTTCCACTACCTAAACCATAGTCTGCACCACATCGCGAGCATTCCTAATACCGCAGGAGTGGAGTGTCTGAACAGTTGAGGGATGAATAAGTAATGTGGGTCCTGATTCAGAGAGGCACATGTGCTGAAAGCCATCCTCAACATAGCAAATGCTTTACATTAGGAGAATTTAAATGGGGTCATGAAGAGGATATTGGGTGCTTTTCCCCCTTTTAACTGGTTTCTTTATATTCTCATAACACATATTCCCAGGTAGCTACAGAAACATGGTATAGATGCAGATAAAGGGAAATCCCTTGACAAACCAAGACAATAGTATACTTCACCTCCTTCCCTTATAGTTTAATTCTCACATTCTCTACAAATTTTGCATATTGCAGTTCATTGCTTTTGCCTGTTCATGGTAATAGTATACACTGATAAACTACGGAAGGCTTTTGCACAGAATGAAATGGAGATCCTACATATCAGAGCATGCTGTTTAGGGCAGAGGAATGATAGGTATTCCAATCTATATATTGTCAATCTATAATTGTGAATGTTAACTCATCCCATTCCCTGCAAAGAAAGAGAAAAAATAAACCTTGGGTGAAAGAGGGTGGAAGCAAAACTTTGCAGGAAAATAACTTGTATTTATAAGTTTTGGGGTATTTCTGAAAGGAAACAAAGATTTGACATACACTTCATCAATAAGACATTTGTCATGATGTGGTGTGATCTGTAGTGTGATACTGAACAATAAAAGACAGGAGTCACGCACAGGTCATGCAGGTAATCCCTTGATAAAGGGGAAGCCCTTGGGAGGAAGAGTGCAGCCAGACAACTTATTCTTATTCATGCCTATTCAAAGAGCTTGAGTGGCATCAGGTGAGGAACAGAGTTCCGGCAAGGAGCTGGCAACTGAACGTTTTGGCAACCTGCTGAACCCTTGAGAGACCAAGAAGTTTTACACTATGTGATGTGTCAGTGACTCACTTTGAGTACAGTTCTAATGCACATCCTCCCAGTGATGGCTTCTATTCATACTGGCATTGAAATATAACAGAGGGTGTTCCTGCACTTTAAAAAAGGAAAGGAACAAGCACGTATAAGTAGGATACACTAAGCAAGAACCTGCATGTATATAAAGATAGTTCATCTGAATAGAAGCCATATAATGACATTATCACTGGACAATTTAACTCATGGACGCGAAGAAAATGGCAGTGAGATAAGAATGCATCCACTGCCTGCTACCTCAAGAAGCCTTTGGCAAAATAACAGTGAAAGCATGCACCCAGCTACTGATCAACATGGGTCTGACATTAATCGCAAGTGTCCACTTCTTTTACTGGCTGTTTAATGAATTGCTTTGGAACGGGGGGAGGTGAAGAGGAGATCTTTCCAAAACCTTGTCTTAGTGTTCTCCCTCAGTTAATGAATGTCAGCAAGTGGAAGAGAACAGAAATTTGATATGTTTTTCCAGCCTTTCTTACAGAAGCATTTGCAACATGTTAGAGGCCACAGGCATAAAAATGAAATACTGGGAAATTAATATTGTCTGTAGATTTTCAGGATGTAAGCCGGACAATTTCAGCTTGTGGGTTAGGCATACGTTAGGTTTTAAGTAGTGTTATAACAGCTTACTATGACTTGAACGTGATTTTAGTACAAGTAATCTGATGTTGAATATCATTTATTACCCTGTTACACATTTCCAATTGAGATAGACCTGTTTATGGAGTTCGTATTATGTGACTACAGATGGACAAGCTATGTGCACTGAACAATTTATCCAACAAATTTAGTCTTTCTTATCTTTTCAAACTACCCCTGGAGGATTAGCAATTTCTATACATGTATAAGTAACTTGTAAGTGTTCTAACAATCTGAGTTATGCATGAACTATGCACTTAAATGCTCAATAGTTTGCTGCTTGTGATTTATGTTGTAGTTGGTCACCTAAGACAAATTACATTGTTTTCAGTGCCTGACTCAGTAAGTATGGCGACATTAAACTACCTGAAAAAAAAACAATCAGGAATTCTCTCAGTTGAAAGACCTCCCAGGCAGTGGAAACCCTTTACTTCTATCTGTCAAATCCTGCATCCGTTAGTTTCAACACCACACCAAAACTGAAGGACCTGCATCTGGCATACCATTGGTAGGAAAAAGATGGCAGTGGTAAGGCATAGTGCAGCAAGGCCTGCAGGAACCCCAGATTAAATTGCTGCAGAGTTCACAGCGTTGCTGTAAAGATCTATAATTAGCATTGACACTGTATCAGGGGCTGGAAGAGCTCCCTGATACCGCATTCCTCGTTTGGTCAGCATGGAGTTTGAAGTGGGTGCTGCATCAAAGCCTCTGTTTTTTATGAACAGGGGGTGAGCAATTTGGGCATAAACAGCAAATGCCCAGTTGTGCACAAATGTCCAATGTTCATATGCAAATACACCCACAGAAATAAAAATCCGTTTGCATGAATATTTGCAAAAATAAAATAAAGGAATGAATAAGCATGGTCAAACTCCATTAATCAGATTTCAAACAAACATTTGCAAATACCATTTTTGCATTATTTGCTCAGGTCTTTTCATAAGATAAAAGACGACAATTTTACCTGCTAGCATGCTTATTCTTTTGTTTGAAGCAAAACAGTTAAGACAGCACAAAGAAACGTATAATCCCACAAACAGGCAGATAAGCAAATATCCTTCAACAACGGGGAGGGTATTTCAATTTATCATACCTATTGATGCAGCCTAATGATACCTGAGAAACAGGAGACATTTTAATTTTAGAAAGTAATGACGTATCAGAGAAAGTAATCCAAATTTAGCCTTGCTGTACTTAATCTACTGCAGTTAAGAGAGTTATATTGGCAATGCATTTTATGTTGTGAATTTACTTAGAGGAATACACAGAGCTTGGAAATAAATGGCAGTAACTTTTGTGGATGTCTCTGCTTGTATCTAAGTGTGAAATAATATGCAAATGTATTCTTTAGTTCTCAGGACAATTGAAGAAGTGATATGATAGGATTGTGCAGCTGCCATTCTGACCCACAATTTAAATCAATTAATATATTCCTGTCCTAGCAAATTTATGGTCAAACAATAATTTTTAACCTATCTTTATTGTTTTGTGGAGAAGCATAATAAAAACATGGAATAGATTTCAGTATATATGTGCAAAGTCTCCTGAGTAGCTTAGCAAATGTATTGTACATAAGAAGATAGAATCATTATGCTGTTACAGTCATCACAAAGACACTATCCTTTGTGGCAGAACATCATCCTTTGGGAAAAATTATCCTTGTTGGTTTGTGCAGATTTTTCAACATTCACCCTCGGGACCCATTTTAATCTAATTCTGTTCCTTTGGGATTTTTTGTTGCTCCAAGATTTAAGGGAGAAGACCAAAATTGGGCAAAGCTTTTATCCGTTTCATAGGAAACACCCCATGCAAGTGAAAAAGCAGTGTATTTGTCATTTTTTCTTGAGCTGGAAAGGCAGTAGAAGAAAGGGGCCAAATCCCCTTTTTTTTAATTATTATTATTATCATCATCATCATCATAAGGTCTAAAACCTGCAGCTAGGCAACCCCTTCAAGTAGCCCTGACAACAGAAATAAAAAAAAATAGTTGTGTTCAGCGACTATAGGAGCATACTATTAAGCACAGGTAATAGCAAAAATTCTAATAGCCAATATTCAAATACAAAAATAGCTATTAATACTGAAAGTATGTGCTGGTTTCTTTCCTGAAAATAGTATTTTATGGCCAAGTGCTCGTGTGATTGAACTGGAAGCATGAAAAACTTTAAAACTTCACCTAATATGTGAAGTTTCTTCACTGTACAGTGTGTGTATATATATACATATACACAATTGTATATATATGTGCATATAGTTATTCAAATAATGTTTCATATAGGTTCATTATGTTTAGGTGTATTTTCTTTTAATTTCTTACATATGTACATCATTATTGGACCGGTCAAACTTTTTTTAGATTTACTGTCCAATAAAGTTTCCATGATTTATGCATTCCAAAGATTGCATATTTTCACTTAATTAATTGATTTTGATAATTTAATCAATAGACAAATAATTTAGATTTTGTTTTAAACAGCCTCTACATAATTCAAGGGACTAAGCATTTAACTTCACATCTAATATATTGGTTCAGAAATGCACAAATTACTATCTTCATGAAGACAATTTTGGAAAGTAAGGGAAAAGCATTTGAGCAAAATGCTTAAAAACAAAGGTCTGCACAGCAAATTCTTCCATAGGTGTGAAACTGGATCCATAGTAAGCTGGCACCAAAGCTAACTTCCTGTAAATTTAGATGACCTACATATGCCAGAGATTTTGCACTGTTTCTTTTTGTCTTTTCACTGTCAGTTCCACAGTTTCAGTGAACATGCATTTTTAATGTGTAAATTTCAAATATATTATTTTTATGTCTTTCTACACATAGCATACAAAATTAAATCTGAAAAAAAATATTAGTAGGTATATTGGTAGGCATGAGTACAAATATTTAGGTGTAAATAGTAGTGTTTGAGCAATAGCATGTGATCAATTAAAGGCTGAATCATGTTACATACAGACAGAAAGTTAACGTTTCATGAGCAGCTTTAATATTTCTATCTCTTGAGTTTGAGGAACAGACTTGACAAGATTTCCTACCCACAGCCTTCTACACCTGGTTCCCATTATAAACCTGGCCTTGATAATGGAGCTATGTTCTTCTACAGAGGCTAATGTTAGCAATGGTATTTTCCTCCCATAACTCTTATAACCTGAGTACCACTGTTATGGCTGTATTTGACCCCTCTGTGTATGTGCAGTTACAACTTCCATCACCATCCTCACTACATACACAGAGATCAGATAAAACATTTCTTTAAGTATGGGTACAATTTCTAAGCCTGATTTTTTCCTGTGATATCTACAAAAGCTAGTGATATAGTATGGGCTTCAGGGTTATATTGAAAGTCAGATACTTTTTTTCTTGTTTATCTATAATGGAAACATTTCACTTTAAAAGATACGGAGACGCAGGGATTCATGTCTTTTTTCCAAGATACCCTGCTTTGAATTTAATTTCAAATTACATTTTAAAGTTCTAATTGTAAAGATAAATTAACTGCAACACTTCTCTGTGTCTGAGATATATTAAAATCGTTTAGCTATTCAAAGATGCATCTAATTCCTGATCAGGCCTCACAACAGAAAGAAAAAAGAAAGAAAAACAAAAAAAGACAATGCTCACTGTGCCCTACTGTTATCCTATAAATACACTGATTTAGAAAATCAACTCAAGCACATATGACAATGAAATTCATACAAAAGCAAAAACCATCTCTGCCTTGAACTTCTTGAAAAAATAGCAGGGAATTCCCTGGCATGATATGCTGCCTAGGAAGTCCAGTCATAACACACACAATACACCCTGCAAAAATGTTGCTTAGAATTGTTACTTTTTTTCCCCCATTCATTGGTGTAAGTTTATATTGATTTCATGTTTTATCTTATCCTGTCATGCAATTGTCAAATATTGGAAGCAACAGCACAAATAAACAGAAGTTCTCTAGCTACAAAACTAAATGTTTGAAGTCCAGCATGTTTTTCAGTTCTAATAAAAGGGGGCAGTATTACATCAGCTGAAATTCTGAATTGTCCAAATTATCGTAAAAAGTGCTGGAGAAGGACACAAAACTGCTGAATTTCACTGAAAATAGACTGCTACTGTATACGCATCACAAATCTGCTTGTCTGCCTTGAGGTAAAATTTACAGAGCTAGTTCCGTGAGACTTAGGCTCCTGCATTGCAGTTACTTTAGAAAATTTTGACTTGAGTCAATATTTTTCTTTCAAAATTATTAGGGAAATATTACAGTTGATATAAAATGAAGGCATATTTTTCATGTAGCTAGGATAAGCCCTAAGCCTAAAAATGAAAAATTATTGCAGTTTAAAAAAATTTTGGAACACAATATTTTTTTATATTCTTTTTTTTTTTCTTTTTTTTTTTTTTTTTTATTTAGAGGTTTTTTAAAATAAAATGTTGGTGCCCAAATATGGTTTTAGGAATTTAACTTTAAACACCAAATAAAANCACCCAATATAAACAAAAATCGTTGCTTACATATATTAGGTACAGCCACAAGTAGATTACTAAATTGACCAAATTCACAATAATGTATAAAAGACATTTGTTTCATAAGAATTATGAGGACTGCTTGGATTTGTATTTGAAACTTTTCCCTATTCCGGGGTATTTAACTTAGTCAAGTCATTTATCTGTTATAAAATGATGGAACTGTAAAGAGGTTGTCTCTATGCAACGTGTCCTTCTGCGTCTCAGAAACTCCCCAGGGAAAGGTTCGTCGACTGAGCAGAATGACGTATTCAGGAAAAACACTTTCCCAGTTGCAGTGTCTCTTTGTGGAAATCAGATTC